>CM053026.1:661744488-662022812 GCA_028564925.1 Lithobates sylvaticus | reverse complement strand
CGGATAATCCGCGCGTGTGTATGGGGCTTTAGTTGTAACTGAAGGATACAAACTTAGAGAGCCCTCATACGGTACCAGTATCTTGCAGCTGGTCCGGCGATACCGTACGAGCGTAGATTAACTTAGTGTCTTTCAACTTAGCTTATAGGCTCTTGCTGAGGAATCAGCCTTGTGCGTGGCCCTCTTCTGAAGAGTCCTCCCCTGGTTGCTTTCTCAGTTGCTGGGCCTCTCCACAGACAAGACGGCACCGGACCACCTTGGAATCCTCCTTCCAGTTACTTTGCCTCGGGCTAGCCAGCCCCGAGACTCGGAATTGGATGGATCTGCACCCCAGACCATGAGGGCCCTGAGGGCTGGTCAGGAGGACCAGGACCAAACAGACAGAAAGATCTTTTGGACCGGAACCCAGAAGCACGTGACCTCAGTACCTTAAGTACCCTTTCCCAGAATTCACAGCAAGACGACACACTCACTGGTTGGTTCTGAGAGAGATTGGCACTCAATACGCCCAGCTAAACTGCGTTCCCATGCTTGCCAGAAGTGACAGTGACACCTATGGCCAAGCAGAACCCAGTGCAATCCAGCCAGACTGGCACTGAAACCATAATTTGGTACAATTAACCCTAAAACCCAACTGTGGTTCCAGGAACAATAAATTTACAAAACACAAAGCGCGTGCTCGTCAGGAGCCCGGTGCTACATTTGCATGGGTTGTTACTGACATGTGAATTTCACGTCAATAGCACCTTTAGAAATATATTTACCTAGAAAAATGGTGACATGTTCAATACTTATTTTACCTGCTGTAACCATCTGTAACCCAGCAGATTTTCCAGATCCACCTCATAAATAAACTACTCCTTTGTTAATAATCACAATATATTTCCTAAAGCGGATCTTTGCCTTTCCCCGCTTTTTTTTACTCCTGTTTACCTGCTCAAAGGATCCAGCATTATCCTGCTGAGCTCCTCTTGTCCCCTGCCACTACTCTATCCCTCCTCCACCATGTTGCTTGTAATGTCATCGTCGAGGCCCGCAGGCTCTTCTGGGTTCAGCCAGAGTCCCTTTTGTTGCCACAGCGCTAGGCACACCCACCTCTCCTTTATGAATGAAGGGCTATGCCTTCTGGGATATGTGACATGCATATTCCAGGAGGCATAATGAGTATATGGTGGGGCGGAGATTTACAAAAAAATAAAAACAAATAGAGTGCTATTCATGTAGCGGAGCTGAAGAGTTTTGGATTGGAGGGATGTCTGTTCAGGGGGGGAGATCCACTTTAAATCAACACATCCCTGGCACCAATTCAGGAAAAGCATCCCCAGATCTTATAATGTGTTGCTGTGATACTTCCAACTCAGCAATGTTGCCATTCAAAATAAAAGCAAGACTCCAAAATGTAACTGAATTTTATAACATTTTATTTTAATTTTTAATCCCTTTAGATTGTAAACTCAACGATCCCTTCTGTATTGAACTGTATTGTAATTGTACTGTCCCCCCTCTACATTGTAAAGCGCTGCACATACTGTTGGCACTATATGAATCCTGTATAAGAATCATATTAATAATAATGATAATACTATAATAATAATCCAAAATATATACTATTAAGGACAAACTAACATAAAAAAAAATGCATAAAACAAGTAGAGCAAATACCTGCCTCCTAAATCAGAAGACCAGCATGCAGTGTGATGATAAAGATAAGGCCTGCCCTACTAGTTTCCTCAGAAAATATATATATCAGACAGATCCCAAAAGTATTGGAAACCTAAAAGGTCATATTACATTTTAGAAACCTTTCTTCCAGAAATCTATGTAACTCTAGAGAGTTTGCAGACTTTTCAATAATCAATTGTGGTTTTGTGACCAGAGGTTATCGATGCCTATATTCCCTTGCCAAATGTAACAGCATCAATAACTCTATGATAAATCTGAATACCTAAATAATTTAATCTTTTTTACTTGGTACATTATTTAATAAAAACATTGCTTTTTGTTATAGACTGACAAAAAAAAAATCAAATTCATTTTACTTCAATTATATTATTGAATCTGACAGTTAAAATATTCAATTCAAGAGTCAATGCCACTGCAGCACCAAGGATGCAGAGTTCATCTGCAGGCTCAAGCTTGTATGTTACATAGTTACATAGTTAGCTAGGCTGAAAAAAGACACAAGTCCATCCAGTTCAACCATAAAAAAAAATTATATTAAATAAAAATAAAAAATATCGTACAATCCAATATACCCAATTCTATACCCACAGTTGATCCAGAGGAAGGCAAACAAAAACCCAGCAGCGCATGCTCCAATCTGCTACAGCAGGGGAAAAAAATCCCTTCCTGATCCCCCAAAAGGCAATCGGATTTTCCCTGGATCAACTTTACCTATAAATGTTAGTACCCAGTTATATTATGCACATTTAGGAAAGTTTCCAGGCCTTTCTTAAAGCAATCTACTTGTTAGCCAGAACCACAGCTCTTACTGTGAAGAAACCTTTCTGTATTTGGAGATTAAATCTCTTTTCCTCCAGACGTAAAGAGTGCCTCCTTGTCCTCTGTGTTGACCGTAAAGTGAATAACTCAACACCAAGTTCACTATATGGACCCCTTATATATTTGTACATGTTGATCATATCCCCCCTTAATCTCCTCTTCTCAAAAGTGAATAAATTCAGTTCCTCTGATCTTTCCTCATAGCTGAGTTCCTCCATGCCTCTTATCAGTTTGGTTGCCCTTCTCTGCACTTTCTCCAGTTCCCTGATATCCTTTTTGAGAACTGGTGCCCCAAACTGAACTGCATATTACAGATGAGGTCTTACTAATGATTTGAACAGGGCCAAAATTATATCTCTCTATCTGGAGTCCATACCTCTCTTAATACAAGAAAGGACTTTGCTCACTTTGGAAACCGCTGATCATTATGTGATAGCTGATGTAGCACCCTGATGTTTAGGCAGGGTTGCTATTAAATTTATCTGCCAAGTGATAGTTGCCTTGGCCAATTATTAGGAGGTCAAGTGATTTCCCCCTAATTCTGGAGTTGCTGCACTTCTCTCTTCTGTTACTAGATGGTCGGGTGTCTGGTGACATTACATAAGACAAGGGCATTGCAAGGACAGATTAGGAATGAATGGGGTGTCTCAGCCAATGGGCGGGGATTTTCTTGGGTCCCTTGGCCTGCTGGGAGAACCTATATATTTGGGTGGAGTCAGGTGACTAGGGTTCTGTGCTACCTGGACGGCTGTCTGGGTGGACGTGTGTCATATTGCCCCGGGCTGCTAGGCCAAAAACCTAAGGCCTATCCCGGGGACATCTGGCTGCTAGGCTATCTTAGAGCCTATCCAGAAGTAGTGGAGGGTTGGGACTGCGGGCTTGTAGCCGTGGTTGGAGGTAGAGGGGAAGCCATCGCCACAAAGGGACCGTCCACCTTGCTACTGTAGACCATTGTGAGTAAGCTGAGGCCAGTACCAGAGCAGACTTCTCGCCAACCGGGGACGGTAAAGAAGTGGGAAAGCATCAGCAAGTGCCAAGTCAGAGACCCAGCGGGACACAAGAGGGGACACTTGTGAAGTGCCAAGCCCGGGACCTAATGTGTCAGCAGGGGTGAAGCTTAAGGAGTATCTGTGAGTGCCAAGCCAGGTACCCAGCAGTGAAGAGTGGGTGACGCTTGAGGAAGATACTGTGTGCTACAGTGAAAGAGCTCAAGGAATTCAGTGGCTAGTGGATCTGAAGTCTAGTGAGAGAGCCTGGGTGCTCATTGAGTAAAGACCCACAGTGAGTGTGTGTGGAGTAAAGGAAACTATTCGTGTTGCAGATAGTTGAATACCTTACCGTTAGTAACTGCTACAAGATTGCTGCCATAGGAGACAGTGGTCCTACCTATACAGAAGTGGTGTCCGGCTGGAGGCCTACACCTGCATAGCTGTCCACCTATAGAAATCTCAGAGTCTGCCAATTAACATTGCATCTACCTAAGGGTGTCCTAGCCCTAATCCTCTCTCCCACAGTTCTGTTTAAGAGACAGTAAATCTCTTTGCATTCAAAAAGTGTCTGGCGCCCACCTGTTCATCTTGCATTAAACCCACCATGCCTTGTAACCCACTCTACACTGCAGTATGTCCGCTGTCCTCGACTCTGGAGGTCACCATTGGGCTTCAGGGGCCCCATGACTTTGCTACACTGACATAGTAATCACACAACTGGTTATCATTCGGATTGGTTCTTGATCATCGGTGGGGATTAAAGCTGTCAGTTGCAACTGTTGTTGAGAGACATCAGCCTTGCAAATTGTTGGCTGGTAGCTCTCAAAGGAGGATATTTATTAACTTATGCTTAGCATGGGAAATTGTTTTGAGGGACATTATTATACACTAAGAGGAGGGAAAAGGCAACACCTTTCAAAATTGATATTTTAATAACAGTTATAATCTTTTGCTGACTTTATATCTCTCTCAGAGAGTGCAATCTCAGGCTCAGATCCACAAGAGTTGTGTCCATGCCTCCTCCTACAATTCTAGAATATGTGTCACTCCAGGGCAGCTATATTCACAAATAATTTTTTGTTCCACATCACCCACCAGGGAAGCATAATGCTATAATTTTGCTTTCTAAAGACAGCTGCAATTCAGGAAGAACTTGTAACTGGTGGCTCTTTTGTATGCTTTTGTTTTACTCTAAAGCCTCGTACACGTGATCGGATTGTTTGCCAACAAAACCGTGGAATTTTGTTCCGAAGGGCGTTGGCCCAAACTTGTCTTGCATACACATGGCCACACAATTGTTGGCCAACAATTACGAACGTAGTGATGTACTACGTTGTTTTTCAGCGCCACCCTTTGGGCTACTTCTGCTAATTTTCGTGTTAGTAGAAGTTTGGTGAGTGTTGATTCGTGCTTTTCATTTTGTTTCTGAACAGCCGTCCATCAACCAGCCATGTTGCGGAATCGGAGGAGATAACGTGTTATTTATTATTGGCCTTGGAGTTATTGCTTTGACATAATTTTTTTGGTTGAATAATGATTTGATTTGGTATATTTTCTATATTTTTGGATGCATAGAATGCACTTTTTGGTTAAGTTCTATTGGCAGATAGCATGTCTAATTTTATTTGTTTTCTTTTTTTAATGCACAATAAAAAAATTGTGGAGAACAATACTTGGCTATGTGTTTTACTTCAAATGACATTTGGGAGTAAGCAGTTACATTTAAAAAAATACAATGTAAAATTGACAAGGGACATCAACATAGTTGTATCTTTGATCTTATAAAGTACGGGATAATGGTGTTGTGGTAACTTGCCCAAATAATAAAAAAAAAAAAACATAATAATATTATTCTTGATATCACTGAAAAAAAAAAAGCCTTTGCAAATTCGTTCAATAACTCCATCAGTATCACCAGCAAAGCAGCTTCATTATTCCATTAAAGAAGAAGGGAATTGTGCACTGCATTTCGAGATTTCATAATTTGCCACGTCACGAATGTTAATTTTCCATTACGAACGCTAGTTTACAAGACCGACCGCTTCCGGCTCGTCCTTGCTTCCGAGCATGCGTGTTTGCGGGAAGTCCGACAACAATTGTCTGATGGAGAGTGCACACGGTCGGATTTACCACCAACAGCCTGTCATTGAACATTTCCCGTTGGAAAGTCCGATCGTGTGTACGCGGCTTAAGACTCTGGGGTTGGCTTTTAGCAGCAGGCCCTGCAAGTGTTGTAGGATCTCTAGTGTATGTGAGTTCTGACTAAACAGGACAAAAGGAGACACCAGTAATTTAGTTTGATGATAACGCCCCTAAGTCTTGATGTTATCTGTGTCAGCAGTCTACAGTTTTAGCTACTTAACCACTTAAGCCCCGGACCATTTGGCTGGCCAAAGACCAGAGCAATTTCTGCGATTGGGCACTGCGTCGCTTTAACTGACAATTGTGCGGTCGTGCGACGTGGCTCCAAAACAAAATTGACGTCCTTTTTTCCCCACAAATAGAGCTTTCATTTGGTGGTATTTGATCACATCTGCGGTTTTTATTTTTTGCGCTATACACAAAAATAGAGCGACAATTCTGAAAAAAAATCATTATTTTTTACTTTTTGCTATAATAAATATCCCCCAAAAATATATAAAAAACATTTTTTTCCCCTCTGTTTAGGGCGATACATATTCTTCTACATATTTTTGGTAAAAAAAAATCGCAGTAAGCGTTTATTGATTGGTTTGCGCAAAAGTTATAGCGTCTACAAAATAGGGGTTCGTTTTATGGCATTTCTATTAATTATTTATTTTTTTTTTACTAGTAATGGTGGCAATCTGCGATTTTTATCGTGACACATCGAACAATTTTGACAAATTTTTGGGACCATTGTCATTTTTACAGCGATCAGTGCTATAAAATGTAATTGATTGCTGTAAAAAATGACACTGGCAGTGAAGGGGTTAACCACTAGCTGGCTAGGAAGGGGTTAAGTGTGTCCTAGGGAGTGGTTCTAACTGTTAGGGGGCGTGGCTACGAGTGACACGTCACTGATCATCGCTCCAGATCACAGGGAGCGATGATCAGTGACAGTGTCACTAGGCAGAATGGGGAGATGCTTGTTTACATTAGCATCTTTCCGTGAGACGATCGCGGGTATCCCCACGGATATCGAGTCCACGGGAACCGCGATCCGACTCATGGAGCTACCGGCAGGGTCACACACGCCGCCGGCTGCGCTCACGCGACCACAATTCAAATGGAAGTATTATACATATATGTACATGCGGCGGTCGGCAAGTGGTTAAAGTGGACCTTCAGTCATTTTTTCAACTTTCCATCTATTAAATCTTCTGCCCTTGTTGTTTTAACTTTGGATAAAACATTTTTTTTTTCTGCCAGTAAATACCTTATACAGCCCACTTGCTCTTTCTTGTCTGGTAAACAGTCTAGGATTATGACATCACGCACAGCTCTCTCTCTCACTCTCGTGAGAGTTTGCCAGGAAGGGAGAGGGGGTGACTCTGGCTGTCTGTGTAAATCCAGGAAGTGAACAGGCAGCAGCTTCAGCTGCCCACAGTTAAAATGGTTGCAGCCAGACTCAGTGGAGGGAGACTTCTGCAGTATATTTGGCAAGTGCAGATTCACAGTATATATAAAAAAATATGCAAAGTGGTTGGAGGGAATCTTTAGAATGGCAAAGATGTTTTTATTACAAATTATGTGAGCAGACTGCAGTTCCTCTTAATTTTTTGTACTTTCCATTAAAATACATTATGCTCCTTAATTATATCAGTCATTCACCTTATAAAATATAACCACAAGAAAACAAACATTTTTAGGTTCCAGGTACTTACTGGAGAGAAAGTATGATGGCAAAGCAAGACAGTATTACCATAGGCAGAAGGCAGTAACCCAGGACACTGGCAACACATCCGTGTGAGACACCTGTGAAACTCATCAGGTTTAATAAAGCATGAATTCCCAGGCAACCAAATATACTCATTGTGTACATGTAGCCAAAATGAATCTTTCCTGCCTGCAAAACAGAGAAAGATCACAGTGAATTTCTTAAAACAAGATGAAAGAAACTGTTCTAATAATTTGCTTGATATTTACATGATTTTTTTCACAGACATTCTGTAGTTATAATGGAAATTTGATTAGAGAGAGTTTTTTTCTTCTAGTCCTTACAAAATAAGCAACCCAAAATGATTGAATGATACATTTCCACAAAATAGATTTCTTTGTGTTGGGTCAGCTGGGGTAAGGTTTAAATGTATGTTCAGCAAAAACTTTTCATTTTATTTTTGGATAAGAGAGTGTGTGTATGTATGGGGGGGGGATTGGAACCCTTGTTGGGTTTTTACTGCTATCCAGGGCTTCGTTGGAGATTTCCCCTCAATTACTGCCACAGTGACAACAGTTTCACCAGACAGAAAGTGAGACCCCTTTCACACTGGAGCATTTTGCAGGCTCTATAGCGTTAAAAATAGCGCCTGCAAACCTATCTAAAACAGCTGCTCCATTCACTCCAGTGTGAATGCCCGAGGGCTTTCACACTGGAGCGGTGTGCTGGCAGGGCATCAGATAAAGTCCTGCCAGCAGCTTCTTTGGAGTGGTAAAGGAACGGTGAACTCACCGCTCCTCCCCATTAAAATCAATGGGGCAGCGCTGCGATACCGCCGGCAAAACGCCACTGCGGCGGCATTTTGTGGGTGGATTTAACCCCTTTTTGGCCGATAGCGGGGCGGTTTTAGCCGAATAGCGCTTCTAAAACGACGGTAAAGCGGTGCTAAAAATAGCGCCGCTTTACCGCTGCCGCCCTAGGCGGCACAGTGTGAAAGGGCTCTGAGGGAAAAGTCTATGACACTAGGATTGACTGAAGTAAAAATGCTTTTATTTAGTAAAGTAAGGAAATCTATAATCCCTGTTAGCTTTATATAGCAATCTACACTATATTACCAAAAGTATTGGTGGAGGGAGGATTGTGGTGTGGGGTTGTTGTTCAGGGGTTGGGCTTGGCCCCTTTGTTCCAGTGAAGGGAATGCTTAAAGCGGAAGTAAACCCATCGATTTAACAGTCTAAAAAAAAAAGGCATGCCGTGAATGCTAACTGCACATTTGCTGTGCTCTCAACCAAACAGTCAAACCATCCAATGGCTGGTGTCATAACGGATCACATGTGCAGCACTGTGGCAGTTGAAGATTAAACAGAGGCAAAGATGGCAGCTTCCTTGGCTGAAAACGATAGGGGGGTTTACTTCCACTTTAAGGCATCAGCATACCAAGATATTTTGGACATTTTCATGCTCCCAACTTTGTGGGAACAGTTTGGGGATGGCCCCTTCCTGTTCCAACATGACTGTGCACCTGTGCACAAGCATTCCCATAGACACACTTCTAAACCTTGTGGACAGCCTTCCCAGAAGAGCTGAAGCTGGTATAGCTGCAAAGGGTGGGCCAACTCAATATTGAACCCTACAGGTGAAGACTGGTATCCCATTAAAGTTCATGTGCGTATAAAGGCAGGCATCCCAATACTTTTGGTAATATAGTATATTTTTTCAACCCAAACAAAAATTTTAGCTCGCCAAATATAGGTACATTGGAACAAAATGTGTATACAGTCTTCTAGTTTATTTTGTTAAAAAAAGAAGTAGAAAAGCCTGTGTCCTGTCACATGCTGAAGAATGGGACTCTCTGTGGGTAAGCAGTGGTCTCATTGCAGAGGGTCAACACGCCCCCTGCTAAGTCAGAGACAGAGCTTTCCAATCAAGATGGACACAAGCTATGAGGATTGCAGAGCTATAAGCCTGACTCAGTAAGGTGTGTGTTGGACCTCTGCAGAGAAATCACTGCTTCCAGACAGAGATCAGGGGGCCTTCTCTGTATAATTCTAGCAGTGGACAGTTTATTTCTGATCAGATTGTGGCTGCTTTAGAAAGGAAGTAGCTAAGATACTAAACACCTTTTGTTTTGATGCATCTAAAATGTATTCAGCTGTTTTAAACAGACTGTTCACTTGGGCTTTAACTACTTGAGTGGTAAAAGGGTTGACAGTAAGTGAATGAAAATTGCTAAAAGAGCCCTGGATAGAAGTAAAAACCAACCATAATCCTCCCCTACCCTATCCAAAAGAAAAAAAAAAAAAATGTCAGGACCTACACATTAATTATTTTCCATTCTACTCTTCTATTACCACAATTAACAGGTTGAGCCCTTCCTTTAGCTTTTTTTTCTATAGCTTCATCCTATAGAGTGAACATAAGTCAAGTTCTGTGTGTCCTGCTCCATCGGTGAAATCGCCATAGGAAAACATAGAGGCCTCAAGCCAGTTGGAACAGTAGCTGGGCTGCAAGGACAACCCCCTTCTGTCACGGGTGATATGAAGTTTGTAGAAAGATCCCACTATAACAGAAAAGGCCATAGACATTCAAATCCTGTCCCACTTCACCCAGATCTGATTAATCTTGGATGAAGTTGAACTGTAATGCTGCGTACACACGATCAGAAATTCGGCCAGCAAAAGACAGATGAGAGCTTTTGGTCAGAAAATGCTACCGTGTGTATGCTCCATCGGACTTTTGCTGGCCGAATTCCAGCCAGCAAAAGATTGAGAGCATGTTCTCAATTTTTCGGTCGGAAAAATTTCTGATCGGAAATTCCAATCGTCTGTAGCTATTCCGACGCGCAAAGTTCCTACGCATGCGCGGAAACAATTCGACGCATGTTCGGAAGCATTGAACTTCATTTTCTCGGCTTGTTGTAGTGTTGTACGTCCCGTGTTCTTGACGGTCGAATGTTCAGCAAACTTTTGTGTGATCGTGTGTATGCAAGCCAAGCTTGAGCGGAATTCCGTGGGAAAAACCATCCAAGATGTTTCCGACGGAAAATCCGTTCGTGTGTACGCGGCATAAGGGTATGTCCTCCTAGTAGTGATAGTGTTAATGGCACATACATTTATTTTATTTTTTTTATCCCAGGTATGTTTAAATCTCATTGTGGTAGATTTTACTAATATATCTGCATAGCTACTAAAATAAAATAACCTTGTTTCCTAAAAACTGAGATGGTGAGTGTGTTTTTCACACCTTTAAAAAATTATTTTGGGCCTGAGGATTATCAAAAACCCCCAAAACATTATATATATGTTATAGAAGCAGAGACCCTGGAGAATAAAAAGGTGCATAGGTTTATCAAGCGCAAAATATCAGTATAAAATACACTAAAGTTAAATGTAGGGCACACAGATGCAATATACAGTATTAACCAATTTTTGGTAAAATATTAAAAAACAAAACAAGGTTGCCTAAGATAAACAGATACCCAACATGTCAAATCTTTAAATTGTGTGCACTCATAAAATGGTGACAAACTTTGGTACCCTAAATTCTCTATAGACAACAATTTAAAAGCTCCTGCAGGTCATCAGTTGATAGTTAACTCTGATTAATTATTGAAGAATTATTGCATGGCAATATGTAGCACATGCGGTGCAATCAAAGTTTTCATATGTAGGTGTTCCCAACATGCGTGTTTATGCTCATATATGCATGTATGTGATTGGGGGGGGGGGGCAAGAAAACTTGTTTTGGGAGGCTTGGTGCAACATTATTTTTTTACACTTTTTTTTTTTTCAATAACCTTTGTTTTACATCACATAAGGGGCCAAAAGTCCCTTATGTGATACTATTTCGTTGTGACATCATGGGTTCCTGCATGAAACCTAAGGCTATGTAAACACGATAGGATTTTCCGACAACAAAACCGTGGATTTTTTTCCCGAAGGATGTTGGCTCAAACTTGTCTTGCATACACACAGGTCACACAAGTGTTGTCAGAAATTCCGAACGTCCAGAACGCGGTGACATACAACACGTACGATGAGCCGAGAAAATTAAGTTCAATAGCCAGTGCGGCTCTTCTGCTTGATTCCGAGCATGCGTGGACTTTTGTGCGTCGGAATTGTGTGCACACACTCAGAATTTCCGACAACAAGTCTCGTTGCTGGAAAATTTGGGAACCTGCTCTCAAACATTTGTTGATGGAAATTCGGACAACAAATGTTCTATGGAGCATACACACGCCCGGACTTTCCGACAACAAGCTCACATCCAACATTTGTTGTTGGAAAATCCTATCGTGTTTACAGGACCTAATGCTACTGTTAACTTCTGCCTGGGGAAGAAGCTATGTAATACATGCTTCCAGGTTATTACTAGGTAGAGGAGTTTGCTGATTTCCCTCCCCTCTACTGGGCGGTACCCACTATGCTGGTCCTTGGTCTGCAGGTGCACGTAAACATACTGACAGGTTTTTACCTTAATGCATTTCCTGGATTAAGGTAAAATGATGCCTCACTACCTGTTTTACTCCCTGTCCCTAACACTTACCTGACTCCTCTCACCGCTCCAGCACTGTCCTGGCTGCAGCACCACTCCTCTCACTTCCTGGTCTGACAGGAGACACTTAGGGCAGCCGGAGCCTGTCAGTGAAACTCTAGTGCCTGGCTTGCTGGTGCTGTGTGTGGGTCTATGGGAGCACATGCACACGGGTACCCCCTTAGCAAGCAGCTTCCTGAGGGGCACTTGGAAGAGGGAGAAATGGACTGCATAGGTGGCAGATGCCAAATAGGAGGTAAGAGACCGCTGCATAGAGCAGATAAGTACAACATTTTATTTTTAAAAAACGTTTTATACGACTTTAAAGGGAAACCAGAATGGATTTGAGTCAAATTTATTGACTGTTTAAAACTCCAGGTGCAAATCAACATTATGTTGTGCATCAATTACATCTCAGTCTTGATTACAAATACCGTACCTCTTCCTAAGTTATCCTGTAGTGTTATGGATTAAAGTCAAAGCTTCCCCTCACCGCCCCCGCAAGTTCTCCTGTCTCAGAGTGGACCCTGCACCTGGGCATTACAGGGATTGCTAACATCCTGGAGATGGGCTTTAAATGTGTGTGTAATTATACACTTGAGCTATTGTGCTCTGTAAACAACAGTTTTTTTTTTCAACAGAACATATAAGCGCAGACAAACACGCGAAAATGAGCTCCATGTTACAGCAGGCTATAAATGTAAGTATGACTTATTCAATTATTTACATGTTATATTTACCAGTATAAAAGAATGAAAACTTTTTAATGCATTTTTTAGTTCTGAACCTATACAAAAGCAGTATACATTTCATTTAATTGCTTTTCTTATAAAGTGTAGCATATTGCCATTTTCAAATATCACTTCAAAATGAATGCTATCCAAGCGTGGCATATTTGATGCACAGGTCACATATGAAAAGAAAATATGAGACGTGCAATTAGTGCATCTGCAGGTATGCTCAGAGAATGGTGATATCACAGGTGAAAGTTGTTGTACATATTTAACTGGTAATGGGTTTATGATTTACTCATGTTAAGTTAAATATTGTATAATGCTGCAAAGTGTCTTTAGGAAATTTATTTAGAGCTGCTTTAAACAAGAGTCGTAAGGGGGGATTAAAAGGAACTTCCCTGATTGCTGTAAAAGAGAGACCTTGTTGTGCTTAGGTTCTGGGTAATGTAAAATAAAACAGCATTAGGCCACTTGGCATGTAGCAGCTCTGTATAATAAGTACCCATTTTAATGGAGTCATCAGTCAAAGTAAAAGCTCTAGAAGCACTGCGCTTTGTGATCAAGAATTGAAAGACCACCAGATCTTCATGTTAACTGATACATTTTTTTGCATATTCTAATTCTCCTACCTAACATCCTTAATTAGTAAAAGTGAACCTACATATAATTATTTTTTTTTCTGCTTTAAAAAAAGTACTTTTTTGTGACCTAAGCTTTTTTTTTTATCTATAAATAAAGATGGAGTCTACAATGTTTGCCATGTAGGTTTTTCTTGTTTTATGAAACAATAGGCACCATGTATTACATACCTCCCAACTTTTTGAGATGGGAACAAGGGACACCTAGGTCTAATTAGAAAAAGTAAGTAGGCATAAGACACAATCCCTGCCAACACCCCCTTAACCACTTGCCGACCGGCGCACGACGATATACGTCGACAGAATGGCACGTACAGGCAGGAGGGCGTATATATACGTCCCTCCTTTAGCCTGTCCGTGCCATCGGGAGCGCGCCGGGAGCGGCACGCTCCCGCGCCGGTCGGGACCCCCGTGAGTCCGGCCGCGGTCCCCGCGGACTCGATCGCCGTGGGGACTCCCGCGATCGTCTCACGGAGCGGCTGAACGGGGAGATGCCGAGATAAACAGCATCTCCCCGTTCTGCCTAGCAACTAGTGACGCCGATCTCTGCTACCTGAGATTGGAGCAGAGATCAGCATTCACTAGCTGACAGCCACGCCCCCCCCCACAGTAAAAAAAACACCCCTAGGCATACTTAACCCCTACACTGCCACCTTGTGGTTAACCCCTAAACTGTCAGTGTCATTTATACAGAAATCAATGCATTTAAATGCATTAATTGCTGTAAAAATGACAATGGTCCCAAAAATGTGTCAAAAATGTCCGATGTGTCTGCCATAATGTCGCAGTCCCAAAAAAAATCGCAGATCTCCGCCATTAATAATAAAAAAAAATTATTAAGAAAAATGCTATAAAACTATCCCCTATCTTGTAAACGCTATAACTTCTGCGCAAACCGATCAATAATCGCTTATTGCGATTTTTTTTACCAAAAATATGTAGAAGAATACGTATCGGCCTAAACTGAGGAAAAAAAAATGTTTTTTTATATATTTTTGGGGGATATTTATTATAGCAAAAAATAAAAAATAATGCATTTTTTTCAAAATTGTCGCTCTATTTTTGTTTATAGCGCAAAAAATAAAAACCGCAGGGGCGATCAAATACCACCAAAAGAAAGCTCTATTTGTGGGAAAAAAAGGACGTCAATTTTGTTTGGGAGCCACGTCGCACGACCGCGCAATTGTCAGTTAAAGCGACGCAGTGCCGAATCGCAAAAAGGGGCCTGGTCCTTTGGCTGCAAATTGGTCCGGTCTGAAAGTGGTTAAAGAAGAATTATACAAAAAAAAGATTGGTCAAACCCACGAATGTTTTTTTTACCACTACTATTCCTTTATATTGGCTTTTGAAATGTACAGTTTCTTGAAAAAGTACTCATACCCCTTGACATTTTCCACATTTTTTTATGTTACAACCAAAAACGTAAAGGCATTTTATTGGGATTTTATGTGATTGATCAATACAAAGTGGCACATAGTTGTGAAATGGAAGGAAAATAATAAATGTTTTTTATATATTTTTTTACAAATAAATATCTGAAAAGCGTTGCATGCTTTTTTATTCAGCCAATACCACCTTTCACTGCAATTTCAGCTGCAAGTCTTTTTGGGGATGTCTCTACCAGCTTTACACATCTACAGAGTGACATTTTTGACCATTCTTCTTAGCAAAATAGCTCAAGCTCTGTCAGATTGGATGGAGAGCATCTGTGAACAGTAATTTTCAAGTCTTCACAGATTCTCAGTTGGATTTAGGTCTGGACTTTGACTTGGCAATTCTAACACTTGAATATGTTTTGATCCAAACCATTCCATTGTAGCTCTGGCTGTATGTTTAGGGTTATTGTTCTGCTGGAAGGTGAACCTCCGCCCCAGTCTCAAGTCTTTTGCAGACTCTAGCAGGTTTTCTTCTAAGATTGCCCTGTATTTGGCTCCATCCATCTTCCCATCAACTCTGACCAGATTCCCTGTCCCTGCTGAAGAAAAACATCCCCACAGGATAATGCTGCCACCACCATGTTTCACGGTGGTGATGATGTTTTCAGGGAAATGTGCAGTGTTAGTTTTCCGCCACATATAGTGTTTTGCATTTAGGCCAAAAAGTAAAATTTTGGTATCATCTGACCAGAGCACCTTCTTCCACTTGTTTGCTGTGTCCCCCACATGGCTTCTCACAAACTGTAAATGGGTCTTCTTATGGCTTTCTTTCAACAATGGCTTTCTTCTTGCCACTATTCCATAAAGGCCAGATTTGTGGAGTGCATGACTAATAGTTATCCTGTGGACAGATTCTTCCACCTAAGCTGTGGATCTCTGCAGCTGCTCCAGAGTTACCATGAGCCACTTGGCTGCTTCTCTGATTAATGCTCTTCTTGCCCGGCCTGTCAGTTTAGGTGGACGGCCATGTCTTGGTAGGTTTGCAGTTGTGCCATACTCTTTCCATTTTCAGATGATGGATTGAATAGTGCTCCGTGAGATGTCCAAAGCTTGGGATATTTTTTTATAACCTAAACCTGCTTTAAACTTCTCAACAGCTTTATCCATGACCTGTCTGGTGTGTTCCTTGGCCTTCATGATGCTGTTTGCTCACTAAGGTTCTCTAAAAACCTCTAATGCCATGTACACACGATCAGACTTTCTGGCAGACTTAGTCCGGCGGACCAGAGTCCGGCGGACAATTCGATCGTGTGTGGGATCCAGTGGACTTTTTCTTCCCAAAAGTCCGGCGGATATAGAAATAAGACTGGCTTCAAAATTGTGCGTTGGACTCGAGTCCGGTCGAAAAGTACAGTTGTCTGTGTGCTAGTCCGACGGACTAAAACCAACGCTAGGGCAGCTATTGGCTACTGGCTATAAACTTCCTTATTCTACGTCATCACGTTCGAATCCGGCAGACTTTTGGAGTGATCGTGTGTGGCCAAGTCCATTCGCTTGAAAGTCTGGTGGACCTCAGCTGCAAAGTCCGTCGGATTGTCCGCCGGACTAAGTCTGCCGGAAAGTCCGATCGTGTGTACACGGCATAAGGGCTTCACAGTAAAGCTGTATTTATACTGAGATTAAATTACACACAAGTGGACTCTATTTACTAATTAGGTAACTCCTAAAGGCAATTGGTTCCACTAGATTTCAGATAGGGGTATCAGAGTAAAGGGGGCTGAATACAAAGGCATGCCCCTCTTTTTTAGATATTTATTTGTAAAAAAAATGTAAAAACATATAGTATAACTTATAATTTTCCTTCCACTTCACAGTTATGTGCCACTTTGTGTTGATCTATCACATAAATACCCAATAAAATACATTTACATTTTTGATTGTAAAATGACAAAATGTGGAAAATTTCAAGGTGGTATGAATACTTTTTCAAGGCATTGTACAAATGTAGCAATTTCGAAACTGAATGAAACGTTTAGCACTGGGAAACACTTTTTGTGAGGGACAAATAAGGAAAAAGGGACAGAGGGAATTTTTTCCAAAGCAGGGACAGTCCCTTGAAATCAAGCACAGTTGGGAGCTATGGTATTAAATCTCTGTGTGTATTATTAAAATTCGACATCAGGTAAGAAAGAATCTTTATACTTTTGTGAATTAAGAAAACAATTACTGCTTCATTCTATTATTTTTATTGTGACTTTACACCTACATGAAAATCTATTTTTTTTGGCTACAGGGATAATTTTTGGTGTTTTAGATGATGACAAATGGCATCCACCCCAATCTATAACTAGCCTTTGCAGCAAGGAGCACATAGAAGGGCAACACATGGCAAAAGCCAAACAAAAATTCCCAGCTCACTTGCTAGCCTCCAACAAAACCAAATTCACCCTAACTGACGGTTCACGCTAAAAACAAAGGGTTTCGTTTTCACACATTTGCAAATATATGCGTAACTTGCAGCGGCCACATCACGGCACCCCAGTGTACTGCACTAACTGTATAATTTTGAGAGATTCCCAATTTGTAGCACATATATAATAATAGGTAGATTAAGGGCAGGGGTGCCTGGAGGGAGCCCACCCCTGCTTAAATGTACATAACGAACTGGACACCCAGCAAAAAAACAATGATAGCTGAAGGTGTATCCCAATTCCCCAACTGTACAAACAAATGGCAACCACCCTAACCATTAAGTAGACTTTGCAGCAAGGATCTTATGGAAGGACGAGGCATGTCAAAAAACAAACCAAAATTCTCCCTGCTCATTTACCAGCCAGCCTGCAACAGACTAAATTGACTTTAATGCCCGTACACACGATCGGACTTTCCGCCAAGAAAACCGTGGATTTTTGTTCAAAGGTTGTTGGCTCCAACTTGTCTAGCATACACACAGTCAGACAAATGTTGGCCAACAATTAGGAACGTGGGAACGTGGTGACTTACAAGACGTACGACGAGCCGAGAAAAAAGAAGCTCAATAGCCAGTGCGGCTCCTTCTGCTTGATTCCGAGCATGCGTGAACTTTTGTGCGTCGGACTAGTGTACACACGATCGGAAATTCTGACAACAAAGTTTTGTTGGTGGAAATTTGAGAACCTGCTAGCCAACATTAGTTGGCAGAAAGTCTGACAACAAATGTTTGATGGAGCATACTGTAAAGTTCGGGGGACCAGCCAGACCGCAGGACACAGGCTTTTAACCCAAAAGGAGGTTTATTAAACTTAAAACAGCTTGACAGCAGCAAAAACAAAAGAAAAAGGTTTCAGTCTCACCGACATTCAAAGTCCAGCATTGCTATCGCAATCAAACAGTCCTTGGGGTGGTTTCAGGTGACTTCACCTGCTAGGAGGCTTCCAGGCAGAACGCTGCTGTCCACGTTGGTTGCTGCACATCAAACCAAACACAAACCACCATCATCTCCTCTACACTCCTCCACACCCATCTGCAACTTCCTGTCTTGTTTTTAAACCCACTTCCTCTGACAGGTGAGTTAACCCTTTTTGTTCCCTTAAAGGGATCACAGACCAAACAGAGGGGAAACATAGCGTCCTTCCAGGACCCAGCCACTGCGTCCTGTACATATCCCCCCCCTGTGCCCCAACGCCAAAGAGGTGGAGGCAACAGTGGAGCTCAAACAATGGACTCGGGAGAGGGCATCTGCATTTTGATGCAGTCTCCCGGGCCTATGCTCCACTACAAATTTAAATTCCTGGAGTGCCAGGAACCACCGGGTAACCCTGGCATTAGTCCCTTTACCTTGTCTCAGCCATGTTAAAGGGGCATGGTCAGAAATCAGCCTAAACTTCCTCCCCAAGAGGTAATATCTGAGGGATTCCAGAGCCCACTTAATGGCCAGACACTCTCGTTCAATTATAGCGTAGTTTTTCTCCGCTGGTGTTAACTTCCTACTGAGGAAGACTACTGGGTGCTCCTCGCCATGAATAACCTGTGACAACACTGCTCCCAATCCTACATCGGAAGCATCAGTCTGTACAACAAACTCTTTTGAAAAATTGGGTGCTACTAGGACAGGGTGTTGGCACAGTGCCGACTTGAGCTCCAAAAAAGCCTTCTCAGCGTCTGCATTCCACTCCACCATGACCGATTTCCGACCCTTAGTCAGATCGGTCAATGGAGCTGCCAATGTGGCAAAGTTGGGTACAAACCTCCTGTAGTATCCCACCATACCCAGGAATGCACGTACCTGTTTTTTTGTGAGGGGGCGGGGCCAATTCTGTACAGCCTCTACCTTGTTGACCTGAGGTTTTACTACCCCTCTACCCACAACATAGCCCAGGTATTTCACCTCCTCCATTCCCAAAGCACACTTTTCCGGGTTTATTGTAAACCCCTCCTTCCAAAGAGAGTCCAGTACTGCCTGGACTTTGGGCAAGTGTGACTCCCAGTCTCTGCTAAAAATGACTATGTCATCCAAGTATACTGAGGCATACTCCCGGTGAGGACGTAAAATCCTATCCATTGCCCTCTGAAATGTGGCTGGAGCAGTTTGCAATCCAAAAGGCATTCTCTTGTACTGAAAACTTCCCTCTGGGGTAGAAAAAGCAGTTTTCTCTCTAGCAGCCTTAGTCAACGGGATTTGCCAATACCCCTTGGTAAGGTCTAATGTAGTGATATACCTGGCTGGACCTAGTCTCTCAATAAGCTCATCTACCCGGGGCATGGGGTAGGCATCAAACCGTGAAACTTCATTTAGTTTCCGGAAATCATTGCAGAATCGCAGAGTTCCGTTGGGCTTCGGTACCAACACAATCGGGCTTGACCACTCACTCTGTGATTCCTCAATAATCTCCAGGTCCAACATCTTCTTCACTTCCTCTGAAACAGCCTTCCTTTGGGCCTCTGGAATGCGGTAAGGCCGGACAAAAACTTTGACTCCTGGTTCCGTGACAATATCATGCTCTATGACACTAGTGAGCCCTGGCAAGTCTGAAAATTTCTCTTTATTTCTCTGTAAGAACTCCTTTGCCTGCTGACTTTGGACTCTAGACAGGGTATTTGCTACTTGGACACTCTCCACCCCAACCCGAGGCTCAAGTCTTGCACCAGCCAGGGAGGTCACCGGTTCCCTGTCTGTCCAGGGCTTTAACAAGTTTACATGATATATCTGATAGGGTTTCCTCTTACCTGGTTGGTGGACTCTATAATTTACCTCTCCCACTTTTTCTACAACTTCAAAGGGGCCTTGCCACCTGGCCAAGAATTTACTTTCCACAGTGGGGATCAACACCGCTACTCGATCCCCCACTTGGAAGTTCCTTATTCTAGCAGCCCTATTATAGACCCGTCGTTGAGCCTCCTGGGCTATTTGCAAATGTTCTTTGACTAGAGGCATCACAGTTCGGATCCTCTCCTGCATTTGGGAAACATATTCAAGAACACTCTTATGCTGAATAGGTTCACTTTCCCATTCCTCTTTAACAAAATCCAGTAGTCCGCGAGGTCTCCGCCCATATACCAACTCAAAGGGCGAAAACCCAGTGGAGGCCTGGGGCACTTCCCGGATAGCAAACAGGAGAGCGGGTAACAGGCAGTCCCAGTCTTTCCCATCCCTTTGGACAACCCGCTTGAGCATAGACTTAAGGGTCTTATTAAAGTGCTCTACCAACCCATCCGTTTGTGGATGATAGACCGATGTGCGCAGCTGTTTAATCCGGAACAGCTTGCACACATCAGCCATAACCCTCGACATAAACGGGGTGCCCTGGTCCGTGAGTATTTCCTTGGGAAAACCAGTCCGTGTAAACAACTGGAATAATTCCCGAGCAATAGCCTTAGAGGAGGTATTCCGCAGGGGTAGCGCTTCAGGATACCGGGTGGCATAGTCAAGGATCACCAGTATGTAGGAGTGACCTCGAGCTGACTTTACCAAAGGACCCACTATATCCATGGCTATTCTCTCGAATGGGACCTCAATTATGGGCAGAGGGACCAAAGGGCTCCGGAAGTGGGTCACCGGCGCGGTCAACTGACAGGTGGGACAAGAGGCACAGTATCTTCTTACCTCTGCTTTCAGACCTGGCCAGTAAAACCGGTCGGTGATCCGTGCCTCCGTCTTTTCAACTCCCAGGTGTCCCCCTAAAACATCATCATGGGCCAGGTCCAGGACCTTGCGTCTATACTGTTGGGGTACCAATAATTGTTCTACCACATTTTCTCTCACTTTGGTAACCCGATAAAGCAATTCATTATATATGGCAAAGTGGGGCCACCGCTCATTCGCACCTGGCTCTTGGGGTACCCCATTTAATACTACAACTTGTTCCCGTGCACGGGCCAAAGTGGGGTCCTGCATCTGGGCAGTACCAAATGTCCCCTGGGGAACACCCAAATCCGGCAGGGGTAGAGGCCACTTCCTCATCCTCTTCACCCAGCATTACCTGAAGTGGGGAAGGTTCCCCCTCCTCAGTGTTCAGGTAGGTCTGTGAACCACACATTTTGACACCCTTCACAGTATCAGCACTACTTTCATCACCATTAACCCAATCATTAGCATTTGTATCAACTGGATCCACATTAGGTTCATTTGGCATCTCAGGGTTATTACCCTCAACCATAGGAACAGAGGAACTAGTTTCTCCCCAGTCTTGGGATCGTTCAGATAGTTCTCCTTGACCCCACAGTTTTTCAAAAAATGGACAGTCTCGTCCTATGATAACATCATGTATCAAGTTCTTTACCACCCCCACCTCTTGAGTACCAGTGCCATATGCTGTGGAAATGGACACCGAGACGAGAGGGTACTCTCTAGTGTCCCCGTGAATGCATACAACCCGTAAAGTTTTGCTTACCGGACCGATCTTCCCAAGTACTCTAGGATGAACAAGGGTTACCATGCTTCCGGAGTCCAACAAAGCCCAGGCAGGGAGGTGGTTCACTTGGACTACACACTCAAATTTCTCTTCTCCACGGTCAAGGTGTGTGGTACATACTCTATGAGCATAAAAAGACCCCCTCCGAAGAACCCCGCATTCCATGGGCTCCTCTTGCAGTGGGCAGTGGGCCCGGGTATGGCCCCAGGAATGACACCGCCAACATTGTACATCCCCTCCTCTCCGAACAGGAACAGATCGCTGAGGAGGTACTGGGAGTGACTCTTGACCTTCCGGGGTGTTGATTCCAGGGCTCCGGGGGACATCCTTTCGAAGGGCGGCAGTCGATCGAATAGGCCGTGGCAGACTGGGCCCTTGGCGCTTGGTAGGGCCAAGCAGATCCTCCACCACTGTATATCGCTCTACCATCTCGACAAGGAGGTTCACTGTTTTGGGGTCTCCATGGCTGACCCACCGTTGAAGGTCGTCTGGCAGTGACCGTAGGTATCGGTCCAGGACGACCCGCTCCACGATTTGGGGGCCCGACAACACTTCGGGCTGCAGCCATTTTTTTACCAGTTGCACCAGGTCATGCATTTGAGACCGTGGTGGACGATCTGGACAATACTTCCATTGGTGCACTCGTTGGGCCCGAATGGCCGTAGTCACCCCCAAACGAGCCAGTATTTCTGCCTTTAGTTTTTGATAGTCTTTAGCGTCCTCTGGTGGCAGGTCGAAGTAGGCTTTTTGAGGATCTCCGGTGAGAAAAGGTGCAATTAGACCGGCCCACTGGTCCTGGGGCCACCCTTCTCTCTCTGCCGTCCTCTCAAATGTAGCAAGAAAAGCCTCTACATCATCACTCAGGGACAATTTCTGCAAAAAATGGCTTGCCCTCACGGTCACTTGGTTGCCAGGGGCAACAGCTGCTTGCTCACGACCCTGAGAAAGCTGCTGCACTACTTCTTTTAAGGCAGTCACCTGAGCCTGCATAACCCCTTGCTGGGTTGCTTGCTGTGCTGCCAACTGAGCCACCAACAGGCGAGTATTTTCTTCATGGCGGGTCTGCGCTTGCATATTAGCCAGGGATAGTTGTTTAACTAGTTCCTCCATTGCTTCAGCTTTCAGGGCTTGGGCAGCTTTAACCCAGGACATAAACCCACTGTACTGTCCCTTTAAATGTCAGTTTTAAATTCAAATGCAAAAACAGCAACAAAAAAAAAAAAAAAAACGCCTGTTACTCTGTCCTGCCCGCATTCGAGCACCACTTGTAAAGTTCGGGGGACCAGCCAGACCGCAGGACACAGGCTTTTAACCCAAAAGGAGGTTTATTAAACTTAAAACAGCTTGACAGCAGCAAAAACAAAAGAAAAAGGTTTCAGTCTCACCGACATTCAAAGTCCAGCATTGCTATCGCAATCAAACAGTCCTTGGGGTGGTTTCAGGTGACTTCACCTGCTAGGAGGCTTCCAGGCAGAACGCTGCTGTCCACGTTGGTTGCTGCACATCAAACCAAACACAAACCACCATCATCTCCTCTACACTCCTCCACACCCATCTGCAACTTCCTGTCTTGTTTTTAAACCCACTTCCTCTGACAGGTGAGTTAACCCTTTTTGTTCCCTTAAAGGGATCACAGACCAAACAGAGGGGAAACATAGCGTCCTTCCAGGACCCAGCCACTGCGTCCTGTACAATACATACAGTCAGACTTTCAGCCAACAAGCTCACATCCAACATTTATTGTCGGAAAATCCGATCGTGGGCACGGGACATAACAGTTCACATTAAATAACAAAGGGTTTAGCTTATATAGCTGACCCCTATTTAAAAAAAATAAAACACTTACAAACTTTGAAAAGGTTTATCAAATTAAAATTCCAGGTAATTTAATATGAGTGGAAAGCCTTTCACCTGCCAGGGAGTTTGTATTTCCACCTAGCTAGTCCTGATATGTTTTACAGCTCTGTCAGATAGCGCATCCAGGTTACTGACCTCAAGCTTTTTGTCTGCAGTTAAGCACATACCTTGGTCTCCTCCCTCTTCCCAACCTGTGATTGGATGGTAAAAGAAAAGCACCAGACCATGGGCGTTCACTGAACTTTTTTCGGGGGGGGGGGGGGCAACATTTTATGGTCATGTATTGCAATTTGCGATACAAAAAGATATACTCAGTGGTGTCGTGGCACAGGCCCAGGACAGGCACTGGCAGCCAGGCACTGTATTCTCTGTAGTCTCGGCCACTGCACGCCACACACCCGTGACCTGTGGGAGGAGCCGGCACGGCACCGGCTTGATCGGCATAGGCACAACATACATTTACACAGGCAGAGGCAGGCTGAGGCTGAGGCAGCAGCCAATCCCGAACAGCTGGGTCACGGTGATGTTAAGCAGAGGCTCGAGTGGCAGAGCCAATCCGATGCTCAGGCCGGGGGTGAGGAGGGAGGGACGGATGTGTAGTCGGAAAAGACTGAGAGCAGCCCCAGCCCCCAGGCCAGCAGCAGACTTTGAAAAAAAAGTCTTGCTGCCGCGGTGGCCATTGCAACACAGGGGGCAAATGTCTTCATTCTGACTTCAACACTCTTACGATTCCAGGGGGGGGGCAATGGACCCCCCTTGCCCTATGGTGCGGACGCCCATGCGCCAGACTGATGGGATCATTTCTCTCCTCATGCAGCAGAGTCTGACTGGCTAATAGTGCCTCTACTCTTACTCTCAGTCTAAATGCTCCTGTACCGAAGACTACAAGAGGCTCATGCTAGGGCAAATTTGGATGTATTTAAAAAGGCACATTTTTTTTTTAATTAATGAATACATAGCTGTATAATTGGTGTTTTAATATCTGCCTGAGGTTCAGCTTAAAGGAAATCTATGATCACAGCATATACTTTAATTTTATAACATCAGCATTGTAACAGCAGTACAAGTTATATTTGACAATTGAATATAAGTTTACTTGAAAATCGCCTTTCATGTTGTGAGTGCTGCCTGTCTGCTGGCCATCTCTTTTTACACCTTCCTGGATTTGTTGCATGCTTTTCAGCTTCTCCTCTATTGTACAGTATACTTTTAATTCCTAAGGACTACATATTCCATGGTATCTTGCTGTTTGCAATCAGTGATACTGTATTGACTCTGCCTTGTGAAACTTCCGCTAATTCAGAAGTTCAGAAGACAGGCCCTGTGAATTCTGTGACACAGCAGTGCCTACTCACAGGGCAGAATTAATTGAAATTAATTTGTGGGGATCTTCACAAAGTAAGTTTACAAACATCAAGATCATTCAGAATAATAGAAGTAGGCTAGGAAACTAGAAATACAATGTGGTAATGAATATATGATTTTACATTTTGATCATAACTGAAGGAAACATGAGTACTAGTTCCTAGAATGTTAAAGTGTTACAAAACCCTTGTTTTTTTACATTAAATAACAAAAATGTTATACTTACCTGCTTTGTGCAGTGGTTTTGCACAGAGCAGCATGGATCCGCCTCTTCTCCAGTCCCACGCCGGCACTCCTGGTCCCTCCCTCCTGCCGGGTGCCCCTCACAGAAAGCAGCTTGCTGTGGAGGCACCCAAGCAGACACGCTGCTGAACCGCAGCTTTGTGTGTTCATTCACACATGGAGCTGTGGTTCAGTCCCATCCCCTCTATCTCCTGATTGACTGACTGGCTTTTATTAACAGCTTCCCCTCACCCAACGAATTAAATTCAAAATACCAACAACTACCTACAAATCAATCCACAACTCTGCCCCCAGCTACATCACTGATCTAGTCTCAACATACCAACCTAATCGTTCTCTTCGTTCTTCTCAAGACCTCCTGCCCCCTAGCTCTATCATCACCTCCTCCCATGCCCGTCTCCAGGACTTTTCCATAGCCTCTCCAAGCCTGTGGAACTCCTTACCCCAATCTGTCCATCTACCTCCTACTCTATTAGCTTTTAGATGATCCCTGAAAACCCTCCTCTTCAGGGAAGCCTATCCTACCCACACCTAACAACTGTATTTTCATTTTGTCCATCTGATCATCCCCCACAGTTATTACCTTTTGTTTCCACTTGACCCTCCCTTCTAGATTGTAAGCTCCAACGAGCAGGACCCTCTGATCCCTCCTGTATTTAATTGTATTGTAATTGTACTGTCTTCTCTGATGTTGTAAAGCACTGCGCAAACTGCTGGCGCTATATAAATCCTGTATAATAATAATTATAATATTGACAGCAGTGGGAGCCAGTGACTGCTGCTGCTGGCAAAAGCCAATCAGGATTTTGAGTCCCCGGAGAGCCAAGGTTCTTGTGGACATCGCTGGATCTGCACACAGATATTTTTTTACCTTCAGGCATGCATGAAGGTAAAAAACCTTGTGGCTTTACAACCACTTTAAGTCACTGGTTTGGAACAAGCACACAGGTTAGAAAGTCTGAGATTCTAAATGACATTCTTGTTCCAGGCAAGTGACTCACACAGTTCTGTAACCACAGGGTCAACATGACAGCCAATGAACTAGTATTTAGTAAGAGGTGACAAATGGCTGCCCTTATAGTTTCTCTGTTCAGGTTCCCTTTACTAAAGTTCAACCATAGGAAGAAAATGTCTTTTGCAGCTGAGTTTATACAGGATCTGGAACACAAAGAAGGGCACATTTTCTAATACATTTCTAATGCACTGTGCGGCGGGTCTGTTATTCAGCATCATGCATTTCCAAATAACCTTCATTTTCAGACACTGTAGGAAAAACATTTGCGGTCTTTTTGCTTGTCAGCTACATTTTTTATTTACATACAAAGAAAAATCAGTTTAACTTAACTGAAGAAACAACTACTTAACCTGAATACTGAATTTCTATCACCATTCTGACCATTGAATAATTGATTTCTTGGGGACATATAACAGCTTCACAGTACTGTTATCTCATATTATTTCCTCGTCTCCAGCACAGCTCTTCAACATTCATTTCCTGGGAGTGTGAAAAGAGGTATTTGACAAGAAAACAGAACTGGTTCACTGAATCTTTTCATTTTCTATCCCAATATATTTTCTAAAAAAGCATATTTATACAGATTCAAAAGTTCTTTTTTTTCGTTTTTTTTGACTAAATACACAATATGTGGCTAAAAGTATATGAGCACCCCTCCCAGTGAGGCGTTCAGGTTTTCAGTGAAGACTACTGTAAATGCTAGAGAGTCATGATCCAGCCAACAGTGAGGAGGTCTGGATCATGTGGTCAGTGAAAGCCTCTGTCCAAAATATAATAATAATAAAAGTCAGAGCTGGGGATTTCAATAACTAGGCAGCTAATATCAAGGTTTGACATGTAAAACCCAAAAGAATGTTCAAGATGAAAATGTAGCGCCTAAAACAATAAATATGTATACAAACAAAATAGCGTGCAAATAGACTCTTTCAAACTCAACGTCAATGTATTTCCTTCTTCACCTTAACATGCGTATCAAATGAAGGTCCATAAAAGTGAAAAAAACAAACAAACAACAGAATCAATAACTGCTTAAACTACAGGTGCCAAACACTCATGTCAGTAATAAATGGGGTTCCCCTTTAATTTTGCTCCAGCCTTTGTCCAGTTCCACCAAAAATTTGGCTCCACCACAAGTGTATCAGATTGCTGTTTAGATAAAGGTCACATACCAGAGCAACAAAAGGGGGGTCATAGTGTGGTATTCAAAGCAATATTGAATATACTAGTTACACACACTGCTCACCAAACATAAATGTGGGTACGACCACAACAAACATATATCTGTGAGATCTTCCACCATGATCAAATCACCAGACAGAATACAAACTCACCAGAGATATTGATGACCAGTAATAAGCAGCATATTACGCCAGTTGAGAACATATAATGTCCCCTTTTGGCAACTCCAGCTTCCTCACCTCCCCCACCAGGGCCAAATGGTGTCAGATAGCTGTGCAAAATAAAGCTGACACAACACAGCAATACAAGGGGACAATAGTTAAAAACAATTGCTCTTTATTCCTCAAATGCTCACCCAAACTAAATGAAACTGCAGCATTGTACAATTAACCAACTGGTGCAAAGAAAAGTAAACCGCTCAGTACTTACATCAGTAGCCACGACTCAAGTTCCAATATGGTGGCGTGACCTCAGGCACAAGCTCCACGTGTTTCAGACAAGCATGCATCCTCATGATTAAGCTCTGGGGTGGACTGAGATGCATTGGGGGCATGGCTAAAGCTATCATTTCACATAGCCACAGGGTCTTGCAATGATGTGCGGCGCATAGGACCTTTTTTCTCTTGTGCGTCCTCGGGGGTCTCCAGGGAGAAAGTAAACGGTCATCTTAGATGTCATCATTTCCTGTTTGGTGGAACTTCCTATTCTTCCATCTTTGTAGATATCATAATTTCCTGTTCCTGTTTGGAGGAACCTCCTGTGTGATTAAACCTTTCTGGGGTGATAGAAATGTTATGGACCTTCATTTGATGCACATGTTATGGTGAAGAAGGAATAACCTTGAAGCTGAAATTGAAATAGGGTATTTGCACACTATTTAGTTTGTATAAATATTTATTGGGGTTTTTTGCACTACAGTTTCACACTGAACAGTGAAAGCCTGTGTGCCAGTCTGATTGCACACTCTGACTGGAGGTCTCAGGAGAAAACTCTTACATACTGTATACCCACTGAAGTGACAAGCCTTAGAGGAAACAAATTCTCCCACAAAAGTTGTACACATTTATCCACAGACCTCTGCCCTCTACAGCCTACTAAAACACACAGCTCACAGGTTCTTTCTGCGCTCCAGCAGGCAGGGGATGGTGATTTAATGTCACACACTGCACAGCATAGAGCAGGGAGCTGAGTGTAATCTGAGACCTTAGTTTAGGAAAAGGACACACACCTCTACATATTCTCACAGGGAAACTGCTGAGGCTGTCAATTGCAGATGTCTAAAATTGTTTTACTGCATTATGTGTACTTGACTGTTCCAATGCTTTATTCTGAACTGACTGTTATTCTGTGTCTTTAACTGGTGCCTCCAGGGAAGGGAGGTTTAAGATGTGCAGCCCCTTTCCCCAGTCTTCATGGTGCTGCCCTTTTTTCGGCGGTAGATAAATACAAGGGAAGAGCTGCTTCATGTATCCAGCCACACAATGTATGGAAACTAGAGTGGAGATTATGTTGCTATGTGATTGATTTGGGTCTAATCATTCTCCCCTTGGCGGGAACCTTGTCAGCGTTTCCAGGATATGGACACTATGGACTTCACAGGACAAGTGGATGAATTTTCCAGTGTGCTCCTCTTCTCACATGTCCCTTCTTCTACCCCCGCCTTGTCCCTACCCTGTCCGCAAAGCTTTATGGGATTGATGTGAAACATAAGACATACAGCACAAGGTGTCTTTACTTCTTCCACTACCCTATCAACAGTTTAGGCTAAGTCAGGGTTATTTAAAGTCCGTCTGGTACTGCAAGAAACCATAGGAGTCTTACTGCTTTTACTGCTATCGAAGTATGGCATGTGCCCACAGCAGCAGAGAGTTTTACACACATTTCTGGCTGCTACATCAACCGGAAGTGAATATAAATCTGACAAGCTGACTCTCTACCCTAGCTTATAAGAACTCAGAAGTAGCAAACATTTTGTCACTTTCAGTTTGTACCCTTCAATGGGGTGTAGGGGAGACATCAGATGTCTTACAGACCCCTAATATCTCATTAAAGAGAACCCTATGTGATAGCAATACATGAAAAAAAAAAAAAAAACACAGTTTGGAGACGACTACATACAAAAACGTTGCTTGAACTACGCATTTTACACATAGCCGCACACACCAGAGAGCAATAATTCTAGGGCTATGGTTCATGGTGAAAGGCCAATATCACCTTTTGGAACATGCTACATGTTCCAACTATATTTAGGTTGCTTCTGCCACCAGTTCCTCCTCCACCCCCCCCCCTCCTCCTCCGTTTGACTGCGGGCAGGGGATCTTCTCCCTGCACCCGCTGTCACAATTTAAAAATAGTGCGGCCATGCGGGGCTCCATCCACATGGCCACACCATTCATTCACAGTTTCCTGTGAATTAATGAATTACAAGTGCCAGCAGCCACAACGGCTGACAGCTTATAGTTCTTAATGAAGTTCAAGGGTGCCGATAAGCACTCTTGGAGTTTATTTACAAGCTCTGCAGCATTCAACAGACAGCCCATGTGAATTTACAGGCAGAAAGCTGCAGGGCATGTCTGCAGAAGCCTGACCATTGCACCCCTGATCTACTGATCAGGGGTGCTATGCTTTCCAGGCTCCTGCAGGAAAAAAATAATAAATGCACATTTTTTTTACTACAAATATCCTTTAACTCTAAACTGATGAAGTGTAAGGGATTTAAAGAGCAACCCATGGAAAAAGTTGGGTACCAAAGTTTGCCTGCATTTCACTGGCAGGTACAATTTTAAGGCTTGACATGTTGGATATCTTTTTTATTCTACCACAAAATTGCGTAATATGTTGCGTTTGTGTCCAATAAAACTAACTTTTGTATATTTTTTACTGAAAATTTGTACTTTGCGCTAATATGTACCATAAAAAAAATTGTGGCTACCAACATTTATTCTCCAGGGTCTCTGCTTTTAAGAAAATATTTGTTTTTAAACAAATCTTTAGTCCTAAAATTATTTGTGCACAAAAAAAAAAAAAATGGCTCTTGCAGAGAAAAGGTTAAAAGATGTTGATGGAGGCAAGTTTCCTCTATGTTACTAAAATCTGAATTAAACATATTACCTTGATTCCTCCAGCTTCCACTTTGTGCACAGAAATTGGAAAAGTTACTTTTGGCATCACATTTACAGCCTAGGGTTCAAACATTCAACATGCAATGAAGTGTGTAGTTGTATTCTGTATTTAATGTCTGAATCATCAATTATTTGTTCAGGCTTTATTTCTCTATAAAGCGTTCCGCACCATGCAAGTCTTATTTATTCTGAGCTGCATCTTCATATAATTAGTATCACTTTTACAAACAAGCCCACCTTGAGCAATGGCATTACTACCGTTATCTCGATGAGCTGCCAGTTTGTAAAAGCAAAAGTCTGCAAGATTAGGGCCTGTGAATTAGTTGTTTTACACTTTGTCATGTCAAACAAGGTCTAAGGCTCACTGTGACTAATGCCATTTATCATCTATAATTACACTTTGCCGCTCCTAATTAGAAAATATTTATTTGCGCAAGAGCCCAATAAATGTGCCTTTGTAAAATCCTTGCAAAATAAATTGGTTAATAATTCAATTTTTTTTCCCCCTCTTAGTTGAGATTGTTTTGTGAATTATATGCCACCAGAAGTGTTTTCCAAAAGAACGTAAGACTCTCTCTTAATATTTTCATGCTGCATGATGGTTTTACAGGAGTAGAATCTCAAGATGTATGCTGCAACTATAACATTATTTTAAACAATGCATCACAATATGCTTAGACAAACATGAAATCATTATCTGTGATAAACAGCTTTAGAGAATGTATCGCGTAATTATCCATAATAAATTCAAAATTATACCAACAGAAGCGTGGAGCCAAGTGCAAAACAAAACATCAAGGGTCCTGTCAGGTCTGTTTCATTCATTATGCTGCCATCTGCTGGCTTCCATGGGTTGAGAACTGTTAAAGTTTTCTGCCAAATGTGATTAAAGTTGATTCCCAGCTCTGCAGTAAAAAGAGATTTTAAAATATTAATCACTATTTATGCAAAAAAAGTCTAATATTCTCTTCATCCTGTTAATAGATATTTCCAAAAAATAGATATACATTAATTACCTTTTCGTTAATTTTTATTTATTTTTTTGCAGATAAATACATTTGAATTTATTACAGTTCTTTTTAAAGTTATGATAGGTACAGCACAAGTGATGGCCGGGACCTGCAGATTAAGGCCCCTTTCACACAACTTGTCCCACGATTTGGGACTGCAAAGTAGCATGACAAGTCGTTCCCCATGATTTCCAATGACAGCCATTCATATTAGTAGGACTTCAAGTCGTTCCTGCACTACTTTGGTCCAATTTTGATGCCATTTACACAGGCATTCCTTGAAATCATGGAGAAATTGCGGCAAAATCGCTGTGAAGTCGCACAAGTGTGAAAGGGGCCTTACTTAGCGATTCACAATATAGAGCCCTGTGTACACAGAGAGGCGATGTGGCTGTTTTTCCTCCCTACAAAGCAGAGAGCAAAAACAGCCACATCAGTTAGTAAAAGCAGCACACTTTACGCACAGTACACATTGAAGGGCAGACAGTTACCCCTTAATTGCACCAAGTTGTTAACCCCTTCCCAGCCAGTGACAGTGTATAGAATTATCACAGATCACTGTATTTGTGTCACTGGTGATGTCAATGTCAGTTACTCAGTTCCCACCCAGTGTCATTTAGTGTCATATTGTCCGCCGCACTATCACAGGCCCACTATAAGTTGCTGATCACCATTACTAGTATTAACAAAAAAATCAAAAATCCAATATATATATATATACACCATAAATTGTAAACGCTATAACTTTCACGCAAACCAATCAATATACACTTATTGGGATTTTTTTTTGCCGAAGACATGTAGCAGAATACATTTTGACCTAAATTCATAAAGAAATTTGATTTTTTTCAATTTTTTTATTAGATAATATTTTTTACTTTCTGTTATAAAACATAACAAAAGTTTTTGATCTTTTTTCATTTACATAATAAAAAAAAAAACAGTGGTGATCAAATACCAGCAAAAAAAGCTCTATTTGTGTGAAAAACAATGATATACATTTCATTTGGATACAGTGTTGCATGAGCGTGCAATTGCCAGTTAAAAGAGCAAAATACACCCCAATCATGAAGGGGGTAAAATCTTTCGGGGCTTATGTGGTTAAATGAAAAAAAGTGGAAATAAAATAAATTATAATAATGCATATAAAAAAAAAAAAAAATGTAAAGCACCCCTGGCCCTCACCCCTATATGCACCCTACTGCAAATACACAAAGTAGAGTGCATATGTAAGCATAAATTGTGCCACATATGTTAGTTATAACCACGTATTTTGCAGTGAGACCAATAATTCTAGACCTGCAATTCGTGATTAACACTAAATCTAAAGATCTGTAAAGACTTTTAAACCATCATCTAACAAGAATTTTGGGTATGATAGCTTTCTGCAATTTCACAGGCACACACAGTTTTTGGGATTTACATGTTTGGTATCTATTTACCCCATCTTTTATAGTTTACAAAAAAAATATAATTGGGCATTATATTGAGTTTGATTGCAAAAAAAAAATATTTTAGTGTAATTTTTCCTTAAAATATGAAAAATGTAGTAGAAAATCTTATACATTCCAACTACAATTATTAGACTCAGACTCAAAGAGCTCCTGTCCCAGGTGTGGGGAAAGATGGGCCTCCCAATATAAAAATAGTCTGCATTCACTTTGGAAAGTAAACATTCACTATGTGAGGGAATTTGCATTTAGCTTAGTCTATGAAGACAAATTGTGTCCACTTAAATCATCCAATCATGTACAAGCAAAAATCCTATTTTTTAGTTTTCATTGCACATGACTGAGCTTTGACTGAGCAAAGTGAATTTTCACCACATTTACAAAGGTAGGTTGCTTATTTGAAGTTGCATGCTAAATTATTTCACACCCACAGAGAGAACATAGTTTTGCCTTCCGTTGATATATTCTCATTACCTTCTAACAAAGGAGGTTCACCTTCAAAGTTGTCACGGGGCTGAAAAATATATGATGGACCATATGATGGTTCTGATGCAGCATATGATGGTTCTTCACAAATATAACCTGGCTGATCCAAAGAAGAAGACATCATCCCTGAGTGAAGATATTCTTGCTTTCTTGTTCTGTAACTGCAATAAAATGATCAGGGTATATGGACTGGTAGCGGCTCTCACAATAAAGCGGAATGCCAGGCACAAAAACTCTTTTAAATATACCCCTCAATATCCACAAAGAATATGGTTTGTCCCAGAGTTCAGATTTAATTGACAAAAAAAATTTAATTTGACTTAGTTTCTAAAGCGATATACAGAGATTTAAGGAGAAAACTATTTAAAGAGAACGTGTCATCCTTTTTTAAACTCTGCTGAAGAGCAGACACAAGATACGTGCTGCTAATTTTGATTTAGGAAAGTTCACATCTTTAAAACAAATTTTGCTTCCATAGTGGGTCAAGACTTCTTTAACTTTAATCCCACTGATTGCTATTTACCTTTCCAATGAGAATCTGCTGTGTGACCAGCAAAGACACTCTCATCGAACAGGTAAATGTCACTTGGCAGTGTACTAAAGTTATGAGGGCATAGTGCCAGTAACAAAATGAAACAGAGGCTATAGAGTTAAAGAGTCTATAATGGGGTTTTTTTGGTTAACAGGGCTTTTGTGGTGTCAAGATAATTATTCTGACATGTTCATCCTCTTAAAGACCTTGGTCATTCTTTGGTAGATTTCGCAGGGCTTCAGTTAGGACAGAAGGTAGTCCTGGTCCACACTTCTGCGGCTCTGCGAGACACGTTTTGCGCAGGCACGTCAGCCCATTCTTTTGATAGGCTGCCGTGCCTTCTGAAATGCAGGGAAAAGGCCCCTGCTCTTTTTTTGGAATCGTAGCCTGTACAGAAATCGCAAGTCTAATGTGGTTCCCAATGCGGGAAGCAGCTGCAACAATCTTTAGTGCCTGCGGATGTCATTAGCAATAGTGGCACCCGCACACATCTCCTGCATATTCTGTATGGGTGGTTGCGGCTGCGGATACGGCTGCGGACCTGCAGCGGGAACAACCTGCACAAGTGTGAACCAGGTCTATAATTTAAAAACTTTTGTAGCAATGTGGACTACAATTGCAAAGCACTATGATCCTCCGGAGTTTCTATGCATCGCATGTCCCTCTAGTGCCCAGTGCTATCAACTGATATCAAGGGATTCTGGGATGAGTAGTTCCTCAGACTGATAATTGCCTCGCATTACTATACACTTGGACTACATTTCCCAGAGATCTTTGCTACCATCAGAGAGATTGCTGGGAGGAGCTATAAAAGAAGCAGAAGCCCAACCCTGCTCTCTCTTCCTCCTGGGCCTGACACGAGACGGACCTCTCCATGCAAGGAGAGAGAGGTCATGGCCTACCACATGGTGTACAACATTCCAACCCAGATGAGAGGGGCTAGCACTGCTTGCCATTCGTCAGACATCCATCAAGCACCACTTTGATCGCCTGCCAACCTGTGTTCTGAGCTTTCCATTGGGAGATCGATACGGCGGATCCGCTACACAAGTGTTGCTACAGGAGCTGCTGTCTGGAAGGCATTAAATCGGCCTGGTCATTGGTGAGAGGGCAATTGCCCACCTTTACAAATCCTTTCTTACGGTTTCACTGGGACACTTTGCACAGACATCTTTACCTTAGGAATACTTTACTGAACCTATCTTAAACACTGTGCATAGACACCTTTAGCTTCTACCATTCCAAGAAAACATATTGCTTGCTACTACCCCTTATTGGCTAAAGTTAATGAGCCCCTACTGCCGGTGAAGACCATCAGATCTGCAACGGGAACATTGCTGTCATTATTGCTACAAGAGCCCTTGCCATTAAGTCCGACCTTTAATTAGGGTTAAAGTTTAATATGCTGGCTGAGGTTTTTTCCCCTTTTAGAAATCTGTAAGTATAACCCCATAATCTTTGTTTATCCTTTCAGATGCAAGTAGCATTCCACTGTACATGTGTGTATATAATTGCCTGTTTACCTGTTTACAACTATCTTGGCTTGTGTTATTCGGAGGAATTCCTTTGCTGAGTAGCCGTTGTTGCCCAAAACTCAGCAGATCTATTACCTTCTATTTGTGACAATATCTTCTTTGAACTGTTCTAGTAAACATTATTAGAACATAAGCGCACAGAGTTGTCTGACCTATTACTTTAAGGTGGTGCCAAGTCTGAACCCAGAGTGTCAGGTGGGTTGGAATGTTCATCAGGTCATGGCAGTGCAGATGAGCAGGTAAGTCCAAGCAGTCCCCTAGGGGGCCATGCTACACTTTTTTAGTTGTAGATAGAGTAGAGAGGAATTAGAGCAGTGTTTCTCAACCTTTTTCTAGTCAAGGCACCCTTGAAATATTTTTTCAGACTTGGGGCACCCACCTGTCATGTGTCGCAGATCATATGCAAAATCACATAGGTTCTTGACATGCAAACAAATGCACTGCTCTTCAGCAGACACGCAGGTGTCCATAATTCTTAATGGTACCCCCACGCATTGGCAAAGGAGGTGTGTTTTTGGTGTGGTGCAATTTAAAAGCTTTTACCAACAAGCCCAACAAGCCTTAAAAAAACAAAACAAAAAATAGTTCTGATCATACAGGAATAGGGAAAAGGATTAAAGTGGTAGTAAAGTGTCCTTTTTGACTTGTACTTACAGTCTTCAATAATGCGGCGTACACACGAAGGGACAATCCCGCGGGATTATCCGCTGGACTGAAGTCCAGCGGATAATCCCCTCGTGTGTGGGCGCCGGCGGACTTTTTGGCGCCAAAGTCCGGCGGACTTTTTGGCGCCAAAGTTTTAAGTTTGGTTTTAAAATTATCCGCTGGACTTGGCAGTCCGGCGGACAATCCCGCCGTTAGTGGGCAAGTCCGCGGGACTTTTGAAATGAACGGACTTGCCGCTCATCGGCAAGTCCGTTCATTTAGCACGTGACTTCAGGTTACGTAGCTAGCGTAGGCAGTTACTGCCGCCGCGCTAGCTCCGTGACCTGGCATGGATTTAAAGGGACTCCCCACGCCGAAAAAAACGGCGTGGGGGTTCCCCCCAAATCCATGTCAGACCCTCATCCGAGCACGCAGCCTGGCAGGCCAGGAAAGGGGTGGGGACGAACGAGCGCCCCCCCCTCCTGAGCCGTACCAGGCCGCGTGCCCTCAACATGGGGGGTGCCCTGGGGAAAGGGGGGCCGTGCGGCCCCCCCACCCCAAAGCACCTTGTCCCCATGTTGATGAGGACAAGGGCCTCTTCCCGACAACCCTGGCCGTTGGTTGTCGGGGTCTGCGGGCGGGGGCTTATCGGAATCTGGGAACCCCCTTTAATAAGGGGGCCCCCAGATCCCGGCCCCCCACCCTATGTGAATGAGTATGGGGTACGATGTACCCCTACCCATTCACCTAAGGTGTAAAATGTAAAGTACAAAAACACACACACTTTAGAAAAAATATTTTATTGCACTGCTCCGGGGGTCTTCTTCCGTCTTGGGGGTCTTCTCGCCGGACTCCTCCGCTCTCTTCTGCTCTTTTACCTAGCTCTTTCACGAACGGAGGAGTCCGGCTGCCTTCTTCGTCGTCGCCGCCGTCGTCGTCTGGGGGTCTCGATCCGCCTTCGGGGGTCTTCCGGGGGTCTCTTCTGTTCTTGCGGCGGTCGTCGTCTTCCGCGCCGCCGGCGCCTTCTTCTTCTTCTTGTCCTTCTTCTTGTTCTTCTTCTTACGATGTTGACCCGACGCTCTCTCTGCCCGGAATGCTTGTGCCGCGCTGCGCTGGGACTTATATAGGGGCACGGGGACAGGGTCACATGCACATGTCACATGGTGACCCCGCCCCCTTGTGTTGTCACAGTCCCGGAGGATGCTGGGACTGTGACATCGCAAGGGGGCGGGGTCACCATGTGACATGAACATGTGACCCTGTCCCCCATGTCCCTATATAAGTCCCAGCGCAGAGCGGCACAGGCATTCCGGGCAGAGACAGCGACGGGTCAACATCGGAAGAAGAAGAAGAACAAGAAGGACAAGAAGAAGAAGAGGCGCCGGCGGCGCGGAAGACGACGACCGCCGCAAGAACAGAAGAGACCCCCGAAGGCGGATCGAGACCCCCAGACGACGGCGGCGACGACGAAGAAGGTAGCCGGACTCCTCCGCTCGTGAAAGAGCTAGGTAAAAGAGCAGAAGAGAGCGGAGGAGTCCGGCGAGAAGACCCCCAAGACGGAAGAAGACCCCCGGAGCAGTGCAATAAAATATTTTTTCTAAAGTGTGTGTGTTTTTGTACTTTACATTTTACACCTTAGGTGAATGGGTAGGGGTACATCGTACCCCATACTCATTCACATAGGGTGGGGGGCCGGTATCTGGGGGCCCCCTTATTAAAGGGGGCTCCCAGATTCCGATAAGCCCCCGCCCGCAGACCCCGACAACCAACGGCCAGGGTTGTCGGGAAGAGGCCCTTGTCCTCATCAACATGGGGACAAGGTGCTTTGGGGTGGGGGGGCCGCACGGCCCCCCTTTCCCCAGGGCACCCCCCATGTTGAGGGCACGCGGCCTGGTACGGCTCAGGAGGGGGGGGCGCTCGATCGTCCCCACCCCTTTCCTGGCCTGCCAGGCTGCGTGCTCGGATGAGGGTCTGACTTGGATTTGGGGGGAACCCCCACGCCGTTTTTTCGGCGTGGGGATTCCCTTTAAATCCATGCCAGCTTACGGAGCTAGCGCGGCGGCATTTACTGCCTACGCTAGCTACGTAACCTGAAGTTACGTTCGAAATGAACGGACTGCTCCGTGTGTGGGCAAGTCCGTTCATTTTCAAAAGTCCCACGGACTTTTGGCCGGCGGATTATCCGCTGGAGAAGTCCGTGCGTGTGTGGGCAAGTCCACACGCTCGGAAAGTCCAGCGGACCTAGCTGGAAAGTCCCGCGGGATTGTCCCCTGGACTAAGTCCGCCGGCAAAAGTCCGCACGTGTGTACGCGGCATAAGGCTTACCTTATACAAGTAAAGTGTATATTTCCTAAACTTGCAACATTTAAGAGATATTCACACTGCATGCAGCTGGTGACGTCACTGCACATGCGCTCTGAACGGACGGCATTCCCTTCAGACCTCTCCCGCATGCACGGGAGTTACGTCACGGCTGGAGCACTCGAACCTGGAAGGAAGACTGCGACAGCGCACCGAAGTAGGGCTTCGTTCTAAAGTAAGTATTTCATAATGTGCTAATATGCGATGCATACTAGCACATTATGCTACTGCCATACCATTACACACACACATATATATATATATATATATATATATATGCACTAAACACACACACACACTCATATATAAACACACACACAAAACCTTTTAAAAATTGCAGTACTTTATCTCACTTACACAGCCAGGTAATGAACTGAAGGGGGAGGCAGAGAGCACAGCACACACTAAGGATGGCACCTCCCCTTCCACTGCTTTCACTTCAATGACTGCATGTCACAGCTCCTGCAGTGCTTTTTTACAGTTTGGCTGAGGACGGTCTCATCTGACCGACTTTCTCTACCAGCAAAGGCTGGATTAGAGCCCCATGTGAGGCATATCCAGGGATGTAGCCCACTGTGCATGCGCACACGCTTTGTAAATGGTCTTGCAGTCTTATGGGACCTGTCATGTGTCCCAGAAGACTGCAAGAATGGAGAGACAAAACTTGACATAACTAGTTTAACTAAGTTCACTTTTGCAAATGATTCTATCAATACGTACAAATGTAGAGATGTAGTGTGTTAAACCCTTTAATTATTTTTTTTCCATTTTTATAAAAAAACATTTTTTTTGCTTTGTTCATTAATTTCTTGTAGAATCAACATTAAAAAAGATATTGTTGGTTAATAACTTTAAACATAAAGTCTAGCTTGGTATCAGAAGCTTAATTGTAGTGTCATAATGAACTGGACAAAGTGCATAAAACAATGTATATTTTTATTTCTCTCTATTAACACTGGATATATCAAAATTATATTATCACTGCTCAAAGTGGATACATTGTATTTTTTCTGTTTTATTTTTAAACGTTTTAAACCTTTAAAATGAATAAAAAAAAAAATAGAAAAACACTAAATGAAATTATTTCCCCTATATTTACTGTATAATTATGTGTATATGCATTGCTTCACTACATTAAGTAATTACAGTTATTGCTAAATCAATGTCTGTGAAAATTGGTGTGGTCCATATGGGTCATCAGATGTGAGACCTGAGTGGTTAAAATGAATAAAAGTAATTAGCTAAAGGTCATTTTTTGATGTGACTTGCATATTTATACTTGCTTGGTATTGCATGTTTTGTTAATAGAATTTCATATTCAGATTGCAAAAGTACCCTCTAGTGGTCGTCTGTATATTTGAGAACATGATGAGCTACAGTACAAAAATAAACATTGAGTAATGCTTGTAAGAAAGGAAGATTTTTTTTTCACATTAATGCATGCATTAAGGTGAAAAACCTTCTATAGTGCAGCAGCCCCCCAGAGTCCCCCTTTTACTTACCTGAACCCGATCGCTCCATCGACGGGGACGAGCACAGCAGCTTCAGCCGCTGTCTTGGATGCTCATTGGATGGATTGATAGCAGCACAGCCATTGGCTCCCCCTGCTGTCAATCAAATCCAGTGACACGGGAGATGGGGGGTGGGCCGGAGTCCTGCTGTCTGTGTCAATGGACGTGGCAGCAGGACTCGGTGTCCCCTTGGAATGCGGGTCTCCGAGTGGGGGCACTCGATGCGGGGAGGAGCCAGAAGCACCGCTGGGGGACCCCAGAAGAGGAGGATCGGGGCAACTCTGTGCAAAACCCTTGCATAGAGGAGGTAAGTATAACATGTTTGTTATTTTTTTTTTTTTAAACAAACCATTACAACCCCTTTTAAGTTGAATTCTGGGGAATTTTTATAACTATCCTTACCGATTCCCTACACTGCAAGGGTTAAATACTTGTTTTTGTCTAGGGTACCATTAAAATTCAGTTTTAAATACCTTAGCCCTTGGAAAAGGCAACCAGGGATATCCTCTTTCCCTCTGATGCTCCGAGTTGTGGGTGGGTCCTCAGCATCCTCACAATAAAAGCAAACAATAGCCCATGGGACTTTAACCACTTATGCCCTGGACCATTTGGCTGGCCAAAGACCAGAGCACTTTTTGCGATTCAGCACTGCGTCGCTTTAACTGACAATTGCGCGGTTGTGCGACGTGGCTTCCAAACAAAATTTACGTCCTTTTTTTCCCACAAATAGAGCTTACTTTTGGTGGTATTTGATCTCCTCTGCGGTTTTTATTTTTTGCGCTATAAACAGAAAAAGAGCTACAATTTTGAAAAAAAAGCAATATTTTTTACTTTTTGCTATAATAAATATCCCCAAAAAATATATACATTTTTTTTCCTCAGTTTAGGCCGATACATATTCTTCTACATATTTTTGGTTAAAAAAAAAAAATTCGCAATAAGCGTTTATTGATTGGTTTGCGCAAAAGTTATAGCGTCTACAAAATAGGGGATAGTTTTATGGCATTTTTATTAATAATTTTTTTTTTTACTAGTAATGGCGGCGTTCAGCGATTTTTATCATGACTGCGACATTATGGCAGACACATCTGACATTTTTGACACATTTTTGGGACCATTGTCATTTATACAGCAATCAGTGCTATACAAATGCATTGATTCCTGTGTAAATGACACTGGCAGTAAAGGGGTTAACCACTAGGGGGCAGTTAGGTGTTAAGTGTGTCCTAGGGAGTGATTCTAACTGTGGGGGGGGCGTGGATACGTGTGGCACGTCACTGATCACCGCTCTCGATTACAGGGAGCTGTGATCAGTGACAGTGTCACTAGGCAGAACGGGTAAATGCTTGTTTACATTAGCATTTCCCCGTTCTTTCTCTCCGTAAGACGATCGCGGGTAGCCCTGTGGACATCGAGTCCGCGGGACCCGCGATCCTACTCACGGAGCTTGCCGCGGGTAAGCCGCCTCTTAAAAGGCAACGTACAGGTACGTTAGTTTTACCTGTACGTGCCATTCTGCAGCAGTATATCTGCGTGAGGAAATCGGCAAGCAGTTAAATGAGGTGATCATAATGGTCAAGACAAGTAAACGAATTACATAGAGTATATAACATCTGACAATTTATTTGAAAATGTATAATTGTCATCATAAAAATTAGACATAAGCATTGCATAAACTCATAAAAGCAGTATGGTACAAATGACTTCCAGACATAACCATAGTAATATGCAATAGTGATGGTGCAAGGTATACATATACATCTACAACTCAACTCAAGATGTCTGTAAGGATAAAGTATAAATTAGATATAGCATAGAGTATAGATTGTGGTTGGACAAAAAGCAGGGGGGCCTGATCCGTAAGCCCCATACTTACGGTTAATTGGTTTCAAGGACTGACCCTCAACCGGAGACAGCGGGGGGTGTTCCAACCAGGAGCTGAAGTGGCAGGACTCGCAGCTGCCAGACGGAAGCCAGGCGGAGGGCGAGCATGGCAAAGAAGTTGGACAAGGAGAGATATGTGCCTTAGTGTCACCCATTGACCATACGTTACGTGACCACTGTAATAAAATATATACCAGCCCTCCGTATTGTTTCGGTAGTGTCAGGTATCGTTTGCGTAGTCATGGTTTTGTATGGGACCATATACATTTTGTGAACATCGCGTGTGCTGGTTTAAAGTACAGAGATGGGATCTTAATTGGCAATGCTTGGAACAGGTAAAGAAATTTTGGGTGAATGCACATTTTGATAAGATTGCATCTGCCGAACCAGGAATGGAGTCCTTTGTTCCACTCCTCGAGGAGCCCTCTTGCTTTAGATAACATTGGGGGTAAATTCAGTTCAAATGTGTGTGTCAGGTCACTGGGGATGCTGGTTCCTAGGTAGCTAAGATGGCTGTCTGACTATTTGAAATTAAATTTGGTTTTCAAGGGAGTCAGGTTAATGCCCATAGCTGTGGATTTGTCAAAGTTGATTTTTAGATTAGATATGTTCACATAACTCTTGAATTCTTTAATTAGGCTTGGTAGGGATACCACCGGGTTAGTGAGGGAAATAGAAGGTCATCTGCATATGCAGAGATCTTGTATTGGGCCTGATCTATGGTGATTCCGGATATATTCGGATTTTGGCATATGGTACACAGGAAGGGTTCTAGTACTAGGGCAAAGAGAAGGGGTGACAGGGGACAGCCCTGCCTGGTACCATTGGAGATGGTGAAGGGATCAGAGAGGACTGGGCCATCGGTATAGAGTATATATTGGAGAACCAGTGTTGCATGTTCTCACCGAGTCCAATGTGTTTGAGAACGAAGGACATAAATTCACAACTCACCCGGTCAAAGGCCTTCTCAGCATCTGTGCTGAGAAATACACACTGGGTTTTGGTCACTGAAGCCCTATGTATTAAATTGAGTTTCTTGGTGGTGTTGTCCCTAGCCTCTCTTGAGGGAACGAAACTCACTTGGTCTAAGTGTATCAGGTCTGTCATATGCTGTGATAGTCTGTTGGCCAGTATTTTAGTAAAGAGTTTGAGATCTATATTTAGAAGAGATATAGGCCGTAGCTGCCGCAGGCGGTTGGATCTTTTCCCTCTTTAGGTATGAGAGTGATATGGGCCCTTAAGGTATCTCTTTGTAAGTGGCCTCCCTCTGTAAGATTGTTGAATAGTTTGATCATGTAGGGTCCTAGTACTGGTAAGAGGGTTTGATAGTATTGTAAGGTAAACCCGTCCGGGCCTGGCGCCTTACCCAGTTTCATGCTTTTGATGGCGCATTGTAGTTCCATCAATGTGATGGGTTCCTGCAATGCCGCTCTAGTTTCCTCCGAAAGTTTGGGAATGTCTGACGAGTTGAGATAATCCCTTATTGCAGTGTCACTAGTATGCTGCTTCAGGAAGTTATACAAGGAAGAATAGTAGGCCTGAAATTCACTGGCTATTTGGGTAGGCATGACTTTCCTATGGCCTGAGGATGAGATAACTTGGGGAATGTATGCGTGTAGTCTCTGTTGTCTAACTGCTTTGGCCAGAAAATTCCCGTATTTGTTCCCTGATTCGTAGGAAAGTTTCCTACAGGATTGTAATGCTGCCTTAGCCTTATATTGCAATAGGTCTACTGTTTGTCTGCAGAGAGTTTGCAATTCTGTTTTTAGTGAGGGTATTGGGTTCCTCTTGTGCTTGGTTTCCAATTCCTGTATCTTATGCAAGAGTAGTAAAAGTTGATTTTCCCGTTCTCGTTTGATATGTGCCCTGTGCTTGATCAGGACCCCCCTGATTACGGACTTGTGGGCTTCCCAGAGTATCCCTGGGTTACAATTGTCAGTGTCCTTGGTTCGAAAATATTGGTTCATTTCTTTTGTAATGTCTGTCAGCACTGTAGGGGTCTGTAGTAGGCTTTCGTTCAGCCTCCAGAACTTTACTTTAGTCATGGAGGTCTGCGAGAGGGTGTAGCGCATGGTAATGTGTGCGTGATCTGACCAGGTGATATTTCCTATCACTGGGTCATGTGCTGTCTCTAGTTGGCCATGTGATATCAATAAATAATCGATACGTGAGTATACTTTTGTGAGGGGACGAGTAGAACTTGTAATCTCTTTCCCCTGCATGGTGAAGTCTCCATATGTCTATTAGTTGGGCTATATGGAAATCTCGAGGGATGCGTTTGTGTATACTGGTTTGGAGAGATGAGGTACCGGATGTGTCCACTATTGGGCTTAGGGGTACATTAAAATCACCTCCCAGAATCAAATGCCCTTCGGCAAAATCCATCAGGAGGGTCAGTGTATTGTGTATAAAGGTATCTTGTCTGTCTTTGGTGCGTAGGCCGTAGCTAGCGTCACCAGCACCTCTCCTATTAGCCCTTTAACGATCACATACCGGTGTCTACTTTAGTGTCACAGCAGGTCCAGGGTAATTTTCCTACAAGGAGTATAGACACTCCCTTAGACTTTGCCGTTGGATTTGTGGCATGGTAAGTTGTCGGGAAGTACTGTTTTTTCAGGCAAGGTTTTGTGAATGTTTTGAAGTGTGTTTCCTGTATGAACGGTAACACCGGTCCAATGCTGTGATGCGTCTCTCTATCACAAGCGCATGTCAGGAGGAGGCGGGGCTGTGTCGGGCAGAGCGGTGACAATTATAATGTAAGCGCCAATAACAGCGTGCTATTCTGCGGCTCTCCTCTTCCTCCCCGGGGGGATCGATGGGAGAACGGCTCCCGATCAACCCCGCTGGCGCTGCTCCCCCCCTCTCCCAGGCAGGCTGCCCAGCTCGCAAGCCCTCATTTTCCACTCGCCTACTCGCATTTTGCGAGTGGAAAATGAGGGCTTGGGAAGGCTGTAGGTGGGTAAGGGGAAGGGTTGGTGTGGGATAGTAAAAAGTGGGGAAATTAGAGAGGGGGAATAGGGTAGAAAGGGGAGTGCAAGAATAGCTCTAGAAAGAGTAGAGCGGACAATAATTGCTATAAATAGTCCTAACAAGTACTAATCGCTAAAAAAACAATTGTACGCAAAATTCTGCAATGAAACACACACTTCGGTTATCACCGGGCAGGTGCTTCGGCCTATTGGGGAGGAGGTTAGACTACTACTGGGGGAGTCTACCTGGCCACGCCCAGCCCCCCGCAGACCTAGGGTAAAACTTTGGAATGCATTATGTGAAAACAGAAAAACAACACATAAGTAAGTAAGCAAACAGGCAGTAACCTATATACAAACACATATGTAAAACTGATTTTATATCTGATGGTCCACTTTGTCCTAGCCCCCCACGGTGATCGGACCCTCGTATGGCAACAAAACAACCTGTATGGAGAAAACAACTGTTAGGTGTAAGTATTTCTGAAAACCCATATGTGACCACTAGGGTCTCAAGTTTTCCCCCTAATTATGTACAGACTCATGGATCATGAGACCAGGTTGTCTTGTTTAGAGTATGTGAACCACAGACATGGTTGCTAATCCTCTGCTTTCCACTGATCGTGTCTCTCCTGACCACCTTCGGTTTCTGAGTGCATTTGGTCAGTCTGCGGTGTGATACAAAGAGAGTTCCAGTTCAGGAGTGCCCTTGTGGGTCTTTGGAGGCTAATGTGGAGGGGGTGGGGATGCCTCTGCTGTGTGTCCACCCCAGGGGCCGGTTTCAAGTGTCCACAGCATCAGGCAAAAGTATAAACATGGGGAAAGAAATGGGTAACCAACTCAGAAACTATCTCCATCTCTAATCCCCAATGTCCAACCACCTCCCACAGTCCCACAGCCCACCCCAGGTGTCAAATCATTGGCTTGAGGTTAAACTAATGGAGCAGAGATAATGGTGATTTTTTGTCTGGAGGGAGTTTTCACTATGTTAATATGGCCTCAAGTTGGGATGAGGTGTCAGGAGGCTCCAACAGGGAGGCATAACAGGTGAGTCTAACTAGAGGAGTACTGGGGATGAGGCACTAGTGGCAGTATTCAAGTATGTACAATCTCACTGCTGCGGCGGCTTCCGCTAGGTTTCCCTGGTTCCCTCTGGCGATGTGATGCGAGATCTGCGCCGGTTTCTCTGTGGTCTCGATGAGCGGGTTCTTCTCTGTCTTGACCCGCCTGAGCGGGGTCCGAATCATGGGATCACATGGAGCCAATCCAGAACTTCTACTGGATCTGTTTCCAGGAAATCAAACAGTGCAGGGAGTTCTGATGGTGATCGCAGGGTGAAGAACTGTGATTGCTTTTTGAATGTCACCGCAATGGGGAAGCCCCATCTGTATGTAATGCCGGATTTCTGAGCGATTTCAAGAACAGGCTTTAGCAGTGCTCTCTGCTGCAGGGTGGCTCTTGAGAGACCCGGCAGGATCTGAATAGCAGCTCCATCAAATTTAATGTCTCTCACCTCCCATGCTTTCCGCAGGATGAGTTCTTTGTGAACATACTGATGAACCCAGCAGATCACATACCTTGGGCGATTTGGGTCTGCCGATCGTGGCCCCAGCGCTCTGTGTATCCGGTCAAACGAAACAGTAGGAACTGTACATACTGTATTAGATACTGTGTACACCGCCTGTACTGTATTAACAACTGTACTTCAGATGCACTGTATACATCACCAGAGGTGTAGTAGAAACTGTACACACTGTATTAGATACTGTGTACACCACCAGAAAAGTAGTAGAAACTGTACTATGGCTGCACTGTACTGTGTACACCACCAGAAGTGTAGTAGAAACTGTACACACTGTATTAGATACTGTGTACACCACCAGAGAAGTAGTAGAAACTGTACTATGGCTGCACTGTATTGTGTACTGTGTACACCACCAGAAATATAGTAGAAACTGTACACACTGTATTAGATACTGTGTACACCGCCAGAAGTGTATTAACAACTGTACTACAGCTGCACTGTATTGTGTACTGTGTACACCATCAGAAGTGTAGTAGAAACTGTACACACTGTATTAGATACTGTGTACACCGTCTGTACTGTATTAACAACTGTACTACGGCTGCACTGTATACACCACCAGAGGTGTAGTAGAAACTGTACACACTGTATTAGATACTGTGTACACCACCAGAAGTGTAGTAGAAACTGTACACACTGTATTAGATACTGTGTACACCACCAGAAACGTATTAGAAACTGTACTATGGCTGCACTGTATTGTGTACTGTGTACACCACCTGAAGTGTAGTAGAAACTTAACACACAGTTTTAGATACTGTGTACACCGCCTGCACTATATTAGCAACTGTACTACGGATGCACTGTATTTCATACTGTGTACACCACCAGAAGTGTAGTAGACACTGTATTAGATATTGTGTACACTGCCTGCACTGCATTAACAACTGTTAACAACTGTACTATCACCAGAAAAGTATTAGAAACTGTACTATGGCTGCACTGTATTGTGTACACTGTATTTGGGCGGCACAGTGGTGTAGTGGTTAGCACACTCACCTAGCAGTAAGAAGGGTCACTGGTTTGAATCCCAACCACGACACTACCTGCCTGGAGTTTGCATGTTCTCCCTGTGCCGGTGTGGGTTTCCTCCGGGTACTCCGGTTTCCTCCTACAATCCAAAGACATGCAGGTAGGTTAATTGGCTTCTGTCCAAAAATTGGCCCTAGTATATGAATGGGGACCTTGGATTGTGGGCTCCTTGAGGGTAGGGACCGATGTGAGTGTGCAATGTACAGGGATAGGGACAATTGTAGACACTCACTCAGGTTGAACTGGATGGACTGGTGTCTTTATTCAACCTTACTAACTATGACTATGACTATGATGTGTACTGTGTACACCACCAGAAGTGTAGTAGAAACTTAACACACAGTTTTAGATACTGTGTACACCGCCTGCACTATATTAGCAACTGTACTACGGCTGCACTGTATTTTATACTGTGTACACCACCAGAAGTGTAGTAAACACTGTACACACTGTATTAGATACTGTGTACACCGCCTGCACTGTATTAGCAACTGTACTACGGCTGCACTGTATTTTATACTGTGTACACCACCAGAAGTGTAGTAGACACTGTACACACTGTATTAGATACTGTGTACACCGCCTGCACTGTATTAGCAACTGTACTACGGCTGCACTGTATTTTATACTGTGTACACCACCAGAAGTGTAGTAGACACTGTGAACACTGTATTAGATATTGTGTACACTGCCTGAAGTGTATTAGAAACAGTACACCACAGAATGCACTGTAGATATAGGCTACACTGGATGCAGAGTAGAGTATATATATTGTGACGATCTGGGGTGATTAAAGGGGTTGTAAAGGTATTTTTTTTTTTTTTAAATAACAAACATGTTATACTTACCTCCACTGTGCAGCTTGTTTTGCCCGAACCTAGTCTTCTGGGGTCCCTCGACGGTTGTCTCGGCTCCCCCCCGCAAGGACTTTTCACGTTCATGCGAGCTCCCTTGCATGGTGAGAAGTACTTGCGGGCATGCTCCTGCGATACAGCAGGTGGCTATAGCCGCTCACTGTATCACTCGGCCCCGCCCCCCGGCGCGCTGCATCATTGGATGTGATTGACAGCAGCGCGAGCCAATGGCTGCGCTGCTTTCAATCTATCCACTGTAACCAATCAACGGCCAGGCTGAGTGGCGAAGAGGATGTTGGGAGCGAGCGCGGGACTTTCGAGGGGTCAGGTACGTAAAACAGGGGGGCTGGGGGGGTATAGTCAGATGTTTTTTTCACCTTAATGCATAGAATGCATTAAGGTGACATTTTTTTTACCTTTACAACCCCTTTAAGCTCTAGTGGTGCGTCCGAGTTGAAGAAATCGTGTCAGTCCCGACTGCATTTTCAAGGGCAGGGCATGATGGTGCAATGTCACAGGGGGGCATGGCCTCCAAATTACGTCATTGGGTGGCCCCGCCCCATGCCAATATAAGTCATGGCACACGGCGGACCCAGCATTACATCGGGAGATCACGTTGAGTCAACATCGGAAGAAGAGCAGTGGGAGAAGACCCAGCAAAAGAGAGAAAAGACTCAGCAAAAAAGCAAGAAGACTCCGGCAGAGGGAGAAGACGTCGCCAGTAGAGGGAGAAGAGCCGGAGCTGCCTTAATAAAATCCTTTAAAAATCTGTGTAGTGTGTTTATTATTGACACTTCTTTTTTAGATGAATGGGTAGGGGTACAATGTACCCTATACTCATTCACCTAGGGTGGGGGGCCGGTATCTAGGGGACCCCTTGTTAAAGGGGGCTTCCAGATTCCGATAAGCCCCCACCCGCAGACCCCGACAACCAATGGCAAGGGTTGTCGGGAAGAGGCCCTTGTCCTCATCAGCATGGGGACAAGGTGCTTTGGGGCGGGGGGGCAGAGCCCCCCCTGCCCCAAAGCACCCACCCCCCATGTTGAGGGCATGTGGCCTGGTATGGTCCAGGAGGGGGGGGGCACTTGCTCGTCCCCACCTTTCCTGACCTGCTGGGCTGCGTGCTCGGATAAAGGTCTGGTATGGATCTTGGGGGAACCCCCACGCCATTTTTTTGGACGGGAGGTTTTCCCTTAAGATCCATACCAGACCGAAGGGTCTGGTATTGGCTTGGGGGGGTACCTCAAGCAAACATTTTTTCACATTTTGGCGGGGTTCCCCTTCAAGATTCTCCGCACACAAGTCGCACCGCAAGTCGGATCATCTTGATCCGACTTCTGGTGCGACTTCTATTCAAATCAATGGGCTCCCATAGGGAACCATTGATTTTTAATAGAGGCAAGGAAACGCGGCTAAATGCTAGTGTCACTAAACGCGTATTGACGCCAATGCAATACCCGGATAAAATTGTGTTTTTAACACCAGTGCTAGCTTTACAGCCTGTTTTTTTAAACGTCCATGTGTATGAGGCCTTACAAGCATGGAGCATCTGCTCTGCTGTTTAAAATGTTATTTTATATGTTTAAAAGAGTGCAGCAAGCACTTTCAATACCTTCTGATTGGTCAGTGAGACCAATAATGATGGACCAATAGTAATGTGCAGGGGTGGAGCTTAATATCTGAAACTACTTGTTAGTGATAGAGCTTTGCTTAAACGGAACAGCTCAGAATTCAGAGGAACCAGAGGAGACTGAGACTACTGGATTCCTGTACTTCACATGTTTCAGTAGTTTTCAGTATTCTTAAAGTGACAGACTCCCCTTATAAACCCTGCAAAATACTCAATGTCACCTTCTAGTGATGCAACAATTACATCCCCTGCCAGCTGCTGTCATATTCTTCCTGGGCTAATCTTATTGTATCTTATTTTTAATCATAGGTTTAGTTCCGTTTTAACAGTTTTTCTTTTTCTTTAATTTGTCCATACAAGTCAATAGTATACATGTAGCAAGGTCCTAGGCCTCCTTCGGTCTAATGAGAACCTCCAGGGCCAGAGATAGCTGACATCCTTCTGTATGTAGTGGGTTGTGAGGCATAGTGGGTATAAAGATGGTGAAAGTCATTGGCGGACAGACACTTCTTGGATGTAAAAGACGTTTTATTTCTCTTAACGGTCCTTTTTATATTTTTTGGGTGGAGAGAGGATTAGGGCCAGAACACCCTTAGTTGCAAACTCAATTAGCAGACTCTGAGACTTCAATAGGAGGACAGCCATGCCGGGAAAGGCCTTCAGCAAGAAGTCACATCTGCACGTTTAGGAATGCTGTCTCCTTTGGCAACAGTCTTTAACAGTTCCTAACACAAAAGCGTAACAGTCTTTTCAGCTTCACTACAACTTCTCCTTGTAGTTCTTCCATAAACTGAGCTTCCGGTCTCTCACTAGACCCTCTGATTCACTGCCACTGAATGCCTTGAGCTCCTACAATCTTCAAGGTGGTATCTTCCTAGAGTGTCACCCCTGCTTCTCTGCTGGGTCCCTAGCTTGGCACTCTAGATACCTCTCATGCTTCACCCACGGTGGCCCGTTTGGTCCCTAGCTTGACACACAAGGCTGTTCTGCAAGCGTCACCTCCACTGGCGGATTCCCTGGCTTGATTCCCACTGAAGTTTCCTGATTCTTTACCGTCTCCATCTGGTGAGAATGCTGTACTTACTCACTGTGGTCCCTGGTAATAAGGCGTATAGTCCCTTACTGGCGACAGCTTCCCCTCTACCTCCGACCACGACAGGTTCTCTGGCCGACAGAACCATCACTTTTGGTTGGACTGCAAGCCGCAGTCCCAACCCTGCGCTGCTCTCTTGCTTTTGGATAGGCCCTCGGACAGCCTAGCAGCCAGATAGGCCCAATCTCTGGCCTAGCAGCCCGGGCAATACAACACATTTCCACCCAGACAGCCGTCCAGGTGGCACAGAACATAGATGACCTGACTCCACCCAAATATATAGGTTCTCCCAGCAGGCCAAGGGATTCAAGAAAACCCCTGCCCATTGGCTGAGGTACCCCACGTACCCATAACCTGACTTTGGGTTGCCCTTCTCATATCTAGTACCACCAAGTACCCAGTCGCCTAGTGGTAGAAGAGAAAAGTGCCACAAGGCCAAACTTAGGGAGAAATCAATAGATCTCTATCAATCAACTAGGAAACTACTCCTGGCAAGTAAATTTGTAAGGAGCTCGCTGCCTAAACTACAGGGTGCTACATCCGCATAGCAAATGCATGGTAAATGCATAAAATGAATGGAAAGGGCAATGTAATCACAAACCTTTATAAAACATCTATGCACATCAGCCCATATAAGAGAGGCAGCAATCTGCCCTTTGTTTCATTGTTTTCTTCATAAAACTTTCTTACGTATGTGTTTAGGGAGAAAAAAAAGGGAGAAAATCAACCTTTTAACACATTTTCTAATTAAAATTTAGTCCTGGTCATAAAATAAAAATGATTTATTAACACACTGAAGTGCAAATAGTGTGCTTTTACTACAAATCTGAAAGCCACTAACCCAGAATGGATCTGTTGTCACTTACTAAATTTCACAATGTGATCTGGACACTGACAAGTCAAATTTGGTGTATTATGAAATGAAGCAGCCTTAGCTATCAAATCATGAGGCTGCCACAGATAGTATGTGCAAATTTTATTATATTTTAGATTGGTAAAGTAATTGAAACACTGCAGATGATTTAAGTATATTATGATGTGCTATAGTGGGTAGCTTTAGAGTTCTGGCCTATAATGTCCTGCATGGATACACAGCACCACCTGCCTTTTAAACAGGATTAGTGTATGTGATAAATCATAGTTGAAAAATACTGACGATAACATTGATAAGCTAGTAGGAATATACAGTATGTGTGCTTTATTTCTGTATATTATGAGCTACTTTAGAATGAGGACAATAAAAGGTGCCAGGATCAGGTCTTTGTTTATCCTTTCCTGGTAGCCGCATTTTGCCCAATGTACTTTAGAAGTTCAGCTGGCTGTTATACAATAACATTTAACAGATTTATCCATGAATCGGTACTGTAAAAACTGTAAGGTGAGGAGATATGGAAGTGATTAACTTGATATACCATATGTTGACCATTTATTAAAAAAAAAATAGCCAAATATCAGTCAGCACTCTGTAACTCAGGCCTCCTCAAAATACATTCAATTTTTTTAGTTACCGTATAATGACAGGTAACAGCCATTGTTTCTAATTGTAGTCATTGTTTCTAATTGTAGTCATTGTTTCTAATTTGTATAGACATCTTAATTACTGTTTTGGTACCAAAGGATTGGTGCAAGATCAATGTGGAATCTATTTATTAAAAGGCACCAAGGTTTGCATGTACTACATCGTACATAAGCTGACAAGTGTTGCGCAGCGTGATGTAGGATACAATTTGTTCTTTAAAGCTGGCGTAAAACACACTATAAGCGACTCCTCTGGCACGGGAGGTGGATTTGCCCCTCCTTTCTCCTATATGGGGGAGGTCAGGTTTACGCCATGGTTAATATCTATTGATGTAGCCATATACTTCTCCATAGTCGGACTTCTAACGGAGAGGCGGATAGGCTACTTAAAGGCATTCTCTATATAGTTATTTTTTTAAGCTAAACATATTGCACTACAGATGATTTTGGATTAGTGGATACAGACCATGATTACTGTATTTTTGCGTTCCATTGCGTGCCAAGATACTCCAAGTAGCCAAAGATGCTCAGACCTTTATTTACATATTGAGGTAAGGTAATTCAAAAAAAATGGAGAGGTATGTCAAAATGTGGATAGTTTCTCCAAAATCTTTTGAATACGCTAGAGCAGGGGTAGGCAACCTTTGAAAGGTGGAGATCTACCCGAACAATATGAAAGAGATCAAAGATCACAAGAGTTAGGCAACTTAAAAAAAAATCAAAATAAAATAAAATACCGTATTTATCAGCGCGTATTGGTAGAGTGGTCACTGAGCAGTATGTAGTGACAAGGAAGTCAGTAAGCAGTATGTAGTGTCAGAGAAGCCAGTGAGCAATATGCAGTGATATGGAAGTCAGTGAGCAGTATGTAGTGGCAGTGAGCAGTATGTAGTTATATGGAAGTCAGTGAGCAGTATGTAGTGATAGGGAAGTCAGTGAGCAGTATGTAGTGACAGGGAAGTCACTGAGCAATATGTAGTGATAGGGAAGTCAGTGAGCAGTATGTAGTGACAGGGAGGTCAGTGAGCAGTATGTAGTGACAGGGAGGTCTGCGAGCAGTATGTAGTGACAGGGAAGTCAGTGAGCAGTATGAAGTGACAGGGAAGTCAGTGAGCAGTATGTAGTGACAGGGAGGTCAGTGAGCAGTATGTAGTGACAGGGAAGTCAGTGAGCAGTATGTAGTGACAGGGAGGTCAGTGAGCAGTATGTAGTGACATGGAAGTCAGTGAGCAGTATGTAGTGACAGGGAGGTCAGTAAACAGTATGTAGTGGCAGAGAAGTCAGTGAGCTGTATGTAGTGGCAGAGAAGTCAGTGAGCTGTATGTAGTGGCAGAGAAGTCAGTGAGCTGTATGTAGTGGCAGATAAGTCACTGAGCTGTATGTAGTGACAGAGAAGTCAGTGAGCTGTATGTAGTGGCAGAGAAGTCACTGAGCTGTATGTAGTGGCAGAGAAGTCAGTGAGCTGTATGTAGTGGCAGATAAGTCACTGAGCTGTATGTAGTGACAGGGAAGTCAGTGAGCTGTATGTAGTGGCAGAGAAGTCACTGAGCTGTATGTAGTGACAGAGAAGTCAGTGAGCTGTATGTAGTGGAAGAGAAGTCAGTGAGCTGTATGTAGTGGCAGGGAAGTCAGTGAGCTGTATGTAGTGACAGGGAAGTCAGTGAGCAGTATGTAGTGACAGAGAAGTCAGTGAGAAGCATGTAGTGACAGGGAAGTCAGTGAGCAGTATGGCAGGTTGGGGTGGTATAGTGGCAGGTTAGGGTGGTATAGTGGCAGTTTAGGGTAGTATAGTGGCAGGTTGAGGTGGTATAGTGGCAGGTTAGGGTGTTATAGTGGCAGGTTGGGATAGAATAGCGGCAGATTGGGGTGGTAAAGAGGCAGGTTAGGGTAGTATAGGGTGGTATAGTAGCATGTTGGCGTGAGAAAGTGGCAGGTTAGGTTAGTATAGGGTGGTATAATGGCAGGTTGGGGTGGTATAGTGGCAGGTTAGGGTAGTATAGGGTGGTATAGGGGCATGACGGGGTAGTATAGTGGCAGGTCAGGTTAGCATTGGGCAGTATAGTGGCGGGTTGAGGTGGTATAGGGTGGTATGGTTAGCTGGTTGGGTGGTAAAGTGTCAGGTTGGGGTGGTATAGTGGCAGGTTAGGTTAATATTGGGCAGGATAGTGGCAGGTTGGAGTGGTATAGGGTGGTATGGTGCTCAATGCGAGTCAACCCCAATAATGCCCCGTACACACGGTCAAATTTTCCATGTTGTCGGAAAATCCGCGTGTGGGCTCCATCCTGCTCTCAAATTTTCCGTCAACAAAATCCGATCAGACTTTTTCCGATCGCGTGTAGAGAATTCCGACGGACAAAGTGCCACGCATGCTCAGATCAAATTAGGAGACCAAACCTATTGGCTACTAGCCTCTACATAGTTCCGTCGTACGCAACGAACGTCACCACGTTCAGAATGATCGGATTTTCCGACAACTTTGTCCGACCATGTGTATGCAACCCCAGTGACAAAATCCGTCAGAAAAAATCTAGAGGACAGGGGGCCACACAATGAGATTGGAGGACCTTAAATTTGTGTTGCACACAAAAAAAAAAAAAAAATCATTAAAATTCCTAAAAAAAAAAAAAACATTTGGAAAATGTTTTTTTTTTTTTTTTAACTCACCTCTAAATGGTTGTTGCTAGGGGGTCCCTCATAGTCTGCCTCCTTCAGTGCCTGGGCTGGTAACATCACTTCTCCTCAGTGCAGGAAGGGCTCAGCTCTCCCCCCTCCCTCCTGTCAGTCATCTGGGACACGTGACAGGTCCCAGATGACTGCGCGGCCAATCATGGCACGCGGAAGCCACAGCCGGGTGCCCACAGTTACAATGCTGGCGCCGCTGAACAGAGGGGGTGACGAGTGGGGCTTCGATCCCCCGCATCGCTGGACCCTGGGACAGGTAAGCATCCGATTATTAAAAGTCAGCAGCTGTAGTATTTGTAGCTGCTGACTTTTAATTTTTTTTTTTTTTTTATGGAAACTCCTCTTTAAGATGTGAAGGAGGTTTTCACTGTCAGGGCAATAAGGATGTGGAACGCTTTTCCACAACTGGTGGGGTCAGCGGAGAGTATTGATATTTTTAAAAGACTCTTGGACAAACATCTTAGTGAACACAACATACAGGGATATGTGAAATGATGCTTATAAAGTATTAGCTGGAGTTTGGCTTCAACTTGTTAGTGTATTTAAATCTAATAGTACGTCCAACATTCCTCTTCCCCTAGACTGACAATGCTGCTGTCCAAATGTGCCCCTTTGCTTCTTCATCCAGAGTGGAGGCACTGTAATACAGGAGGTGTGTTACTGGCCAGACCACTAGGTGAAAACAAAGGGAAAAACCCCTAACAAAAAAGAAAACTAAAGTCAACACATCTAAGTATTGATAAGCAATATATTACATTTTTGGTTTTGGGTTTAATATCGCTTAAAGATATGATTTTGATTATCCATTGAACATTAGTTTTATGATAACTACTTTAATAACTTACAAGTCAGTATATGACCATACATACTGCAATTACCAGAAACTGGAAAATAAGCATGTTTTTTTTTTTTGCACACACTAACATACTTTAATTGTAATACAAAAATGCTTGATTTCATGATTATGTTCCATTACAGGGTGCTGAAAAGATACTGTCAATGAATGAATCCGGAGAACTTCAAGATCTCCTAATGAAGATTGAGGTAAATGATCCTTTCAAAAATAATCTTTGTATTGATTGTTGCATGAAAAATATTGTATGTGAAGGAAATGCACATGTACTGATTTGACATAGATTTAGATATGTAGAGACCCCCCCCCCCTCTCTCTGTGGGAAAAGGTACCCCCAGCTCTTAGGTAAGCTAAAAGTCCCCCAGAGCGAATCTATGGCTGAAATTACAGATTGAAATAAAATATGGCACTAGTCTTGTTCTTGTCTTTCTGAAAGAATTCTCTCCAGGTTCACAGAGAGGGAGGGTTAGGTCTCTAGATATCTCCAGTGGCAATTCCAGACTCTGATCCCATTCTTGCTGTCACAGTGCCTAAAAGGATCAGTGCAATGCAAAAAAAAGGACAATACAGCAAACACTGGCAGCACTGTCTTTAGAACTCCACAGCAAGGAATTAGGTGCTCCATGCGTCCTCTCTAAGGGCGTACCAGGTTTCTCTGAGGGTCTCACTTATTCCCCATGGCAGATTTAAAGAGCAAAGATACCGCTCTAGTCTCCAGTCCCACAGCAAACGTATCCACCCTAATTGGACTCCACAGGTTCTGGCTCTGCTCATGGAAGAGTAGAAAAAAGGAAGTCTGGATGGCCGCACTTAAAAAAGGCTTCTTAATTGGTTTTCAATAAAATCCAAAAATACAGTTATGTCGTCAGAACACGGCATACAGCATGAATAGCTATTCCCCATGGCAGGTCATCTTCTGCTGGCTCTGCACATTGGGTGCTGTGTCCCTGTTAACCAGACAGGACTTTATTCATGAGTCAACCCAGCATTGCTGTAACTCCCCTATATATTATCAAAGGCCTTGTTGACACATACTGACAGCAGCCTGGAACATCAGGAACACTGAGATTATGGGAAAACCATGTGAGCTGCTACAAATTAGCTTGGGCAGATTACCACTTGGCAGAACTAAAGATATCCAGCCACCTCTGCCTAGGACATGGTGGCTTCAGACAGAAAAGAAAAAGAGAGAGTGTGAGAAGAGGGGCCAAAGCAACTATGTTTCTGACATTTGTGCTGGAAATACCATGAGTGACCTCAATGACTGGTGGCAGTCAGGGGTAAGTCTGGAGGGAAGGTAGGTGGTTGTCATTTTTTAAGTGCCTGAAAGGAGTAGCCAAGGACCACTACAATACCCCCAAAATTAATTCTAAGTCACTTCCAAAGACAGGTTTCAGGAATTAATGAGGTGGTCACTAGAGCAGGCAGATCACATGAAACATGATGAGGATTGTGAGCACTCCTCTCCTTTTTTGTGTGCAAGGATTTTGTGCTAGTTTATGAATTGTAAGATTTTATGCCAAAAATGCCCTCACGTCATTGAAACTGATAGTGTTTTTTTTTTTTTCTTTTATCATTTTGGTGGTGTGAAGTCATTTTTTTAATAATTATTTTTATACCCATACTGCATAGCAATAAGGACTATTACACAAGATCTAAGGCCATGTTGAAGTCATGGTCAAAGATTTTCATCTGCAAAAGAAATATCCATTCATAGATTTTAAACCTTATTGGTTGTTGTGGTACGGTAAAGACTATCTAAGGCAGTCCACCCCCTCCAAAGCATTCATAAGCAAGGTATCCATGTGGTATTTGTGTAGGATGGCCATGGGATTACTGTCTACAGCTAGTTAAAGTGTTAAAGATGTGATGGCTGCAAACGATTTTTTTCAGGCCTTTCTCCTTTAGGCCCCTTTCACACGGAAGGCCCGTTCAGATCCGCCTGTCAGTTTTGACGGCGGATCTGAACGGGCGCTCCATGTTACTCTATGGAGCGTCGGATGTCAGCGGAGACATGTCCGCTGACATCCGATCCGGTCCGATCCGCCAAATCCAGACGTATGGACCACACGTCCAGATCCGTCGGATCGGGTGAGATCGGGTGAGATCGGGTGAAAACGGACACACTGTCCGTTTTCATCCGATCTCTCCATAGAGATCAGCGGCGCTCGCAAGCCCCTCCCCGCTCAGTGAGCGGAGAGAGGCTTGTCATCCGCCGGCTCAGCGGAGATCAACGGACAGATCTCCCGCTGAGCCGGCGGACAGAGGCGGGCTCCGTGCAAGCGGAGTCCGCCTCGTCTGAAAGGGGCCTTATTGTCACCTTGGGATCCTGCCAGCAACACACTTCCTGTCCTAAGGTGATAACACTAACTCAGTGTAATGTATCCATGGCGGAGCAGTGTTGGCACACTAGGCTGCTGCTTCGTCTTCCTCGCTTTTATCTCAAACTTCCCCTCTTTTATTTCAAACTTCTTCTTTTCACCTTAATCACACAGGGGGGGTTGGTATGTATGTATGTATGTATGTATAAGCTCATTGTAGTAATTGTTTTGTATTAACTCATTGTAGTAATTGTATTTATTTAGAGAAAACACTTTAGATGAAAGAATATCATTAATTGAGATATCAGTTTAATTCACAAATTCTAAAAAACTGAACTGTTGGCTTTAGGATGACTTAACTCAGTGGAAATACCACAGACTTGAATTTAGTAATTTCAAAGCAAACAGCTCAGGTTTTGGTAGATGCTTACAGTATACAGTGCCTCTAAAATGTATCCACACCCCTTGAAATTTTCTACATTTTGTCATGTTACAACCAAAAATCTTTTTTTTTTTGCAAACATGATTTACAACCAAAAATTTAAATGTATTTTATTGGGATTTTATGTGATAGACCAACACAAAGCGACACATAATTGTGAAGTGGAAAGAAAATGATTAATGTTTTTCAAAATTATTTACAAATAAATATCTGAAAAGTGTGGCGTGCATTTGTATTCAGTCCCCTTTACTCTGATAACCCCAACTAAAATAGTGGAACCAATTGCCTTCAGAAGTCACCTAATTAGTAAATAGCGTCCATCTGTGTATAATTTAATCTCAGTATAAATGCAGCTGGTCTGTGAAGCCCTTAGAGGTTTGTTAGAGAACCTTATTGAACAAACCGCATGACAAAGGCCAAGGAACACACCAGACCGGTCAGGAATAAAGTTGTGGAGAAGTTTAAAGCAGAGTAAGATTACAAAAAAATATCTCAAGCTTTGAACATCTCACGGAGCACTGTTCAATCCATCATCCGAAAATGGAAAGAGTATGGCACAACTGCAAACCTACCAAGACATGGTCATCCACCTAAGCCATGTGGGGGACACAGCAAATGTGGAAGAAGATGCTCTGAGCAGGGGAGACCAACATTTAACTTTTTGGCCTAAAAGCAAAACGCTATGTGTGGCAGAAGACGAATGCCGCGTACGCACGGCCAGACTTTGCATCGGGCAAAACTCCGACGGAAAAATTTAGAACAGGCTCTATATCTAAGTCCGTTGGAAATACCGACAGAAAAAGTCAGAGCATACACACGTCGGACTATCCATTGGAAATTCCGGCCGTGTGTATGCGGCATAACACTGCACATCACCCTGAACACACTATCCCCATGTGAAACATGGTGGCAGCATCATGTTGTGGGGATGCTTTTCTTCAGCAGGGACAGGGAAGCTGGTCAGAGTTGATGGGAATATGGATGGAGCCAAATACAGGGCAATCTTAGAAGAAAACCTGTTAGAGTCTGCAAAAGACTTGAGACTGGGATGGGGGTTCACCTTTCAGAAGGACAACAACCCTAAACATACAGCTAGAGCTACAATGGAATGGTTTAGCTCAAAGCATGTGTTATGCCGCGTACACACGTGCAGACTTTTGCCGGCGGACTTAGTCCAGCGGACAATCCGCCGGACTTTCCAGCTGGGTCCGCCGGACTTTCCGAGCGTGTGGACTTGCCCACACACGCGCGGACTTGCCCACACACGCACGGACTTCTCCGGCGGATAATCCGCCGGCCAAAGTCCGCGGGACTTTTGAAAATGAACGGACTTGCCCACACACGGAGCAGTCCGTTCATTTAGAATGTAACTTCAGGTTACGTAGCTAGCGTAGGCAGTAAATGCCGCCGCGCTAGCTCCGTAACCTGGCATGGATTTAAAGGGACTCCCTACGCCGAAAAACGGCGTGGGAGTTCCCCCCAAATCCATGTCAGACCCTTATCCGAGCACGCAGCCTGGCCGGCCAGGAAAGGGGTGGGGACGAACGAGCGCCCCCCCCCTCCTGAGCCGTACCAGGCCGCATGCCCTCAACATGGGGGGTGCCCTGGGGAAAGGGGGGCCGTGCGGCCCCCCCCACCCCAAAGCACCTTGTCCCCATGTTGATGAGGACAAGGGCCTCTTCCCGACAACCCTGGCCGTTGGTTGTCGGGGTCTGTGGGCGGGGGCTTATCGGAATCTGGGAGCCCCCTTTTATAAGGGGGCCCTCAGATCCCGGCCCCCCACCCTATGTGAATGAGTATGGGGTACGATGTACCCCTACCCATTCACCTAAGGTGTAAAATGTAAAGTACAAAAACACCCACAATTTTGAAAAAATATTTTATTGCACTGCTCCGGGGGTCTTCTTCCGTCTTGGGGGTCTTCTCGCCGGACTCCTCCGCCATTTACCAAGCTCTTTTACCGAGCGGAGAAGTCCGGCTACATTCTTCGTCGTTGCCGCCGTCGTCTGGGGGTCTCGATCCGCCTTCGGGGGTCTTCCGGGGTCTCTTCTGTTCTTGCGGCGGTCGTCGTCTTCCGCGCCGCCGGCGCGGCCTTCTTCTTCTTCTTCTTCTTCTTCTTCTTCTTCCGATGTTGACCCGTCGCTGTCTCTGCCCGGAATGCCAGAGCCGCGCTGCGATGGGACTTATATAGGGACATGGGGACAGGGTCACATGCTCATGTCACATGGTGACCCCACCCCCTTGCGATGTCACAGTCCCAGCATCCTCCGTGTGTACGCGGCATTAGAATTGTCCAGTCAAAGTCCAGACCTAAATCCAATTGAGAATCTGTGGCAAGACTTGAAAATTGTTGTTCAGGCGCTCTTCATCCAATCTGACAGAGCTTGAGCTATTTTGCGAAAGAATGGGCTAAAATTTCACTCTCTAGATGTGCAAAGCTGGTAGAGACATCCCCAAAAAGACTTTCAGCCGTAATTGCAGCGAACACTTTTCAGATATTTATTTGTAAAACAAAATTGAAGAACCAGTTAGCATTTTCCTTCCACTTCACAATTATGTGCCACTTTGTGTTGGTCTATCACATAAAATCCCAATAAAATACATTTACGTTTTTGGTTGTAACATGACAAAATGTGGAAAATTTCAAGGAGTATGAATACTTTTTCAAGCCACTGTAACCCCCTGTGAATTGAACTGCAATATCAATTATTGATATCTTCCATCCAAGCTATCTTTTGTCCTTCTGTATATTCCATAGTTTGGTTGGACGACATCTTTATTTGAGGTTTCAGTTCAATTGATAGGAAGTTACAAACATCTATTGAAAACTGAACTTTTGGCTTTACGCTAAACGCTTACGTTTTTGTTTTTTCTATTATTTTCTCTATTACATTCAGTCTTTATTTACGGCCTCCCCCTGGTTCCCGGGGATGGTGATATTGTTCTGTGAGATAGCAAGGGCTGTCAGGGGTAAACATTGGAGGTGTGGTTTGCCTGATGTTAAACAATTGTATTTGATGACATACGTACAGTATATGTTGGGGACAGGCTTTATAGAGTAGTAAAAACACAGGGTACAACTGGTCATGTAATGTAGTGTGAGCACTGTGGCTGGTATATTTAAGAATGTTTGATTCAGTAGCATAAATAATCAATGGCACAGTACATGAAATTATCATGGAATGACTAGTGGTACTATGGTAGATAATATAATTTTGGGCTTTACCTGGATTAATCCAGAGTATCGCATATTGTTTAGGGGAGAAGAAACCATTTAACAAATTTTCAGGTTGTATTTTATGGAAAAGATCATCTATCTATTGATACCATACAGTACACATACTGTACAAAGCAAATTGGCTTTGAAAATGTCATAGCTTTTCCTTTTTTAGTTGTTTGCTGATCAATCCCGAAAAGCAGCAATCAACATTTACTACTCCACTGGTTAAAGCTTTATAGTCATACATAAAGTATTTGTAGTCAGTTCAGATAAACATTCACACAATATGTTATTCATGGTTATGAATTATCCATGTCATTTGATGGCTTTTTATCCATGGTATGTTGACTTTAGGTTACCCAATACTTCTGTTACAACAAGTTGACATAATGGCTTGCTGTCCTGCATTATTGTTTGTTCTAGTTGCTCTTCAGAGAATCGTTAGCACTGATGGAGGCGCATGTACAATTGTGAAGATGTTACTCTAAACAATTGGATACATGCCACATGAGCAATTCACATATTGCCTTTGAGAACAAACAGTACTTCAGAAGGAAACTACGGTATGCAGCTGTTTTACAGAAAGATCTCCTGAACATCTGCAGATTACAGTATACAATATGACTTACAAAATAAGTTGCTGCAATCAGTTTGATTGAATTGTACTGGGACTCTAGGTTTGGCTACGCTCAGGCTCACTGGGCCTCTCCTGCTGTTGGTTGTGAGCTCTGTGGCAAAAATAAATAAATGGGAATGGCTTAACAATGGCTAATTGCCTAAAATGGAAGACACTGACTTATTTTGTAAATCATTTTCCTTTATTAAAAAGCCTGGAGACAGACCCAGATAAATAGTTGCAATTAGTGGTTGCCCAGTAGCATAGCCAGGTGTTATTAATGTAGTGGTGCACTTGCAAGTTATGTACTATATATACACAAGCAATCCACTGATTGACCAAAATCTGGTCAACCTGTAGCATATATGGCCATTAAGGATGGCCAAATAAAGGAGATATGGACATCCATATTGTGTGCATTTGTGTGGAGGGGATATGAAAGAAGTCATATGGGGACCAAATAGTGGTGATGCAGCTCTCATATAATAACCACATCCTCTATTTAATATCTTTTTTTGACTTAAAGAGGTGTGCCCCTTAAAAAAAATTTTTTCAAGTCAGCAGCTACAAATACTGCAGCTGCTGACTTTTAAGAATCGGACACTTACCTGTCACAGGTTCCAGCGATGCAGGGGAACAAAGCCCCCCCCCCCCCCCCCCTCATTCCCCGCTCTGCTCGCGGCGCCAGAATCCTTACTGTGGGCACCCGGCTGTGGCTTCACAGCTGGGCACCCACTGCGCGAGCGGCGCCGCACGCCGTGATATGCCGCGCAGTCATCTGGGACCTGTCACGTGTCCCAGATGACTGACTGCCAAGGGGAAGTGACGTTTTTAGCCCGGGCTATGGAAGAGGCAGATTTCGTGGGACCACCTAGCAACAGGGAGAAATAGGTAAGTGAATTTTTTTTTTTTTATCCAATTATTTTTTATTAGCAGATTTAATGCAGAAATAAATAAAGTTGTCATGGGGAGACACCACTTTAAATGGAGGGCTGCCCAACTAAAATGTTCATATAGCCAGTCCGACAGCATAATCTAATAATGTGTGTTTCTTTGTTTTTCCTGCAGAGAGTTCAGCACCCCCATGCATGTGCCTCCTGTGGGGGTTTTGGCTTTGTCCCTTGTCTAGTGTGCCATGGAAGCAAGATGTCAGTGTTCCGGAACTGCTTCACAGACTCTTTTAAAGCTTTAAAGTGCACGGCCTGCAATGAGAATGGCCTACAGCGCTGTAAAAGGTGTACTGTATAAGACAAGCAAAGCTCCTTTGTAAAGCCTCATTTTACAATTAATAATTTCTTGCACATTTTTTAAGGTGACATTTGCATCAATAAAATGAATTTCTACATATCTTGACCTTTTTTAATTTTATTTTATTGTAAGATGCAGTGCTAGTATATAGAAAGGTTAAACAAAATACATATTAGCCATATTGATCCCCAATTGCTAACATGTATGGGAGCTTGCGATTGGCTGTGTGTTTGCGCCAGGAGCACAAGTCCCTTCCCCACGTGTTCCTACCAGAAAAACAACCCTCTTGCTTGAGGTCTCCAGCCTCCACCATCTTGTGCCCATCTCCATGCCAGAGTCCTTCCCATTACATTCTTGGTCATTAAGCCTTATATCGCAAGGAAGGAAGGTCGACACAAAAAGATAGGGATGCTGTATTTTAATGATATTACTTTGAGATGACATCACAGACATACTATCCGGGGTCCTTTTGAGCATTTTGTCAACCACACAGTTCATTTCTAGTAAGCCATCTTCTCTTGCTCACTCCTTTCTCCACCCGGAGTCATTAGTACTCAGAGGGCTCTGGTGTTCCTTAGGCATTCTGTGTCCAGCTCAGAACTCCTTACGTGTAGCCTCCTGAGACAGGATCACTGCAGTTCACCTCTGGCTTGGGTACATTCTCCCAAATTCTCTAGGGGGATAGCTTCACTTGGCCTGGCCTAAAAGGCTATTTGCAACCCAATTTTAGTCTCCACCACCATAGAGACATGATGACTAAAGCCTGAGTGCAGGTCTACCTCTCCCTGTCCTCCAGCCCTTATTTAGGGCCTCCACTTAGCTGACTACGCCTGCATGCTGGTGGGGTCTCCTGGTTTATTATTTGGGCACTGACTCACTCATGACATCACTACAGGAGGACTCTAGCTAAAAGGGAACTAGCACCTGATTACACTATTCTCTGTTACCTACACTATTCTGGGACACAGCCACCTAGTGGAAAACTAGCAAACTGTGCCTGCTTACATACATTCCATTTAACAGGCAGTAAACGGCCATCATAAGTGTGCATACTGAATAAGTTAAATTGTTAGACTGAAAACGTGTATAGTCTAAGAAGCAGGCTATTTAAGATTCAAGCCAACAGGATCCACCCATTTTTTGCCAACTAAATTACCATTATTACCAAAAAGACAAAAAATAAAGAAAAAATCAATGCACCATTGCAGTATATGCAGAAATACTATTGAACATTGTTAAGATTGCCCCCCCCCCCCCCTCTAAGCGTGCCATCTAGTCCCCAGTGCCATATGATCCATTTAGACCCAGTCTACTTGTCACTCAGTTCACTTGTCATTAGTCACTCCTTCATATTCTTGTCAGCATATGAAGCTGTTATCAAATACACAAACTGAAGCAAGAGACAAGAAGAGGATATGTTGAGTCTACTGCAGACAAATAGATTACAGGGACTTGAGACAATATTGAATGAGAATTGTTGCCACTTTCCAATTTATTTTTAATTAATATAATGGGTATTTTCACAATTGATATTTATATAACTTGGTATACATGTGGATAAACATAATAAACATTTAAATTTGAATTTCTGCTTTTTGTAGACAACAAAAAAGTGTGCCTGTTTCGGGAACAAGCAAGGACACAAAGCTAAATAGGTTGAAAAAAAGTTTAGTTTTAGTTCAACCAATAGAAAAAATAAAAATGAAATAGAAAGCCTTCATATACAGAACCCTATACTCACAGTTGATACAGAGGAAGGCAAAAACCCTATAAGGCCCCTTTCACACTGGGGCGGTGCGGGGCGGCGACGGTAAAGCAGCGCTATAGTTAGCGCTGCTTTACCATCGTTTTACCCGCGGTATGCGGCCGCTAGCGGGGTGGTTTTAACCCCCGCTAGTGGCCGCAAAAGGGTTAAAAACCTCCGCAAAGCGCCGCTGCAGCGGCGGTTTGCGGGCGGTATCCCCGCGGTTTCCCATTGATTTCAATGGGAAGGAGCGGTATAGGAGCGGTAAATACACCGCTCCTTCACCGCTCCAAAGATGCAGCTAGCAGGACTTTTGTTGCGGTCCTGCTAGCGCACCGCTCCAGTGTGAAAGCCCGCCGGCTTTCACACTGGAGTGAATGGGGCCGGTTTTTTCAGGCGGTATACAGGCGCTATTTTTAGCGCTGTACCGCCTGAAAACCGCCCCAGTGTGAAAGGGGCCTAAGCAAGGTCCAATTTGCTCCAGTGGGGGAAACAAATTCCTTTCTATTCCCCGTAATGCAATCAGATATTCCGTGGATCGATCTCTGATGCTATTATCTATAAATGTTAATATAGTGTTATACTTTGTGCATATAGAAATGCATAAAGCTCTTTTTTTAACCACTTGTTTACTGGGCACTTAAACCCCCTTCCTGCCCAGGCCAATTTTCAGCTTTCAGCACTTTCACTCTCTGAATGAAAATTGCGCGGCCATGCTACATTGTACCCATATGACATTTTTATAATTTTTTCCACATGTAGCGCTGGCTCCTGACGAGCAGGCGCTATTGTTTTTGAAAATTAAGTTGCCTGAAGCCACAGTTGAGTTTCAGGATAATTCTTCTAAAATTTCTGGTTTCAGTACCAGTCTAGCTGGGTTGCACTAGGTTTTCCTTGTTCGTAGGTGTCCCGCTGGCAAGAGTAGAAAGCAGTCTAGCTGGATGCATTAAATGCCACTTACCTCTAGGATCCAGCCCAATGGGAGTGTTCTCCTGCTGTGCATTCTGGGGGGGGGTTTAAGGTACGAACACCATGTGACAGGGGAGAGTTTTTCCTGTCCGCGTGGTTCTGGTGGTCCTCCTGACCCAGCCTCATGGCCCTCCTGGCCTGGGGTGCGAACCATGCATTCTGTGTCTCGGGGCTTGCCAGCCCGAGGCAATGTAACCGCAGAGGTAGGCCTGAGTGACTTTCGGAGCCAACTGATCCAAGGAAGGTCCGGTGCCGTCTCATCGGAATGGAGAGGCCCAGCAACTGAAGTACCCCAGGGGAGGACCCTTTCAGTTGAAGGCCATGCGCAAGTCTGGCTTCTCTGAAGGAGCCTGGAGGCTTAGTTGAAGGACGCGACCTGGATCATCCCTCATATGGTATCGCCGGATCGGCTGAGAGAACCTGGTACCGTATGACAGTTATTTAAAGTTCATCTAATACCTCAGTGACGCTGAAGTGTAACCTACAAGTCTGTGGCAGAGACTTTACCGAGTATCCTACCGGCTGTTAGGCCTAGTGAGAGAGACCTATCCGGGGAACTGCAGGAATCCAGTTGTGAAACAGTTTATTCTCTGGATTCATCTAATATCTTCACCCTGCAACCCAAGTACCTGAACTCACCCCTAAACCCTCTACCCTTTATTAAGAGACTGTGTTCTATTTTCAGACCTAATAACCTAAAAGGATTCAGTGTCAGTCTCAAGCCTTTACTCTGGGTTACTTTCCACGGGATCCCCAAGACGGAGCTACAACAGATGAGGTAACGGTAAGCCCAAATCAAACCAGCAGCTCCTTCGGGGGTCAGTAGCTCAGTGGCTCAGAATAAAACGGTCTCAGCGAATTCCTGTATCCGTGAGCAGAGTCCCAGGCAAGTTCACTCTTGTGGCATCTCCCACTGAAAACATCCTGGGTCCCATCATGGATGGTGTTCATGGCATGCGGAACATTTCTCTCTTTTAGCAAGAAAAATACAGTCTCTTCCTTTCTCTCCTGCGACACAATCCCGCGGTGCCTCGTGCAAGAAAGGAACAGACAAGACTCCTGCCACTGGTTCCTCTGGTCACGCAACTCACTGGCTTTTCTCAACTCCGCCCACAGTCCATGTGCCAGGCAGTGGCCCGCAATCAACCCCTTTTGGCGCAGTCCAAAAACCCTCTACCATGTAGATTTCACACGGCATTAACCCATGATGAAGTCACGTGGGCCTGACGATACATGTAGGGATTGAGCAACAGGTAGACCGGAAGTGACGCAGGAGTACGAGCTTGGTGCTTGTAGAGTATATGTCTATTTTTACTTTGCTAAATGTGAGTAAAAATAGCTGTTCTTTTAATAATAAACTTTGGAAAACGATATCACACTATTGGAGATTCCTTCTTTATATACTACCAATACGGAGGGTATCAGGTGGAACTCCAGGACCATCTTAGAGGAGGCAATATCGATCATCTAGTTCCACAGGCTGGGCTCACCAAAGAAAGATCTCCAGAGGCAGGTGGAGACATACTGACCCCCTATGAGAGCTATCTATACAATGCTGTTACCTTACAGCAGTAAGGTGAGAGGCTTGTGAGCATTGAGGTGTTATAGCAATTGTAAGAAGAGACACCAATCACCTTATATTCACGGCTTTGGAATGTGGAGGAGATAGATCACCTAGTTTTAATCACATCAGATTTGGCATTTTTTTTATGTTAGTTATTGCTTTTGCATGGTATAGCAACTGTATATTTATATTGTGGTCACTTTCTAATTCTATCGGTCACTAATTGCTTGACCCATTATAGGATTACCCATTTTTTTATTTTTATGTGTTTCGTCACAATATTTGCTGTTTAGAAGTACACAGTTATTTATGACATCTTATTTTCATTACTGGAATTCACATAGTGACACTTGACAGCACAACATCATCACTATTAGTTATTAGCAGTGTGAAACTCTTTTTGGAAGATAAATAGTGCATTTTATATACACCTATATAGGTCAGACCATACTGAGGGAAAAATGAGGAGGACCGTTCCTCAAAATCAGGGACTGTTGGGAGCTATGGTACTACTGAGTTGGGGTTCTCCTGTGCACCTTTAAAACAAATAGAAAACAAATATAAAACCAAGACTCACAGAGCATTTGTGAAGCTTCATTCACACTTCAAAAATGCACAACAAAAGGATTAAAAACACTTAAAAACTGCATGTTAAAGTGGTAGGTGCTTTAATTTGTGTTACCAATCAACTCAAGTGTAAACTAGTCCTAAGGCTAACATATATTTTTATTAGATTAAAAATAGGTGCGGCAAAAGGCTCTATATATTTGGGTGAGTAATTACATCTAGGAAATATAGCAGCAGGGACAGCACATATATCATCAGAGGAATAATCTACATACCAGTACAGTTTGCTCTGTATGATGATTTTTGTTTTTCAGTTTCATCTGTTGCAACCTGCTTTAGCCTGATTCCTAAATAATTCATTTTTTTTGCAAGCCAAGCACTACAAATTCCTTGGTGGTATAAATAATGTAGAAGGTTTCCCACTGAATGCTTTTGTGGTTTCATTACGTGGCTTAGTCAAAGTGCATATGTTGTAATTATCGTTAGTAGAGGGGAAACACAAGAATTACACTCCCATATATATATATGTCGAAAACTGATCTGTGCTGCAATTAAGTAACTCAGGCTAGTTCCATGTGTAATACAGACTGTATTACAGTAAATTAACTGTTGGCTAATATCTCAAATTATATCAACAAATATATATGTACAAACGTATGTCAGAGAGCTATAAAAAAATAGAAGCAATAAAAAAACACAAGCAAAACCAATTATAGGTTATCGTTGGGGTATCTGTGAAGGATCCTTGAAGGGGCTGAAAAATCAAGGTGACCGAAAAGAATGAGAAAGGTAAGTGAAATCACCAAAGGGATCAGAATCTCTCAAGCAAGAGGACAAGCAACAATAGTCTAGGCATTTCTCTTATAACAAGAACATACTGTGTGTGTGTGTATATGTATATATATATATATATATATATATATTATATATATATATGTGAACTTTTTAGGCAGAATACTTTCAGTAATTGCAGTAAAAGTTCACTAGGTGGCACTACTGTGCTTTAAAGCGAATTCTAATAAGCACAGAAATTCAGGCATACAGTTGTTTAAAATAAAATAACTTGGGGAAATCTGGAAAAATGTTAAGTTTTTTGTAAGTGTTCTGATGAAGCAGAAATAGTAACAACTAGATTTTGTCAGTCCATTAAAAGTAAACGCATATCTATATGTTTTGCTTTCACAAATATCTGGAAGGCAGACAAAAACAAGTTCTAGCTAAATTTGTACTACTATTCATTTTACAATGATAAACAGCACAAATGCATCATTTCACTAACGCATTAACACATTTATGGCATTTTATTAACCCTGCATTATTTTCTACTTATTACAGTGGAATTATGTTCTAAATTGACTATATTATAATTTTTTTCAGTTTTTGTAGATTCAATTTACAGAGATTATTACACAAGTTATCCCTTATAGTCAGTCTATCACTATCACACTGGTAATAACTGTTATAAGGTGTCTACTGAGGAGAGCAGGGAAAGGAGCCAGGTGAGTTGGAGATAAAATACAAAATACAGTCAATGAGAAAATATACCCGATGGTCAATAGTTTATTATGTATTTATTGAGAAAATACACTGATTACACACCTATGTATGTGAATATAATGTTATATTTAACAAACACAGGCTGCATTAACATTAAGGTTGTTAATATTTTTATAACTTAATTGCATAAAACATTAAAGGTGTCATTTAATGAGATAATTTATGAGGGCGGGTTTAGGGGCGGGGCAGGGTAGGGGGTTGGGCGGGGCAACTGGTGGCGAGTAACCCTTAAGGCCTGGCTAGTAGCTCAGGACTTGAAATTTTGAGCCCTGCTATAGTGGGTAGCTTTAGAGTTCTGGCCTATAATGTCCTGCATGGATACACAGCACCACCTGCCTTTTAAACAGGATTAGTGTATGTGATAAATCATAGTTGAAATACTGACAATAACATTGATAAGCTAGTAGGAATATACAGTATGTGTGCTTTATTTCTGTATATTATGAGCTACCTTAGAATGAGTACAATAAAAGGTGCCAGGATCAGGTCTTTGTTTATCCTTTCCTGGTAGCAGCATTTTGCCCAATGTACTTTAGAAGTTCAGCTGGCTGTGATACAATAACATTTAACAGATTTACCCATAAATCGGTACTGTAAAAACTGTAAGGTGAGGAGATATGGAAGTGATTAACTTGATATACCGTATGTTGACCATTTATTAAAAAAAAAAATAGCCAAATATCAGTCAGCACTCTGTAACTCAGGCCTCCTCAAAATACATTCAATTTTTTTAGTTATAATGACAGGTAACAGCCATTGTTTCTAATTGTAGTCATTGTTTCTAATTGTAGTCATTGTTTCTAATTTTTATAGACACCTTAATTACTGTTTTGGTACCAAAGGATTTGTGCAAGATCAATGTGGAATCTATTTATTAAAAGGCACCAAGGTTTACATGTACTACATCGTACATAAGCTGAGTGTTGCGCAGCGTGATGTAGGATAAAATTTATTCTTTAAAGCTGGCGTAAAACACACTAAAAGCGACTCCCCCGGCACGGGAGGTGGATTTGCCCCTCTTTTCTCCTGAATGGGGGAGGTCAGGTTTACGCCATTGGTAAATATCTATTGATGTAGCCATATACTTCTCCATAGTCGGACTTCTAACGGAGAGGCGGAGAGGCTACTTAAAGGCATTCTCTATATCAGGGCTCAAAATTTCAAGTCCTGAGCTACTAGCCAGGCCTTAAGGGTTACTCGCCACCAGTTGCCCCGCCCAACCCCTACCCTGCCCGCCCCTAAACCCGCCCTCATAAATTATCTCATTAAATGACACCTTTAATGTTTTATGCAATTAAGTTATAAAAATATTAACAACCTTAATGTTAATGCAGCCTGTGTCCCCCCCCATGTGCAGCCTGTGTCCCCCCCCATGTGCAGCCTGTGTCCCCCCCCCATGTGCAGCCTGTGTCCCCCCCCATGTGCAGCCTGTGTCCCCCCCAGTTGCAGCCTGTGTCCCCCCCCATGTGCAGCCTGTGTCCCCCCCCCAATGTGCAGCCTGTGTCCCCCCCACCCCCACCCCCTTGTGCAGCCTGTGTCCCCCCCCATGTGCAGCCTGTGTCCCCCCCCATGTGCAGCCTGTGTCCCCCCCCGCATGTGCAGCCTGTGTCCCCCCCCCATGTGCAGCCTGTGTCCCCCTCCATGTGCAGCCTGTGTCCCCCCAGTGTCCCCCCCATTTGCAGCCAGTGTCCCCCCCCCCATTTGCAGCCAGTGTCCCCCCCCCATTTGCAGCCAGTGTCCCCCCCCCCATTTGCAGCCAGTGTCCCCCCCCCATTTGCAGCCAGTGCCCCCCCCCCCATTTGCAGCCAGTGTCACCCCCCCCATTTGCAGCCAGTGTCACCCCCCCCATTTGCAGCCAGTGTGTCCCCCCCCATTTGCAGCCAGTGTCCCCCCCCCATTTGCAGCCAGTGCCCCCCCCATGTGCAGCCTGTGTCCCCCCCCATATGCAGCCTGTGTCCCCCCTTCATGTGCAGCCTGTGTCCCCCCTTCATGTGCAGCCTGTGTCCCCCCTCCATGTGCAGCCAGTGTCCCCCCCCATGTGCAGCCAGTGTGTCCCCCCCCATGTGCAGCCAGTGTGTCCCCCCCCATGTGCAGCCAGTGTCCCCCCCCATGTGCAGCCAGTGCCCCCCCCCCATTTGCAGCCAGTGTCCCCCCCCATTTGCAGCCAGTGTCCCCCCCCGTTTGCAGCCAGTGTCCCCCCCCCATTTGCAGCCAGTGTCACCCCCCCCCCCCATTTGCAGCCAGTGTCCCCCCCCATTTGCAGCCAGTGTCCCCCCCCATTTGCAGCCAGTGCCCCCCCCCCATTTGCAGCCAGTGTCACCCCCCCCCCATTTGCAGCCAGTGTCACCCCCCCCATTTGCAGCCAGTGTCCCCCCCCCCCCCCCCCCCCCCCCCCCCCCTCCCCCACCCCCCAGTGTCCCCCCCCCATTTGCAGCCAGTGTCCCCCCCCCATTTGCAGCCAGTGTCCCCCCCCCCCTTTTGCAGCCAGTGTCCCCCCCCCCCCATTTGCAGCCAGTGTCCCCCCCCCATTTGCAGCCAGTGTCCCCCCCCCCATTTGCAGCCAGTGTCCCCCCCCATTTGCAGCCAGTGTCCTCCCCCCCCATGTGCAGCCAGTGTCCCCCCCCATTTGCAGCCAGTGTCCCCCCCCCCATTTGCAGCCAGTGCCCCCCCCCCCCCATTTGCAGCCAGTGTCACCCCCCCCCCATTTGCAGCCAGTGTCACCCCCCCCCATTTGCAGCCAGTGTCCCCCCCCCATTTGCAGCCAGTGTCCCCCCCCCATTTGCAGCCAGTGCCCCCCCCCATGTGCAGCCTGTGTCCCCCCCCATATGCAGCCTGTGTCCCCCCTTCATGTGCAGCCTGTGTCCCCCCTTCATGTGCAGCCTGTGTCCCCCCTCCATGTGCAGCCAGTGTCCCCCCCCATGTGCAGCCAGTGTGTCCCCCCCATGTGCAGCCAGTGTGTCCCCCCCCATGTGCAGCCAGTGTCCCCCCCCATGTGCAGCCAGTGCCCCCCCCCCCCATTTGCAGCCAGTGTCCCCCCCCATTTGCAGCCAGTGTCCCCCCCCGTTTGCAGCCAGTGTCCCCCCCCCCCCCATTTGCAGCCAGTGTCACCCCCCCCCATTTGCAGCCAGTGTCCCCCCCCCATTTGCAGCCAGTGTCCCCCCCCCCATTTGCAGCCAGTGCCCCCCCCCCCCCCCCCATTTGCAGCCAGTGTCACCCCCCCCCATTTGCAGCCAGTGTCACCCCCCCCATTTGCAGCCAGTGTCCCCCCCCCCATTTGCAGCCAGTGTCCCCCCCCCCATTTGCAGCCAGTGTCCCCCCCCCATTTGCAGCCAGTGTCCCCCCCCATTTGCAGCCAGTGTCCCCCCCCCCCATTTGCAGCCAGTGTCCCCCCCCCATTTGCAGCCAGTGTCCCCCCCCCATTTGCAGCCAGTGTCCTCCCCCCCCATGTGCAGCCAGTGTCCCCCCCCATTTGCAGCCAGTGCCCCCCCCCATTTGCAGCCTGTGTCTCCCCCCCATTTGCAGCCTGTGTCCCCCATGTGCTGCCTACCTGTGGAGGAGAAGAGAGGAGAGCTGCCACTGGTAGATCACAGCAGGGAACATTCAGACTTTTGTTTCATAAGCTGTGAGTGTTCCCCCGCGGCGCGCCGTCACATAAGCTCCTCCCCTTGTCCGGGGAAGTTTGATACATGTCACCCGTCCTAGGATTGGACGGGTGATCTGTCTATCAAAGTCCCGGAAAAGGGGAGGAGCTTATGTGACGGCGCACGGCGGGGGAACACTCACAGCTTATGAAACAAAAGTCTGAATGTTCCCTGCTGTGATCTCCCAGTGGCGGCTCTCCTCTCTTCTCCTCGCCAGCCCTCAAAATCACTCGCAAAATGCGAGTGTGCGAGTGTAATTTTTGAGGGCTGCTCTATATAGTTATTTTTTTAAGCTAAACGTATTGCACTACAGATGATTTTGGATTAGTGGATACAGACCTTGATTACTGTATTTTTGTAAGCAGAGGCGTAGCTTGAAGCTTGTGGGACCTGATGTAAAAGCTGATCGCTTCCCTTTCACATTACCACCTGCAACTTCCATTGCGTGCCAAGATACTCCAAGTAGCCAAAGATGCTCAGACCTTTATTTACATATTGAGAAGGTAATTCAAAAAAATTGGAGAGGTATGTCAAAATGTGGATAGTTTCTCCAAAATCTTTTGAATACCCTAGAGCAGGGGTAGGCAACCTTTGAAAGGTGGAGATCTACCCGAACAATATGAAAGAGATCAAAGATCACAAGAGTTAGGCAACTTTAAAAAAAATGAAAATAAAATAAATTACCGTATTTATCAGCGTGCATTGGTAGAGTGGTCACTGAGCAGTATGTAGTGACAAGGAAGTCAGTAAGCAGTATGTAGTGTCAGAGAAGTCAGTGAGCAATATGCAGTGATATGGAAGTCAGTGAGCAGTATGTAGTGGCAGTGAGCAGTATGTAGTGATAGGGAATTCAGTGAGCAATATGTAGTGATAGGGAAGTCAGTGAGCAGTATGTAGTGACAGGGAGGTCAGTGAGCAGTATGTAGTAACAGGGAAGTCAGTGAGCAGTATGTAGTGACAGGGAGATCAGTGAGCAGTATGTGGTGACAGGGAAGTCAGTGAGCAGTATTTAGTGACAGGGAGGTCAGTGAGCAGTATGTAGTGACATGGAAGTCAGTGAGCAGTATGTAGTGACAGGGAAGTCAGTGAGCAGTATGTAGTGACAGGGAGTTCAGTGAGCGGTATGTAGTGACAGGGAAGTCAGTGAGCAGTATGTAGTGACAGGGAGGTCAGTGAGCAGTATGTAGTGACAGGGAAGTCAGTGAGCAGTATGTAGTGACAGGGAGATCAGTGAGCAGTATGTGGTGACAGGGAAGTCAGTGAGCAGTATTTAGTGACAGGGAGGTCAGTGAGCAGTATGTAGTGGCATGGAAGTCAGTGAGCAGTATGTAGTGACAGGGAGGTCAGTGAGTAGTATGTAGTGACAGGGAGGTCAGTGAGCAGTATGTAGTGACAGGGAAGTCAGTGAGCAGTATGTAGTGACAGGGAAGTCAGTGAGCAGTATGTAGTGGCAGGGAAGTCAGTGAGCAGTATGTAGTGACAGGGAGGTCAGTGAGCAGTATGTAGTGACAGGGAGGTCAGTGAGCAGTATGTAGTGACAGGGAAGTCAGTGAGCAGTATGTAGTGACAGGGAAGTCAGTGAGCAGTATGTAGTGACAGGGAGGTCAGTGAGCGGTATGTAGTGACAGGGAAGTCAGTGAGCAGTATGTAGTGACAGGGAGGTCAGTAAACAGTATGTAGTGGCAGAGAAGTCAGTGAGCTGTATGTAGTGACAGAGGACTCAGTGAGCTGTATGTAGTGGCAGGGAAGTCAGTGAGCTGTATGTAGTGACAGAGAAGTCACTGAGAAGCATGTAGTGACAGGGAAGTCAGTGAGCAGTATGGCAGGTTGGGGTGGTATAGTGGCAGGTTAGGGTGGTATAGTGGCAGTTTAGGGTAGTATATGGCGGTATAGTGGCATGTTAGAGTAGTATAGGGTGGTATAGTGGCAGGTTAGGTTAGTATAGGATGGGATGGTGGCAGGTTGGGGTGGTATAGTGGCAGGTTGAGGTGGTATAGTGGCAGGTTAGGGTGTTATAGTGGCAGGTTGGGATAGTATAGCGGCAGATTGGGGTGGTAAAGAGGCAGGTTGGGGTAGTATAGGGTGGTATAGTAGCATGTTGGGGTGGTATAGTGGCAGGTTAGGTTAGTATAGGGTGGTATAATGGCAGGTTGGGGTGGTATAGTGGCAGGTAATGGTAGTATAGGGTGGTATAGTGGCATGATGGGGTAGTATAGTGGCAGGTCAGGTTAGCATTGGGCGGTATAGTCGCCGGTTGAGGTGGTATAGGGTGGTATGGTTAGCTGGTTGGGTGGTAAAGTGGCAGGTTGGGGTGGTATAGTGGCAGGTTAGGTTAATATTGGGCAGGATAGTGACAGGTTGGAGTGGTATAAGGTGGTATGGTGCTCAATGCGAGTCAACCCCAATAATGCCCCGTACACAGGGTCGGATTTTCCATGTTGTCGGAAAATCCGACTGTGTGTGGGCTCCATCTGACTTTTTCCGTCGGAATTTCAGACAGAAAAAATTTGAGATCCTGCTCTCAAATTTTCCAACAACAAAATCCGATCAGACTTTTTCCGATCACGTGTAGAGAATTCCGATGGACAAAGTGCCACGCATGCTCAGATCAAATTAAGAGACCAAACCTATTGGCTACTAGCCTCTACATAGTTCCGTCGTACGCAACGAACGTCACCACGTTCAGAATGATCGGATTTTCCGACAACTTTGTCCGACCGCGTGTTTGCAACACCAGTGTCGGACAAAATCCGTTGGAAAAAAACTAGAGGACAGGGGGACACACAATGAGTTTGGAGGACCTTAAAGTTGTGTTGCACACAAAAAAAAAAAAAAAATCATTAAAATTCCTTAAAAAAAAAAAAAAAAAAAACATTTGGAAAATGTTTTTTTTTTTTAACTCGCCTCTAAATGGCTGTTGCTAGGGGGTCCCTCATAGTCTGCCTCCTTTCAGTGCCTGGGCTGGTAACATCACTTCTCCTCGGCGCAGGAAGGGCTCAGCTCTCCCTCCTGTCAGTCATCTGGGACACGTGACAGGTCCCCAGATGACTGCGCGGCCAATCATGGCACGCGGAAGCCACAGCCGGGTGCCCACAGTTACAATGCCGGCGCCGCTGAGCAGAGGGGTGGACGAGTGGGGCTTCGATCCCCCGCATCGCTGGACCCTGGGACAGGTAAGCATCCTGGAAGGGAGAAAACTGCGCTTGGAGCAAAAGGGAAATATATAGATTTTAAATTAACAACCATATATTAAAAGAGACCCTAAAGGAAAGGAGCTGCAACTTATTGTGAGATATATTTTATTACAGGTAAGCATCCGATTATTAAAAGTCAGCAGCTGTAGTATTTGTAGCTGCTGACTTTTAATTTTTATTTTTTTATGGAAACTCCTCTTTAAGATGTGAAGGAGGTTTTCACTGTCAGGGCAATAAGGATGTGGAACGCTTTTCCACAACTGGTGGGGTCAGAGGAGAGTATTGATATTTTTAAAAGACTCTTGGACAAACATCTTAGTGAACACAACATACAGGGATATGTGAAATGATTATCGACGATGACACACATACACCTACGCAGGTTGAACTGGATGGATTATTGTCTTTATTCAACCTTACCTACTATGAAACTATAAAAGGAAAAAAAACTTTTTGCTATAACTGCTTATAAAGTATTAGCTAGAGTTTGGCTTCAATTTGTTAGTGTATTTAAATCTAATGCCGCGTACACACGTGCAGACTTTTCCCGGCGGACCTAGTCCAGCGGACAATCCGCCGGACTTTCCAGCTGGCTTCGCCAGACTTTCCGAGCGTGTGGACTTGCCCACACACGCGCGGACTTGCCCACACACGCGCCGACTTCTCCGGCGGACAATCCGCCGGCCAAAGTCCGCGGGACTTTTGAAAATGAACGGACTTGCCCACACACGGAGCAGTCCGTTCATTTAGAACGTAACTTCAGGTTACGTAGCTAGCGTAGGCAGTAAATGCCGCCGTGCTAGCTCCGTAACCTGGCATGGATTTAAAGGGACTCCCTACGCCGAAAAAACGGCGTGGGGGTTCCCCCCAAATCCATGTCAGACCCTTATCCGAGCACGCAGCCTGGCCGGCCAGGAAAGGGGTGGGGACGAACGAGCGCCCCCCCCTCCTGAGCCGTACCAGGCCGCGTGCCCTCAACATGGGGGGTGCCCTGGGTAAAGGGGGGCCGTGCGGCCCCCCCACCCCAAAGCACCTTGTCCCCATGTTGATGAGGACAAGGGCCTCTTCCCGACAACCCTGGCCGTTGGTTGTCGGGGTCTGCGGGCGGGGGCTTATCGGAATCTGGGAGCCCCCTTTTATAAGGGGGCCCTCAGATCCCGGCCCCCCACCCTATGTGAATGAGTATGGGGTACGATGTACCCCTACCCATTCACCTAAGGTGTAAAATGTAAAGTAAAAAAAAACACCCACACTTTTTGAAAAAATAGTTTATTGCACTGCTCCCGGGGGTCTTCTTCCGTCTTGGGAGTCTTCTCGCCGGACTCCTCCGCCATTTACCAAGCTCTTTTACCGAGCGGAGAAGTCCGGCTACCTTCTTCGTCGTCGCCGCCGTCGTCTTCGGGGGTCTTCCGGGGGTCTCTTCTGTTCTTGCGGCGGTCGTCGTTTTCCGCGCCGCCGGCGCCGCCTTCTTCTTCTTGTTCTTGTTCTTCTTCCGATGTTGACCCGTCGCTCCCTCTGGGACTGTGACATCACAAGGGGGCGGGGTCACCATGTGACATGAGCATGTGACCCTGTCCCCATGTCCCTATATAAGTCCCAGCACAGCGCGGCTCTGGCATTCCGGCCAGAGCGAGCTACGTGTCAACATTGGAAGAAGAACAAGAAGAACAAGAACAAGAAGAAGAAGGCGGCGCCGGCGGCGCGGAAAACGACGACCGCCGCAAGAACAGAAGAGACCCCCGGAAGACCCCCAAAGGCGGATCGAGACCCCCAGACGATGGCGGCAACGACGAAGAAGGTAGCCGGACTTCTCCGCTTGGTAAAAGAGCTTGGTAAATGGCGGAGGAGTCCAGCGAGAAGACCCCCAAGACGGAAGAAGACCCCCGGAGCAGTGCAATAAACAATTTTTTCAAAAGTGTGGGTGTTTTTTTTTACTTTACATTTTACACCTTAGGTGAATGGGTAGGGGTACATCGTACCCCATACTCATTCACATAGGGTGGGGGGCCGGGATCTGAGGGCCCCCTTATAAAAGGGGGCTCCCAGATTCCGATAAGCCCCCGCCCGCAGACCCCCGACAACCAACGGCCAGGGTTGTCGGGAAGAGGCCCTTGTCCTCATCAACATGGGGACAAGGTGCTTTGGGGTGGGGGGGCCGCACGGCCCCCCTTTCCCCAGGGCACCCCCCATGTTGAGGGCACGCGGCCTGGTACGGCTCAGGAGGGGGGGGGGGGCGCTCGTTCGTCCCCACCCCTTTCCTGGCCGGCCAGGCTGCGTGCTCGGATAAGGGTCTGACATGGATTTGGGGGAACCCCCACGCCGTTTTTCGGCGTGGGGAGTCCCTTTAAATCCATGCCAGGTCACGGAGCTAGCGCGGCGGCATTTACTGCCTACGCTAACTACGTAACCTGAAGTCACGTGCTAAATGAACGGACTTGCCGATGAGCGACAAGTCCGTTCATTTTCAAAAGTCCGGCGGACTAGCCTACTAACGGTGGGATTATCCGCCGGACTGCCAAGTCCAGCGGATAATTTTAAAACCAAACTTAAAACTTTGGTCCGCCGGACTTTGGCGCCAAAAAGTCCGCCGGCGCCCACACACGAGGGGATTGTCCGCTGGACTTGAGTCCAGAGGATAATCCCGCGGGATAGTCCCTTCGTGTGTGTACGCCGCATTATAGTATGTCCAACATTCCTCTTCCTCTAGACTGACAATGTTGCTGTCCAAATGTGCCCCTGTGCTTCTTCATCCAGAGTGGAGGCACTCTAATACAGGAGGTGTGTTACTGGCCAGATCACTAGGTGAAAACCCCTAACAAAAAAGAAAACTAATGTAGTCAACACATCTAAGGATTGATAAGCAATATATTACATTTTTGGTTTTGGGTTTAATATCGCTTAACCGCTTCAGCACCGGGCGATTTTACCCCCTTCCTTACCAGAGCACTTTTGCGATTCGGCACTGCGTCGCTTTAACTAACAATTGCGCGGTTGTGCGACGTTACACTCAAACAAAATTGACGTCTTTTTTTTCCCCACAAATAGAGCTTTCTTTTGGTGGTATTTGATCACCTATGCGTTTTTTATTTTTTGCGCTATAAACAAAAGAAGAGCGACAATTTTGAAAAAAAAAAACACAATATTTTTTACTTTTTGCTATAATAAATATCCCATTCTTTGAAAAAAACAAATTTTTTACTCAGTTTAGGCCGATACGTATTCTTCTACATATTTTTGGTAAAAAAAATCGCAATAAGCGTATATTGATCGGTTTGTGCAAAAGTTATAGCGTCTACAAAATAGGGGATAGATTTATTGCATTTTTTTTTTACTAGTAATAGCGGCGATCTGCGATTTTTTTTTCGTGACTGCGACATTGCGGCGGACACTTCGGACACTTTTGACACATTTTTGGGACCATTCACATTTACACAGCGATCGTTGCTATAAAATTGCAGTGATTACTGTGTAAATGTGACTGGCAGGGAAGGGTTAACACTAGGGGGCGCTGCAGGGGGTTAATGTGTTCCCTAAGGTAGTGATTCTAACTGTGGGGGGAGGGGACTCACAAGGGAGGAGACCGATCGGTGTTCCTCCGTACTGGGATCACATGATCGGTCTCCTCACCACTGACAGGACGTGGAGCTGTGTGTTTACACACACAGCTCCATGGTCCCGCGCGGTCCCGCTGTTTTCACGGGCAATCGCGGGTGCCCGGCGGACATCGCGGCCGCTGGGCACGCGCACCCGGTGGATGGGAGATCCACCTTGTGGGCGTCATATGACTATGGGCGGGTAATGAAGGGGTTAAAGATATGATTTTGATTATCCATTGAACATTAGTTTTATGATAATATAACTACTTTAATAACTTACAAGTCAGTATATGACCATACATACTGCAATTACCAGAAACTGGAAAATAAGCATGTTTTTTTTTGCACACACTAACATACTTCAATTGTAATACAAAAATGCTTGATTTCATGATTATGTTCCATTACAGGGTGCTGAAAAGATACTGTCAATGAATGAATCCGGAGAACTTCAAGATCTCCTAATGAAGATTGAGGTAAATGATCCTTTCAAAAATAATCTTTGTATTGATTGTTGCATGAAAAATATTGTATGTGAAGGAAATGCACATGTACTGATTTGACATATATTTAGATATGTAGAGACCCCCCCCCTCTCTCTCTCTCTGGGAAAAGGTACCCCCAGCTCTTAAGCCCCATACACACGCGCGGATTATCCGAGGACGAGGTCCGTCAGACTTTGTCTGATGTTGGTTTTGCGTACACACGGTCGGACAAAGTTGTCGGAAAATCCGATCATTCTGAACGTGGTGACGTTTGTTGCCTACGACGGGACTACGTAGAGGCTAGTAGCCAATAGCTTTGGTCTTGTAATGTGATCTGAGCATGCGTAGCACTTTGTCCTTCGGAATTCGCTACACACGATCGGAATTGGTGTGATCGGACTTTGTTGTCGGAAAATCCTTAGAGCAGGAGATACAACTTTGTCCGTCGGACAATCCGAAAGACAGGTTTCAGGACTTAATGAGGTGGTCACTAGAGAAGGCCGATCACATGAAACATGATGAGGACTGTGAGCACTCCTCTCCTTTTTTGTGTGCAAGGATTTTGTGCTAGTTTATGAATTGTAAGATTTTTGGCAAAAATGCCCTCACGTCATTGAAACTGATAGTGTTTTTTTTTTTTTCTTTTATCATTTTGGTGGTGTGAAGTCATTTTTTTAATAATTATTTTTGTACCCATACTGCATAGCAATAAGGACTATTACACAAGATCTAAGGCCATGTTGAAGTCATGGTCAAAGATTTTCATCTGCAAAAGAAATATCCATTCATAGATTTTTAACCTGATTGGTTGTTGTGGTACAGTAAAGACTATCTAAGGCAGTCCACCCCTCCAAAGCATTCATAAGCAAGGTATCCATGTGGTATTTGTGTAGGATGGCCATGGGATTACTGTCTACAGCTAGTTAAAGTGTTAAAGATGTGATGGCTGCAAAAGATTTTTTTCAGGCCTTTCTCCTTTATTGTCACCTTGGGATCCTGCCAGCAACACACTTCCTGTCCTAAGGTGATAACACTAACTCAGTGTAATGTATCCATGGCGGAGCAGTGTTGGCACACTAGGCTGCTGCTTCGTCTTCCTCGCTTTTATCTCAAACTTCTCCTCTTTTATTTCAAACTTCTTCTTTTCACCTTAATCACACAGGGGGGTATGTATGTATGTATGTATGTATGTATAAGCTCATTGTAGTAATTGTTTTGTATTAACTCATTGTAGTAATTGTATTTATTTAGAGAAAACACTTTGGATGAAAGAATATCATTAATTGAGATATCAGTTTAATTCACAAATTCAAAAAAAAATGAACTGTTGGCTTTAGGATGACTTAACTCAGTGGAAATACCACAGACTTGAATTTAGTAATTTCAAAGCAAACAGCTCAGGTTTTGGTAGATGCTTACAGTATGCAGTGCCTCGAAAAAGTATTCACACCCCTTGAAATTTTCTACATTTTGTCATGTTACAACCAAAAATCTTTTTTTTTTTTTGCAAATATGATTTACAACCAAAAATGTTAATTTATTTAATTGGGATTTTATGTGATGGACCAACACAAAGTGGCACATAATTGTGAAGTGGAAGGAAAATGATAAATGGTTTTCAAAATTATTTACAAATAAATATCTGAAAAGTGTGGCGTGCAATTTGTATTCAGCCCCCTTTACTCTGATAACCCCTAACTAAAATCTAGTGGAACCAATTACCTTCAGAAGTCACCTAATTAGTAAATAGCATCCATCTGTGTATAATTTTATCTCAGTTTAAATGCAGCTGGTCTGTGAAGCCCTCAGAGGTTTGTTAGAGAACCTTAGTGAACAAACAGCATGACAAAGGTAAAGGAACACACCAGACAGGTCAGGAATAAAGGTGTGGAGAAGTTTAAGCCTGGGTTCAGACTAGTGCGGTGCGAATTGAAGGCCCTGCGTGACTGCGCAGTGAAACGTCGGCTGTTCTGCGGATTGTCCGTGTTTTAGGTGCGAATCAGCTGCTAACATAAATTTCGCAACTCATTGTACTACTTCTGAGGGGGAAATCCACGCCAAATTTTTATAAAAAAAACGGCATGGGTTCCCCCTCCAGAGGCATACCAGGCCCTTAGGTCTGGTATGGATTTTAAGGGTACCCCCTACGCCGAAAAAACGGCGTGGGGGTCCCCCCCAAAATCCATACCAGACCCTTTTCTGAGCACGCAGCCTGGCAGGTCAGGAAGGGGGGTGGGGACGAGCGAGCGCCCCCCCTCCTGAACCGTACCAGGCCGCATGCCCTCAACATGTGGGGTGGGTTCCTTTGGGGAAGAGGGCGCCCTGCGGCCCCCCCACCCAAAGCACCTTATCCCCATGTTGATGAGGACAAGGGCCTCTTCCCGACAACCCTGGCCATGGGTTGTCGGGGTCTGCGGGCGGGGGGCTTATCGGAATCCGGGAGCCCCCTTTAATAAGGGGGTCCCCAGATCCCTGCCCCCCACCCTATGTGAATGAGTATGGGGTACGATGTATCCCTACCCATTCACCTAAGGTGTAAAGTGTAACTCAAAAAAAACACAACATTTTTTAAAAATATTTTATTGCACTGCTCCGGGGGTCTTCTTCCGTCTTGAGGGGTCTTCTCGCTGGATTCCTCCGCTATTTTACCTAGCTCTTTTACAGAGCGGAGGAGCCCGGCTTTCTTCTTCGTCGCCGCCATCATCGTCTGGGGGTCTTGATCCGCCTTCGGGGGTCTTCCGGGGTCTTCGGGGGTCTCTTCTGTTCTTGCCACTGTCGTCGCCTTCTGCGCCTCCTTCTTCTTCTTCTTCTTCTTCTTAAGATGTTGACTCGTCTCTCTCTCTGACCGGAATGGCATAGACGCGCTGTGTTGTGACTTATATAGGGACAAGGGGGCAGGGTCACATGCTCATGTCACATGGTGACCCCGCCCCCCTACGATGTCACAGTCCCGGAGGATGCTGGGACTGTGACATCATATGTGGGCGGGGCCACCATGTGACATGAGCATGTGACCCTGCCCCCTTGTCCCTATATAAGTCACAACACAGCGCGTCTATGCCATTCTGACCAGAGAGAGAGAAGAAGAAGAAGAAGAAGAAGAGACCCCCGGAAGACCCCCGAAGGCTGATCGGGACCCCCAGATGACGTCGGCGGCGACAACGAAGAAGAAAGCCGGGCTCCTCCGCTCAGTAAAAGAGCTAGGTAAAATAGCAGAGGAGTCCGGCGAGAAGACCCCGCAAGACGGAAGAAGACCCCCGGAGCAGTGCAATAAAATATTTAAAAAAAATTGTGTGTTTTTTTTGAGTTACACTTTACACCTTAGGTGAATGGGTAGGGGTACATCGTACCCCATACTCATTCACATAGGGTGGGGGGCCGGGATCTGGGGGCCCCCTTATTAAAGGGGGCTCCCCGATTCCGATAAGCCCCCCGCCCGCAGACCATGTTGATGAGGACAAGGGCCTCTTCCCAACAACCAACGGCCAGGGTTGTCGGGAAGAGGCCCTTGTCCTCATCAACATGGGGGACAAGGTGCTTTGGGGTGGGGGGGCCGCAGGGCGCCCCCTTCCCCAAATCACCCACCCCCCATGTTGAGGGCATGCGGCCTGGTACGGTTCAGGAGGGGGGGGGGGGGCGCTCGCTCGTCCCCACCCCCCTTTCCGGACCTGCCAGGCTGCGTGCTCGGATAAGGGTCTGGTATGGATTTTGGGGGGACCCCCACGCCGTTTTTTCGGCTGTAGGGGGTACCCTTAAAATCCATACCAGACCTAAGGGCCTGGTATTCCTCTGGACGGGGAATCCATGCCGTTTTTTTTTTTTTTTTTTAATTGGGCGTGGACTTCCCCCTCAGAGGTAGTACAATGACTTGCGAATTTTTGTTCAGAACGCAAGCCAGGTGCTAATCAGATGCATGCCAATAGAAGATAATGGGCCTGAATTCGCACCTGATCCGCCCCGCACCGCACCAAAGACGGTTGCGATTTTTCTGCAATGCGCAGTGCGCATGCACCGGACATATGGGAATGTGCCCCATTGAAAACAATGGGTTTTCAAATGTCCTGCGAATTCGCAGTGTTTTCCCTCGCTGCGAATTCACAATAGTGTGAACCCAGGCTCAAGCAGGGTAAGATTACAAAAAAATATCTCAAGCTTTGAACATCTCATGGAGCACTGTTCAATCCATCATCCGAAAATGGAAAATGGAAAGAGTATGGCACAACTGCAAACCTACCAAGACATGGCCGTCCACCTAAGCCATGTGGGGGACACAGCAAATGTGGAAGAAGGTGCTCTGAGCAGGGGAGATCAACATTTTAACTTTTTGCCCTAAAAGCAAAACGCTATGTGTGGCAGAAGACTAATGCCGTGTACGCACGGCCAGACTTTGCATCAGGCAAAACTCCATTGGCATTTCCGACGGAAAAATTTAGAACAGGCTCTATATCTAAGTCCGTTGGAAATACCGACAGAAAAAGTCAGAGCATACACACGTCGGACTATCCATTGGAAATTCCGGCTGTGTGTATGCGGCATAACACTGCACATCACCCTGAACACACTATCCCCATGTGAAACATGGTGGCAGCATCATGTTGTGGGGATGCTTTTCTTCAGCAGGGACAGGGAGCTGGTCAGAGTTGATGGGAAGATGGATGGAGCCAAATACAGGTCAATCTTAGAAGAAAACCTGTTAGAGTCTGAAAAGACTTGAGACTGGGGTGGAGGTTCACCTTTCAGAAGGACAACGACCCTAAACGTACAGCTAGAGCTACAATGGAATGGTTTAGCTCAAAGCATATTCATGTGTTAGAATTGTCCAGTCAAAGTCCAGACCTAAATCCAATTGAGAATCTGTGGCAAGACTTGAAAATTGTTGTTCAGGCGCTCTCCATCTGACAGAGCTTGAGCTATTTTGCAAAAGAATGGGCAAAAATGTCACTCTCTAGATGTGCAAAGCTGGTAGAGACATCCCCAAAAAGACTTTCAGACGTAATTGCAGCGAATACTTTTCATATATTTATTTGTAAAACAAAATTGAAGAACCAGTTAGCATTTTCCTTCCACTTCACAATTATGTGCCACTTTGTGTTGGTCTATCACATAAAATCCCAATAAAATACATTTACGTTTTTGGTTGCAACATGACAAAATGTGGAAAATTTCAAGGAGTATGAATACTTTTTCAAGGCACTGTAACCCCCTGTGAATTGAACTGCAATATCAATTAATGATATCTTCCATCCAAGCTATCTTTTGTCCTTCTGTATATTCCATAGTTTGGTTGGACGACATCTTTATTTGAGGTTTCAGTTCAACAGTTTCAATAGGAAGTTACAAACATCTATTGAAAACGGAACTTTTGGCTTTACGCTAAACGCTTACGTTTTTGTTTTTTCTATTATTTTCTCTATTACATTCAGTCTTTATTTACTGCCTCCCCCTGGTTCCCAGGGATGGTGATATTGTTCTGTGAGATAGCAAGAGCTGTCAGGGGTAAACATTGGAGGTGTTGTTTGCCTGATGTTAAACAATTGTATTTGATGACATACGTAGAGTTTAATTTGGGGACAGGCTTCATAGAGTAGTAAAAAAACAGGGTACAACTGGTCATGTAATGTAGTGTGAGGGCTGTGGCTGGTATATTTAAGAATGTTTGATTCAGTAGCATAAATAATCAATGGCACAGTACATGAAATTATCATGGAATGACTAGTGGTACTATGGTAGATAATATAATTTTGGGCTTTACCTGGATTAATCCAGAGTATCGCATACTGTTTAGGGGAGAAGAAACCATTTAACTAATTTTCAGGTTGTATTTTATGGAAAAGATCATCTATCTATTGATACCATACAGTACACATACTGTACAAAGCAAATTGGCTTTGAAAATGTCATACCTTTTCCTTTTTTAGTTGTTTGCTGATCAATCCCGAAAAGCAGCAATCAACATTTACTACTCCACTGGTTAAAGCTTTATAGTCATACATAAAGTATTTGTAGTCAGTTCAGATAAACATTCACACATTATGTTATTCATGGTTATGAATTATCCATGTCATTTGATGGCTTTTTATCCATGGTATGTTGACTTTAGGTTACCCAATACTTCTGTTACAACAAGTTGACATAATGGCTTGCTGTCCTGCATTACTGTTTGTTCTAGTTGCTCTTCAGAGAATCGTTACCACTGATGGAGGCGCATGTACAATTGTGAAGATGTTGCTCTAAACAATTGGATACATGCCACATGAGCAATTCGCATATTGCCTTTGAGAGCAAACAGTACTTCAGAAGGAAACTACGGTATGCAGCTGTTTTACAGAAAGATCTCCTGAACATCTGCAGATTACAGTATAAAATATGACTTACAAAATAAGTTGCTGCAATCAGTTTGATTGAATTGTACTGGGGCTCTAGGTTTGGCTACGCTCAGGCTCACTGGGCCTCTCCTGCTGTTGGTTGTGAGCTCTGTGGCAAAAATAAATAAATGGGAATGGCTTAACAATGGCTAATTGCCTAAAATGGAAGACACTGACCTCTTTTGTAAATCATTTTCCTTTATTAAAAAGCCTGGAGACAGACCCAGATAAATAGTTGCAATTGGTGGTTGCCCAGTAGCATAGCCAGGTGTTATTAATGTAGTGGTGCACTTGCAAGTTATGTACTATATATACACAAGCAATCCACTGATTGACCAAAATCTGGTCAACCTGTAGCATATATGGCCATTAAGGATGGCCAAATAAAGGAGATATGGACATCCATATTGTGTGCATTTGTGTGGAGGGGATATGAAAGAAGTCATATGGGGACCAAATAGTGGTGATGCAGCTCTCATATAATAACCACATCCTCTATTTAATATCTTTTTTTGACTTAAAGAGGTGTGCCCCTTAAATTTTTTTTTTTTAAAGTCAGCAGCTACAAATACTGCAGCTGCTGACTTTTAAGAATCGGACACTTACCTGTCCCAGGGTCCAGCGATGCAGGGGAACAAAGCCCCCCCCCCCCCTCATTCCCCGCTCTGCTCGCGGCACCAGAATCCTTACTGTGGGCACCCGGCTGTGGCTTCACAGCCGGGCACCCACTGCGCGAGCGGCGCCGCACGCCGTGATATGCCGCGCAGTCATCTGGGACCTGTCACGTGTCCCAGATGACTGACTGCCAAGGGGAAGTGACGTTTTTAGCCGGGGCTATGGAAGAGGCAGATTTCGTGGGACCACCTAGCAACAGGGAGAAATAGGTAAGTGAATTTTTTTTTTTTTATCCAATTATTTTTTATTAGCAGATTTAATGCAGAAATAAATAAAGTTGTCATGGGGAGACACCACTTTAAATGGAGGGCTGCCCAACTAAAATGTTCATATAGCCAGTCCGACAGCATAATCTAATAATGTGTGTTTCTTTGTTTTTCCTGCAGAGAGTTCAGCACCCCCATGCATGTGCCTCCTGTGGGGGTTTTGGCTTTGTCCCTTGTCTAGTGTGCCATGGAAGCAAGATGTCAGTGTTCCGGAACTGCTTCACGGACTCTTTTAAAGCTTTAAAGTGCACGGCCTGCAATGAGAATGGCCTACAGCGCTGTAAAAGGTGTACTGTATAAGACAAGCAAAGCTCCTTTGTAAAGCCTCATTTTACAATTAATAATTTCTTGCACATTTTTTAAGGTGACATTTGCATCAATAAAATGAATTTCTACATATCTTGACCTTTTTTAATTTAATTTTATTGTAAGATGCAGTGCTAGTATATAGAAAGGTTAAACAAAATACATATTAGCCATATTGATCCCCAATTGCTAACATGTATGGGAGCTTGCGATTGGCTGTGTGTTTGCGCCAGGAGCACAAGTCCCTTCCCCACGTGTTCCTACCAGAAAAGCAACCCTCTTGCGTGAGGTCTCCAGCCTCCACCATCTTGTGCCCATCTCCATGCCAGAGTCCTTCCCATTACATTCTTGGTCATTAAGCCTTATATCGCAAGGAAGGAAGGTCGACACAAAAAGATAGGGATGCTGTATTTTAATGATATTACTTTGAGATGACATCACAGACATACTATCCGGGGTCCTTTTGAGCATTTTGTCAACCACACAGTTCATTTCTAGTAAGCCATCTTCTCTTGCTCACTCCTTTCTCCACCCGGAGTCATTAGTACTCAGAGGGCTCTGGTGTTCCTTAGGCATTCTGTGTCCAGCTCAGAACTCCTTACGTGTAGCCTCCTGAGACAGGATCACTGCAGTTCACCTCTGGCTTGGGTACATTCTCCCAAATTCTCTAGGGGGATAGCTTCACTTGGCCTGGCCTAAAAGGCTATTTGCAGCCCAATTTTAGTCTCCACCACCATAGAGACATGATGACTAAAGCCTGAGTGCAGGTCTACCTCTCCCTGTCCTCCAGCCCTTTTTTAGGGCCTCCACTTAGCTGACTACGCCTGCATGCTGGTGGGGTCTCCTGGTTTATTATTTGGGCACTGACTCACTCATGACATCACTACAGGAGGACTCTAGCTAAAAGGGAACTAGCACCTGATTACACTATTCTCTGTTACCTACACTATTCTGGGACAAAACTAGCAAACTGTGCCTGCTTACATACATTCCATTTAACAGGCAGTAAACGGCCATCATAAGTGTGCATACTGAATAAGTTAAATTGTTAGACTGAAAACGTGTATAGTCTAAGAAGTAGGCTATTTAAGATTCAAGCCAACAGGATCCACCCATTTTTTGCCAACTAAATTACCATTATTACCAAAAAGACAAAAAATAAAGAAAAAATCAATGCACCATTGCAGTATATGCAGAAATACTATTGAACATTGTTAAGATTGCCCCCCCCCCCCCCTCTAAGCGTGCCATCTAGTCCCCAGTGCCATATGATCCATTTAGACCCAGTCTACTTGTCACTCAGTTCACTTGTCATTAGTCACTCCTTCATATTCTTGTCAGCATATGAAGCTGTTATCAAATACACAAACTGAAGCAAGAGACAAGAAGAGGATATGTTGAGTCTACTGCAGACAAATAGATTACAGGGACTTGAGCCAATATTGAATGAGAATTGTTGCCACTTTCCAATTTATTTTTAATTAATATAATGGGTATTTTCACAATTGATATTTATATAACTTGGTATACATGTGGATAAACATAATAAACATTTAAATTTGAATTTCTGCTTTTTGTAGACAACAAAAAAGTGTGCCTGTTTCGGGAACAAGCAAGGACACAAAGCTACATAGGTTGAAAAAAAGTTTAGTTTTAGTTCAACCAATAGAAAAAATAAAAATGAAATAGAAAGCCTTCCTATACAGAACCCTATACTCACAGTTGATACAGAGGAAGGCAAAAACCCTATAAGCAAGGTCCAATTTGCTCCAGTGGGGGAAACAAATTCCTTTCTATTCCCCGTAATGCAATCAGATATTCCGTGGATCGATCTCTGATGCTATTATCTATAAATGTTAATATAGTGTTATACTTTGTGCATATAGAAATGCATAAAGCTCTTTTTTTTAACCACTTGTTTACTGGGCACTTAAACCCCCTTCCTGCCCAGGCCAATTTTCAGCTTTCAGCACTTTCACTCTCTGAATGAAAATTGCGCGGCCATGCTACATTGTACCCATATGACATTTTTATAATTTTTTCCACATGTAGCGCTGGCTCCTGACGAGCAGGCGCTATTGTTTTTGAAAATTAAGTTGCCTGAAGCCACAGTTGAGTTTCAGGATAATTCTTCTAAAATTTCTGGTTTCAGTACCAGTCTAGCTGGGTTGCACTGGGTTTTCCTTGTTCGTAGGTGTCCCGCTGGCAAGAGTAGAAAGCAGTCTAGCTGGATGCATTAAATGCCACTTACCTCTAGGATCCAGCCCAGTGGGAGTGTTCTCCTGCTGTGCATTCTGGGGGGGGTTTAAGGTACGAACACCATGTGACAGGGGAGAGTTTTTCCTGTCCGCGTGGTTCTGGTGGTCCTCCTGACCCAGCCTCATGGCCCTCTTGGCCTGGGGTGCGAACCATGCATTCTGTGTCTCGGGGCTTGCCAGCCCGAGGCAATGTAACCGCAGAGGTAGGCCTGAGTGACTTTCGGAGCCAACTGATCCAAGGAAGGTCCGGTGCCGTCTCATCGGAATGGAGAGGCCCAGCAACTGAAGTACCCCAGGGGAGGACCCTTTCAGTTGAAGGCCATGCGCAAGTCTGGCTTCTCTGAAGGAGCCTGGAGGCTTAGTTGAAGGACGCGACCTGGATCATCCCTCATATGGTATCGCCGGATCGGCTGAGAGAACCTGGTACCGTATGACAGTTATTTAAAGTTCATCTAATACCTCAGTGACGCTGAAGTGTAACCTACAAGTCTGTGGCAGAGACTTTACCAAGTATCCTACCGGCTGCTAGGCCTAGTGAGAGAGACCTATCCGGGGAACTGCAGGAATCCAGTTGTGAAACAGTTTATTCTCTGGATTCATCTAATATCTTCACCCTGCAACCCAAGTACCTGAACTCACCCCTAAACCCTCTACCCTTTATTAAGAGACTGTGTTCTATTTTCAGAATAAATAACCTAAAAGGATTCAGTGTCAGTCTCAAGCCTTTACTCTGGGTTACTTTCCACGGGATCCCCAAGACGGAGCTACAACAGATGAGGTAACGGTAAGCCCAAATCAAACCAGCAGCTCCTTCGGGGGTCAGTGGCTCAGTGGCTCAGAATAAAACGGTCTCAGCGAATTCCTGTATCCGTGAGCAGAGTCCCAGGCAAGTTCACTCTTGTGGCATCTCCCACTGAAAACATCCTGGGTCCCATCATGGACGGTGTTCATGGCATGCGGAACATTTCTCTCTTTTAGCAAGAAAAATACAGTCTCTTCCTTTCTCTCCTGCGACACAATCCTGCGGTGCCTCGTGCAAGAAAGGAACAGACAAGACTCCTGCCACTGGTTCCTCTGGTCACGCAACTCGCTGGCTTTTCTCAACTCCGCCCACAGTCCATGTGCCAGGCAGTGGCCCGCAATCAACCCCTTTTGGCGCAGTCCAAAAACCCTCTACCATGTAGATTTCACACGGCATTAACCCATGATGAAGTCACGTGGGCCTGACGATACATGTAGGGATTGAGCAACAGGTAGACCGGAAGTGACGCAGGAGTACGAGCTTGGTGCTTGTAGAGTATATGTCTATTTTTACTTTGCTAAATGTGAGTAAAAATAGCTGTTCTTTTAATAATAAACTTTGGAAAACGATATCACACTATTGGAGATTCCTTCTTTATATACTACCAATACGGAGGGTATCAGGTGGAACTCCAGGACCATCTTAGAGGAGGCAATATCGATCATCTAGTTCCACAGGCTGGGCTCATGTCAGAACGGTACTTACCGAGGCCGAGATGCCGAGAGCGGTTCACCCTTGCGACCCAGCGCAGTCTGCCCCTGGAGGTGGGACAGGAGACAGACGGCACCAGGAGGCACAGGTCACCTCCAATACGTGAGCAAAAACCGGCAGGGGACCTGGAGATGAGGATGACCTGGCCCGGGGGGACGGCAGAAGGCAGGAAAGGGAGGCAGGTACCAAACGCCCGGCAGAGGTGCCAACACCGGGGAATCCGGCAGGGGTTACGTGGGCTGGTCGGAGGGTTAACCACAAGGAAGTCCAGCAGGCAACCAGAGGATCCTTTACAGGAGGTGTCAGCAAAGTCCGTAAGGCAAGCCAGGGGGTCAAACACAGGAGGTATCAGGAAGTCCGTAAGGCAAGCCAGGGGGTCAAACACAGGAGATATCAGGAAGTCCGTAAGGCAAGCCAGGGGGTCAAACACAGGAGGTATCAGGAAGTCCGTAGAGCAAGCCAGGGGTCAAACACAGGAGATGTCAGGAAGTCCGTAAGGCAAGCCAGGGGGTCAAACACAGGGGATATCAGGAACGTCAGACAATCCGGGTCGGCAACAGTAGAGACAAGGTCAGAGATCACTGGTAAGGACAGGACGCACAGGCACTTAGCTGGAGAGACAGACCAGCAAGGTGCCTGTGCGTCAGGCAGCTTTAAATAAGCGCCTGAGTGACGCTAATTGCGCGCCACCGCCGCCAAGTGGGCGCTAGTGCGCATGCGCCGGCGCCGGACCGCCGAGCCGCGAGTGCGCATGCGCCGGAGCGCCGAGCCCCCGCGTATGCGCACTAGAGAGCGGGCCGTCCGTCCGGCGCCGCTCTCCTGACAGTGCCCCCCCCCGAGGGGTGGCCTCCGGACACCCAAGCTGGCCATGAGTTCTGGATGAGCCTGGTGAAAGGCCCGAATTAAGCGTGGAGCGTGCAAGTTCCTAGAGGGTTCCCAGGAATTGTCCTCAGGGGGGTAGCCCTTCCATTTAATTAGGTACTGAAGCTGCCTGCCCATTTTCCTGCAATTCAGGATTTCCTCTACTTCAAACTCCTTTTCGCCTTCGACCAGGATAGGTGGTGGTGGTGGTTCCTCTCTGCCCGGAAAAGGGCTGGGAGTGACGGGTTTCAGTAGAGAGGCGTGAAAAACCGGGTGGATTCTATAGTTCTGGGGAAGCTCGAGTTCAAAGGCCACAGGGTTCACGACCCTCTTTATCTCGAATGGGCCGATGAACCTTGGCCCCAGTTTGTGGGAGAGAACAGGTAATTTTAAATTGGAGGAAGACAGCCAGACCTTTTCTCCGACCTTGAAAGCTGGATTCTCCTTCCTGCCCTTGTTGTAGTATTTGCTGTACCCCTCCTGGGCCTTTTGCATTAGTTCCTGGAGTCTTTGGAAATTGACTTGTAAGAAATTCACCCGGTCCTGGGCTGCCGGGACAGAAGTTTCCGGGGGTGATGCAGGGAGGAAGGAGGGATGGTAACCGAAGTTTGCCCAGAAAGGTGACTGTTGGGTAGCGGAGTGGATGGAGTTGTTGTAAGCAAACTCAGCGTATGGCAGCAGGGTTGACCAATCGCTTTGAGAATCGGAGCAGAAGCATCGAAGGTATTGTTCTAAGGTCTGGTTAGTCCTTTCTGTCTGCCCATTGCTTTGGGGATGGTATGCGGAGGAGAGGCAGACCTTAATTTCCAGGGACCTACATAACTCCTTCCAGAATTTCGATGTAAATTGCGTGCCCCTGTCTGAGGTAATGCTTTTAGGTACCCCGTGTAGCCTTACAATTTCTTTAAAGAACACATCAGCCGTGGTGGAAGCAGAAGGAGTGCCAACCAGAGGTATGAAGTGGGCCATCTTAGAGAGCCGGTCGATAACGACAAGGATGGAGGTGAATTCCCCAGAAGGAGGTAACTCCACAATGAAATCCATGGACACCTCCGCCCACGGACGTTCAGGGATAGGTAAGGGTTTTAACAGCCCCCAAGATTTGGTCCTTGGGCCTTTACTGCGCTGGCACGGAATACAAGAGGCAACATAGTCCTTACAATCCCGTCTCCAACCCGGCCACCAGAACGAACGGGAGACGAGTTCAGTGGTTTTCTTGGACCCAAAGTGACCTGCCAGTTTGTGATCGTGAAAAGTCTTGAGTACCATTGGCCTAGTTTCCTGAGGGACGAAAATTTTTTCCTTGGCCCAGAGCAGGTCGTTGCGTTCAATCAAGGAAAGGTCGGTGGGTACTGGGTGGTGCCTGGTAGCTGACTTAATGGCAGTCACGAGATCCCCTTCCGTAACTAAGAGAAAGTTTTGGTGGGACAAGATGGTGCTAGGTTCCGCTTCCTGAGGGGTTTCAAGAAACATGCGGGAGAGCGCGTCGGCCTTTCCATTCTTGGAACCCGGCCGGTATGCAATGAGAAAGTTGAACCTTGAGAAAAAGAGGGCCCATCTGGCCTGCCTGGGCCGAAGACGTTTGGCTGTTCTCAGATATTCCAGGTTCTTATGATCGGTCCAGACCATGACAGGGTGAGATGCCCCTTCCAAGAGATACCGCCATTCTTCAAGGGCAAATTTGATAGCCAGCAACTCCCTGTCACCCACATCATAGTTCCTCTCCGGAGGGCTCAATTTCCGGGAGGCAAAGGCTACTGGATGAAGGAGGGCCTTAGCGCCCTGGCGCTGAGAGAGGATGGCCCCAAGGGCCGTCTCGGAGGCATCCACCTCTAGCACAAAGGGTAGTTCGGGATCCGGGTGCCGTAGAATTGGGGCAGAAGAGAACAGGGACTTTAACTGAGTGAAGGCTGCCTGGGCCTCGGGTGACCAATGGAACTGGTTGTGTTGGTAAGTCAATTGGGTGATTGGAGCCACAATAGAGGAAAAGCCAATGATGAAGCGTCGGTAAAAGTTGGCAAACCCAATGAATCTCTGGACTCCCTTCTTGTCCTTGGGAGCCGGCCAGTCCTGAATGGCTTGAACTTTTTGTGGGTCCATAGCGACTCCATCGGTGGAAATGATGAATCCCAAGAATTGTACGATGGACTTCTCGAACTCACATTTTTCCGCCTTAAGGTAGAGCCTGTGTTGCCTAAGGATGGTGAGGACCAGTCTGACATGAGTCTGGTGGAGCTCGGGAGTGGCAGAGAAGATGAGAATGTCATCAAGATAGACCACCAAGAAGTCATCTAGGTACCTACGGAAAATATCGTTGACCAAATGCTGGAACGTGGCTGGAGCATTGCAAAGCCCGAATGGCATAACTAGGTACTCGTAGTGCCCGAATCTCGACCTGAAAGCGGTCTTCCACTCATCCCCCGCTCTGATCCTTATAAGATTGTAGGCCCCGCGGAGGTCGAGTTTAGAAAAGATCCGTGCTGACCGGAAGCGCTGGAATAATTCGGGGATGAGAGGGAGCGGGTACCGATTTTTAATGGTGATCTTATTAATTTCCCGGTAATCAATACAGGGCCTCAGAGAGCCATCTTTCTTTTCAACGAAGAAGATACCGGCTCCAGCCGGTGAAGAGGAGGGGCGAATGAAACCCTTGGCTAAGTTTTCATCGATGTAGACTTTAAGAGTTTTCAACTCAGTTTCAGATAGAGGGAAGATGCGCCCGAAAGGGACCGCGGCCCCGGGTAGGAGGTCTATGGGGCAATCATATGGCCGGTGAGGGGGTAGGCAGTCAGCCTGCTGCTTGTCAAAGACATCCTGGAACTCGAGGTAGACAGGTGGTACATGTTTAAGGTGCTCGGGCACAGGTACTAGAGCTGAACAGGTAGCAGGGCGGAGGGAGAGGCAATTCTGGGTGCAGTATTGAGAGGGAAAGGAGACTTCCTTCGTGCGCCAGTTGATTAGGGGTTCATGTGTACGTAGCCAGGGGAGCCCCAAGATGATGGGGAACATGGGAGAAGGAATAATATCCAGACAGAGGAGCTCTTGATGACCAGAATCCGTGGTAACCGAAAGGGGGACAGTCTCCTGAGTGATTAAGCCGGAACGGGGTAGAGATCCATCGGCTAGGTGAACCTGCAGGCCTAGCTTCTTGGGGACAAGGGGCAACTGAAGCCTGGCAGCGAGGGCAGAATCCAAGAAGCAGCTGCAGGCCCCGGAATCAATTATGGCCGGGAGGCGGACCGCCCTTTCCGTCAACTGTAGGGAGATAAAGAGGACAACGTAAGTTTGAGAGAACCCGGAGACTTGGAAGCTACAACTGGGAATGTGAGAGGACTTACTGGGTCTAATGGGGCAGGACCGGAGGAAGTGACCGGAGTTTCCACAGTAGAGGCACAAGTTGCCCTGACGCCTACGTAGACGCTCTTCTGGGGTCAAAGGAGCACGGACAAGACCTAGCTGCATGGGTTCGACTCCGGGGGTGCCCCCAGATGGAGCGTGAAGAGAGGATTGGGCAGGACCAGGACCTGGTTTGGGCATCATCCAACTGGGGCGAGAGGACTGAAAGCGTTCGGCGCGGCGTTCACGCAGGCGCCGGTCAATTTTGGTGACGGCTTGAATGAGATCTTCTAAGGCGTTGGGGACGTCAATCCGGGCAAGCTCGTCCTTGAGGGTGTCAGAAAGCCCTTGGCGGAATTGGTACTTGAGAGCTGGCTCATTCCAGCCGGTTGTCGGCTGACCATTTCCGGAATTCGGCCGTATAATCCTCAACCGGCCTGCGGCCTTGGGAAAGGTTATGTAGGGTGGTCTCAGCCGTGGCCCCTTTTTGGGGCCGAGGCCGCTCTGTCGGCCTCGGATATGGCTGGTCTGTACTGTCAGAACGGTACTTACCGAGGCCGAGATGCCGAGAGCGGTTCACCCTTGCGACCCAGCGCAGTCTGCCCCTGGAGGTGGGACAGGAGACAGACGGCACCAGGAGGCACAGGTCACCTCCAATACGTGAGCAAAACCGGCAGGGGACCTGGAGATGAGGATGACCTGGCCCGGGGGGCCGGCAGAAGGCAGGAAAGGGAGGCAGGTACCAAACGCCCGGCAGAGGTGCCAACACCGGGGAATCCGGCAGTGGTTACGTGGGCTGGTCGGAGGGTTAACCACAAGGAAGTCCAGCAGGCAACCAGAGGATCCTTTACAGGAGGTGTCAGCAAAGTCCGTAAGGCAAGCCAGGGGGTCAAACACAGGAGGTATCAGGAAGTCCGTAAGGCAAGCCAGGGGTCAAACACAGGAGATATCAGGAAGTCCGTAAGGCAAGCCAGGGGGTCAAACACAGGAGGTATCAGGAAGTCCGTAGAGCAAGCCAGGGGGTCAAACACAGGAGATGTCAGGAAGTCCGTAAGGCAAGCCAGGGGGTCAAACACAGGGGATATCAGGAACGTCAGACAATCCGGGTCGGCAACAGTAGAGACAAGGTCAGAGATCACTGGTAAGGACAGGACGCACAGGCACTTAGCTGGAGAGACAGACCAGCAAGGTGCCTGTGCGTCAGGCAGCTTTAAATAAGCGCCTGAGTGACGCTAATTGCGCGCCACCGCCGCCAAGTGGGCGCTAGTGCGCATGCGCCGGCGCCGGACCACCGAGCCGCGAGTGCGCATGCGCCGGAGCGCCGAGCCCCCGCGCATGCGCACTAGAGAGCGGGCCGTCCGTCCGGCGCCGCTCTCCTGACAGCTCACCAAAGAAAGATCTCCAGAGGCAGGTGGAGACATACTGACCCCCTATGAGAGCTATCTATACAATGCTGTTACCTTACAGCAGTAAGATGAGAGGCTTGTGAGCATTGAGGTGTTATAGCAATTGTAAGAAGAGACACCAATCACCTTATATTCACGGCTTTGGAATGTGGAGGAGATAGATCACCTAGTTTTAATCACCACATCAGATTTGGCATTTTTTTTAATGTTAGTTATTGCTTTTGTATGGTATAGCAACTGTATATTTATATTGTGGTCACTTTCTAATTCTATCGGTCACTAATTGCTTGACCCATTATAGGATTACCCATTTTTTTATTTTTTTGTGTTTCGTCACAATATTTGCTGTTTAGAAGTACACAGTTATTTATGACATCTTATTTTCATTACTGGAATTCACATAGTGACACTTGACAGCACAACATCATCACTATTAGTTATTAGCAGTGTGAAACTCTTTTTGGAAGATAAATAGTGCATTTTATATACACCTATATAGGTCAGACCATACTGAGGGAAAAATGAGGAGGACCGTTCCTCAAAATCAGGGACTGTTGGGAGCTATGGTACTACTGAGTTGGGGTTCTCCTGTGCACCTTTAAAACAAATAGAAAACAAATATAAAACCAAGACTCACAGAGCATTTGTGAAGCTTCATTCACACTTCAAAAATGCACAACAAAAGGATTAAAAACACTTAAAAACTGCATGTTAAAGTGGTAGGTGCTTTAATTTTTGTTACCAATCAACTCAAGTGTAAACTAGTCCTAAGGCTAACATATATTTTTATTAGATTAAAAATAGGTGGGGCAAAAGGCTCTATATATTGGGGTGAGTAATTACATCAAGGAAATATAGCAGCAGGGACAGCACATATATCATCAGAGCAATAATCTACATACCAGTACAGTTTGCTCTGTATGATGATTTTTGTTTTTCAGTTTCATCTGTTGCAACCTGCTTTAGCCTGATTCCTAAATAATTCATTTTTTTTGCAAGCCAAGCACTACAAATTCCTTGGTGGTATAAATAATGTAGAAGGTTTCCCACTGAATGCTTTTGTGGTTTCATTACGTGGCTTAGTCAAAGTGCATATGTTGTAATTATCGTTAGTAGAGGGGAAACACAAGAATTACACTCCTATTTATATATATATATATGTCGAAAACTGATCTGTGCTGCAATTAAGTAACTCAGGCTAGTTCCATGTGTAATACAGACTTTATTACAGTAAATTAACTGTTGGATAATATGTCAAATGATATCAACAAATATATATGTACAAACGTATGTCAGAGAGCTATAAAATAATAGAAGCAATAAAAAAACACAAGCAAAAACAATTATAGGTTATCGTTGGGGTATCTGTGAAGGATCCTTGAAGGGGCTGAAAAATCAAGGTGACCGAAAAGAATGAGAAAGGTAAGTGAAATCACCAAAGGGATCAGAATCTCTCAACAGCATACTTGTCCTTGATAAGAGATCCAGAAATGAATGAAGCAAGAGGATAAGCATCAATAGTCTAGGCATTTCTCTTATAACAAGAACATACTGTGTGTGTGTGTGTGTGTGTATATATATATATATATATATATATATATATATATATATATATATATATATATATATATATATATATATATATGAACTTTCTAGGCAGAATACTTTCAGTAATTGCAGTAAAAGTTCACCAGGTGGCACTACTGTGCTTTAAAGTGAATTCTAATAAGCACAGAAATTCAGGCATACAGTTGTTTAAAATAAAATAACTTGGGGAAATCTGGAAAAATGTTAAGTTTTTTGTAAGTGTTCTGATGAAGCAGAAATAGTAACAACTAGATTTTGTCAGTCCATTAAAAGTAAACGCATATCTATATGTTTTGCTTTCACAAATATCTGGAAGGCAGACAAATACAAGTTCTAGCTAAATTTGTACTACTATTCATTTTACAATGATAAACAGCACAAATGCATCATTTCACTAACGCATTAACACATTTATGGCAATTTAATAACCCTGCATTATTTTCTACTTATTACAGTGGAATTATGTTCTAAATTGACTATTTTAGATTTTTTTTTTCAGTTTTTGTAGATTCAATTTACAGAGATTATTACACAAGTTATCCCTTATAGTCAGTCTATCACTATCACACTGGTAATAACTGTTATAAGGTGTCTACTGAGGAGAGCAGGGAAAGAAGCCAGGTGAGTTGGAGATAAAATACAAAATACAGTCAATGAGAAAATATACCCGATGGTCAATAGTTTATTATGTATTTATTGAGAAAATACACTGATTACACACCTATGTATTTTTAGGGTGCATGTGGTTAATCTTCTTCTTCTTGCAGCTTTAGGTAGCATTGATATGGCCTTTTTATGCTGCATCGACTTTTCTTCCGGGTTATGTGGTACCCTGAACAGTCATGGCTACATAGATTCATCTCTATATTGTTCAGTACTACTGGTGGTGCTACAACAATGTCAGTGTGAATGTGTTAAATGATAAGGTGGTACTCCCACGCTATCACTTTAAATATGGTATGATAACCAACTGGCGCAGGAACCGGTTAGCTAATCTGTGGCTAATTGGGTGTGATATCTGATACAGTGATGGTGCTGCACTGTTAGGTGCCAATATATGATATATAGAGTAAAAGTTAAGCGTACAATAGTGTGTTCTTCTGAAAATATTATGTGTAAAAAATATTGTGCAAATAAAACATCACAAAACTAAACAAAAAATTATAAATATGAATACACATGGTGAGTAGTAACCGGTGTACCAATCAATATCTATATAGGAGGTTGCCACAACTTCAGGTGGCAAAAACATTCATCCCTGATGAAGTCACGTGGACGTGCCGCTACGTGTTGGGATTGAGCGACAGGCATACTGGAAGTGACATGGGAGTAGGAGCTCGTGGAGTATATGTTTGAAATCACTTTGTAAAAAGTGAGTAAAACTGGCCGTTTTTAACAACACATTTGGAAAAACGATATTACACTGTTGGGAATTTCTTCCTTACACGCTACCACCATGGAGGATATCGGGCGGGACCCCCAGGACCATCATAGAGGAGGCACTGCCCATCATAGAGTTCCATAAGCTGGGCCAACCATAGAAGGACCCCTAGAGGCAGATGGAAATATACAGACCCTCAGAGAGAGCTATCCATTCATGCTGTTACCTTACAGCAGTAAGGTGAGAGGCTTGAGAGCACTTAGGTGTCACAGCATTTGAAAGGAAAGACACCAGTCACTTATCCACTGTTTTAAACGGAGAAGGGTCACATCACTCATTTGAAAACATCCAATCTACTACTATTGTCTGTATATGGACTTATATATTTTGGTCATTTGTTTGTATGTTTTATTTAGACCAGTCACCATATTTTCTATATGAAAGTTATTGGCACTAAGGGCCAGTTCACACTGCTGTGTTGTCCGACATCGGATGTGATTCACATCGCACTGCAGTGCAAATCCCATGCGATGTCTGTGCGATGCAAGCTCAGCCATACAATTCGCATTTGGAACAAACTCGCACAGGAGGCTTTCTTTGGTCCGCAGCAGAATCGGATTGCATGGGTATTCACAATTTTTTTCTGCCCGAATTTGCAGATCGCTCTGCGATATACAAACTGATTTAGGGTTGTCATTAGCTTTCTATTGACACTCCTAGCAGTTCACAGCAGTTCTTAGCAGTTAGTGTGAACTGCCTGCGAGTTGTATGCAATGTGGGAACACACACTGGATTTGAAGTGTGGACCGGCTCTTATAGTTGTGGCAACCTCCTATATAGGCATTGATTGGTATACCGGTTACTACTCACCGTGTGTATTCATATTATAATTATTTGTTTGATTTTGTGATGTTTTATTTGCACAAGATTTTTACACTTTTACCATCACTGTATCAGTGCCAATGTGTTATTGAAGCCAGAGCAGACAATAATAGACTGCCCAGGCAACGCTCATAGGTTTTGCCCAACTCTGAAGTCCAGAGTGATGGCATGCCACTGTGACATAAAAGTAGTACTAATTTTCTGCCACCTGCCTGGCTTGATTGAGGGAGAAAAGAACGTAGAGGGATTGATTTTCTAAAACTGGAGAGTGCAAAATCTGGTGCAGGGCTTCACAGGAACCAGTCAGCTTTTATGATTTATCGACACCCTAAAAAAAAAATATAAAAAAATAAAATATTTTTTTTTACTCACCAGAAACCCCTGTTGCTAGGCAGTCTTCCTAATCTGCCTCTTTCTATTCCGCGGCGCTGTTTCTTCAATTCTCCCTCCTCGGCGAGCAGCCCCGTTGTCTTCTAGGACTTCTATGTGACTTCTACGTTGTCTTTGTCTTCTATGTGTGTGTCCCAGAAAACAATGGGGCCATTTACAAAGCGAGCGCGGCTCGCGCATGCAAAGTAGGAAATGGGCAGTGAAGCCGCAAGGCTCCACTGCCTGTTTTCCTTAGTTAGGATGGCGGCGCCGGCAGCCGATCCGATGGATAGATCAGCCTCGGGGGGCCAATATCGCGGGCTCGCTGGACAGGTAAGTGTCCTTAGTAAAAGTCAGCAGCTACAGTGTTTGAAAAAAAACAAAAAACGGCCAGAACACCCCTTTAACTGAACAAGCTGAAGTTAGAATTTGATTGGTTACCATGCACAGCTGCACCAGATTTTTAACACCCAAGTTTAAGTGAACAAAAATAAAAATGGACACATACTTTAGATTTTGGAACAAAAAAAAAATGTACTCTTGTATAGCAGGGGTGTGTTTCAGAAACGTAGACCCACAGATCTTGGAGTTAAGCAGTGGTGGTGCGTTCATTAAAGAGGAGGGCCCACTAAAAAATAAAAAAACAAATACTGCAGCTGCTGACTTTTAATAATCGGACACTTACCTGTCCCAGGGTCCAGCGATGCGGGGGAACGAAGCTCCCCCTCTTTCACCGCTCCGCTCGTGGCGCCGGCATTCTTACTCTGGCCACTGCGCATGCGCGAGCGGTGCCGTGATTCGACGCTCAGTCATCTGAGACACATGACAGGTCCCAGATGACTGTGCGGCGCCGAGGGGATATGATGTCAGTGCCCGGGCACTGAAGGTGGCAGACTACGAGGGACCCTCTAGCAACAGGCATTTAGAGGTGAGTAAAAAAAAAAAAATTTCCAATTATTTTTTTTTTTATTTTTCTATGATTTTTAAGCCAATTTTTTTTTTTGGTGGCAACACCACTTTAAGGACATGAATCTATCCATGAATAGCATGAATCTATTCATGGCCGCTGTAGCCACCCCCTATTCAGGCATCTGAAAAGGCCCCTTTTCGGACGCCGGGCGCCTGAATAACAGCAGCAGGGGTGTTTTTGTGAAGCACCTGATTAGAGCCATAGGCTCTAATAGGCTACAAAAAAGGTGGACTTGGAGTGCAGAGCATTGCGCTCGGAGCCCACCCAAGTGTGTTAGAAAAGCAAATGAATATTTGGGGGTCACAGTGGCAGCATATGATGGGCACAGAGGCTGCATATTATGGACACAAAGGCTGCATTTTATGGGCACAGTGGCTGCATATGATGGACATGGCAGTGGCTGCATTTTATGTGCACAGTGGCTGCATATGATGGGCACAGTGGCTGCATTTGATGGACGTAATGGCTGCATTTTATGGGGCACAGTGGCTGTATTTTATGGGGCACAGTGGCTGCATTTTATGGGCATTTTCAGAATTTTTCAGTTTGCGCACCAGCCACCACTGGAGTTGAGCTTTAATACAACTCATAATATACACAAAAGAGATATAATATTTACATATTAACATCAAACTGATTCAGGACCAACCATAAAAGTTATTTCATATTATGTTCTGATCAGTCTTTAAATGGAGAGAAAGTGTCTGGAAGTAATTGTTTCAGATATTGGTAGATTATTGATTTTTGTTTTGTTAAAAAAAATTTAAATAAGGCTGGGTGACTGATGTTTGGATATTTTCACTTAGGGGTGTACTCACTTTTGTTGCCAGAGGTTTAGACATTAATGGCTGTGTTTTGAGTTATTTTGAGGGGACAGTAAATTTACACTGTTATACAAGCTGTACACTCACTACATTGTAGCAAAGTGTAATTTCTTCAGTGTTGTCACATGAAAAGATATAATAAAATATTTACAAAAATGTGAGGGGTGTACTCACTTTTGTGAGATACTGTACATAGTCCTGATCACTGAATACTTTATGCTACATAGTTCTGAGTGTTGGGGATTTAAATTCTGGAGTTCCTCTTTAACCATTCCCCTTGAAACCAATGCAATTGTTAGGCGTGGTCTGACCACACCCACCATTTGCCACAGTGCCACATACAATTACTTTACTGGATGTGCCTTAGATCTTTTACATCTTAGCAATGCCCAGCATTGCCATTCTTTGAAATTCAGGATCTAGTGGTGACAAGCCATAAGTTAAAACCTTGGCTGTGTGGGGGCGTTTGGATGAAAATTTGAACATTTATCCTTTCAGCAGGAGCCAAACATTATGTTTAATAGAAGTTATTACTTTCACTATTATACATGAGAGTTTTGTTCTGTCAATGGTTTTAAAGGATGCTGGCGAGTGCAAGAACCACTGAGTCCTTAACAGCCAGTGATATCACCTTGCCCCATTCACATATACATCTAGCAATCCCCGGCCATGTAAGCAAAGGATTCAGGGACAAAGAAAAAAAAAAGGCAGGGGTTCCCCAATAATTGATATCAAATCATTTAGGTCGGGTAGGAATTTTGAAGGGGACCTGTGCAAAAAATGATAAAAGGTATGGAGTCAACCCCAAATTCCATAACCAAGAAAAAAAAATGTGCAGTCCCCCCAAAAACCATACCAGACCCGTATCCAATCAAACAGCCCGGGGGGTCAAGCATGCCCCCCCCCATGAATCAAACCAGGCCACATTACCTTAACATGGGGGGGCCTTGCCAGAGGGGACACACCTTCCAAAGTATCTTGTATCTGAGACTCCTCTTTAACAATAAGGGGTACCCCAGATATCACCCTTTATGTAAATGGGTAAGGGATACATAGTACCCCTACTTATTCATAATAATAAAAAAAACAAATGTCCTCTGATTTACATCCTTCATCAATCACATTGTTCGGCAATGTAAATCCATGTACCCAAATCAAATTGATGTCCTTTTTTCCCACAGATAGAGCTTTCTTTTGGTGGTATTTGATCACCTCTACGTTTTTTATTTATTGCGCTATAAACAAAAAAAGAGCAGCAATTTTATATAAAAAACAATATCCCTTACTTCTGCTATTAAACATTCCCAATGTACATATTTTTGGTAAAAAAAAAATCCAATAAGCATTTATTGATTGGTTTGTGCAAAAGTTATTGGTGTCTACAAACTATGGGTTAGATTTATGTCATTTTTATCAGTTTTGTTTTTTACTAGCAATGGCGGCGATCGGCGTTCTTTAGTGCGACATTGTGGCGGACAAATCTGACCCTAAGTAAATGCACTGATTTCTGTATAAATGACACTGGCAGGGAAGGGGTTAACACTAGGGGGGGATCAAGGGGTAAAGTGTGTCCTAGGCAGGTGCTTTCCGGCCGTCGGACCCGCAATCATAGCAGGAGTGGCACTCCTGCAGAAAATCACGTACGGCCGCCCTGCCGCAGTATATGTATGGTGGGCGGTCCGAAAGCGGTTAAAGTGGATGTAAACCCAATTTATGACATTTCAGCTGGGCACATACAATACATCTGTAGTGTTTCCTTATCTGTCTCCAAAGCACTAAGTCCCGTGTGTTTGTGCGGCTCCGTTCTTCTGTTATCAGGATGACAATTTCTGACAAGTTCTCCGAGATGGGAGATAAAAGCAGCCTGGAATGTGTGTTGTGGAAAATTTTCTAAATAGATTAGCAGAGAGCTTGACTTGTAAAAGTACAGCTATGAAAGCATATTCCCTATTCTGCCATTGTGGAGGGGGGTGTTCCTTTCCTCCAATCAACTGCCACACAGAGCGACACTCCTACTGTTGAATGAGGAAGTGAAAATTTCAACCAGATTTAAGCTATAGCAAGCTGAAGACAGCAGATATACATGTAAAACTTATGTAGGAGGATTTGTTTCATCTTTGTGTATCATTTGAGGCTGTTCACTTCACTGGGTATATGTGAGGGTTTAAATCCACTTTAAATATTTATTTTATGATTGCATAGGGGTCCATTTCAAAGTTTTGATGGGTACCTGCTCCCACTTTTTCTTGGATCACCTAGACAATCTGACCGGAACTTCAAACACCCACCCTCCCTCTTTGCCTGCAGCGTTTTAAGACATGTCCCAGAAACCTGCAAGACCATTCACAGTGAGCAGCACAGCTTGTAAATGCACAGTGGGAATCCTGATGTTAAGCCACAAGGAGTCAAACTGGCTTCCCTTAGTAACCATGCTGGTAATGGGGACTCAAAGACCAGCACAGAACTGGCCTGGATGAAGACAGCGCTGGATCCCTGGACAGGTAAAGTGTCCTTTTAGTCAGCAGCTACAGTATTTGCCCTCTTTAAAGCAGAGTTCCACCCAAAAGTGGAACTTCCGCTTTAAGCACTCCTTTTTGGCATGTCATTTTTTTGGGGGGGGGGTGGTGTACCCTTTTATTCATGGGACTTCCTGTCCCATTTCCTATCTTTGGCCGCCTAGGTGACTCCCCCTCTCACCCTAGGCGGTTCTTCCCTGCCAGCAAACTTCTGGCCAATAGGAGAGCGGCACAGCGTGACTCGCGCATGCGCAGTGCGCGCCCAGCCGTGAAGCCGTAAGCTGTCACAGCCGGGTGCTCACAGTTACCCTGGCGGCGCAGAGGAGAGGAGGGGGAGAGGAGCTAGCCTCCGGGCAGCTACATCGCTGGACCATGGGGCAGGTAAGTGTCAGTTTATTAAAAGTCAGCAGCTATGCTTTTTGTAGCTGCTGACTTTTAATAAACGACAAAACGTGTGGTACTCCGATTTAGCATCCATACCAGATCCTCATCTAGGATAAGGGCTTGATATAAATGAATGGAATCCCCAACTGCTTTGTTTACAAACAGTATGAAGCAGCTGGGAAATGTTATTTTGCTGGCAATTTAAATATATCTTTTACTTTGTAAATGCCAGTGTTATAGTAGGTTGATTACCTGACACATACCGTATATACTCGAGTATAAGCTGAGTTTTTCAGTAAATTTTTTTGTGCTGAAAGTGCCCCCCTCGGCTTATACTCGAGACTCGAGTCAAGCACTTTTCTGCAGCAGAGAATGACATTTTCTGACCTGACTTTGAGGCCTCATATCTCGGGGCCACTTGGTGCTTGGAATTTGATGTGCAAACCAAGTGGAACTAGCACTACAACATATCCAAATTTGGGGTTCCTAGAACCAAGTGGCCCCGAAATACGGGGCCCCAAAGTCGGTTCGGAAAATGTCATTCTCTGCTGCAGAAAAGTGCTTGACATTTTCTGACCCGACTTTGAGGCCTATGCTAGGAACCCCAAAAGTGGTGTGCAAACCAAGTGGAACTAGCATATCTAGATACAACATATCCAAATTTGGGGTTCCTATCACCAAGTGGCCCGAGATACAGGGCCCCAAAATCGGTCAACTGTGTCCATCTGCAGCAATGTTATTTCGGGACCCTTTGGGTCCAGAGACCTCAAATTTTGGCTGCAGCTAGGGGATATCTAGAAACCCTTAACTACCAAGTTCAGGGGGCTTATGGCTGCAAATGGGCACAGTGAAGCATGCAAATGGGCACAGTGAGGCTGCAAATGGCATTGTTGACCCTCTTTTACACTTACAGTAGCTACGCATTTCTCACCCTAGGCTTATACTCAAGTCAATACGTTTTTCCCAGTTTTTTGTGGTAAAATTAGGTGCCTCGGCTTATATTTGGGTTGGCTTATACTCGAGTATATACCACTTCAGATACAGGGTTTAGGGCATCCCCTAAACACATTATTTAATGGAGTTTTGCATTCTTATTGTTTCACCTTAAGCATGATTGAAATCACTGCTCCCAGCTAAACAAAAGTTTATTCATTTTTCTTTCCATACATGTTATCCATGGCAATGCTCAGCCTCCATGCAATTTGTTTGACAATTCCTTGCCTATTAGCTCAGAATATGGCCATGACTCTTTAACATTCTGCTCCTATTGAATTCAATGTGGTTTGGATTTGGCACACAAACTTTAGTCATGTTCACCAAACTCTGCTTGAACTGAACCCAGGTGTATTCAGTTCATCATTAGTGGTAACCATGCATAAATATGGAAGACACTAGACTGACAGTAATAAATATCAAATGGTGTGTATCTCTGGGTCCAGACCAGCACCAGGTACATTAGGGTCACCAACCATATTGAACAATACCTGTTCAGCTAGGAAATGAACAAACTATGAATGATGCCATCTTATAGCAAACGCAATCAATTTATTCTGCATACAATTAATTAAGAATTCTAAATGAGTTGCATGATTTTCTGTCTTGGCTTGATATTGTTCTTATAATTATTGCTTCAAAGATATGTTAATGTTTTTATAGTTATACTAATGAGCACATTACACTCATTCAACAGTTCATTGCTATATGAGTGTATATCTAAAATTAGAAAATTAGGACAGGCCTTGCTGCCTGCAGTAATACCATGAAAAAATGTAATTGTCTCAGGTCACATGTGGACAGTTTAGCTGAGGGTTACAATAGTCTAATGAAGCTGTCAGGTTGGTTTACTTGCTAATGGATTCATTTGCCTTTTTGATCTCTCAATTAATTAGAAAAAAATACTCTATAGTTGGTTTCATTTTCATCTTTCCAGAACACATTGGCAATTTTTTTTTCCTTAAAAGTTCATTGACAATTTTTACAACTAAAGCCAATTGGAGCCCAGGTGGTCTATAAAAGTCTTATGACTTTGTGGATTTCAAAAAGAAAATCTCCGTATACATACCTTTTAAGAAAAGGGTCTGCAGTTTGGTCATAATTCATGTGGGGTCTTCTTCCTCATCCTTTGTCCTTCACAGTGGGTAGGTCCTGAATTTTTGCAAAGAGTTCCATGTTATGAAGTAGCACCTTTCTCTGCAGCATTCTCCTTTGAGCCCAGGGAATGGGTTATATGATTCTCGACATCAGAGAAAGGTTGAACATTACAGCGAAAGTTGTTTCTTTTTTTCTTTTCTTTTAAAAAGGCATGCACAGTATTTTGATCACAGCTTCATCTTTCTGGATATTTGGATGCTGTACAGATGTGAAACAGAATGGTCAGTCAATATTTATAGCCTATGCAACAAGATTACATTATTATTAATAATAATATAATAAAAAAATGTAATATACTGTATATGTGTATATACATTGCGTGTCGATGTAAGGTCATCATGGATCCAAGGCATTTTATTTGATTAAATTATGTTCCTTTAATGAAATTCTGCACTAATGGGCAACTGTTTTGAGTAGTCAATTCCACTCTACCTCAAGCCCACTGGTGGAGTTGTCTTGTCCAGTGATTAATAATGAGTCATTTATGCCAGAGAAAAATGAAAGAAAAAAACACACCATGCCTAATATTTTTTCTAGTAGTATGCATGTAATGGCAATTTACTCCCTTCACTAAACTGAAGGAGAGGAGCAAAGCTGGAAACTAAGTCTTGAGAAGTAACTTATGTCTTTCCAATCTGAATCTGAATGTCAGGACAGAAAGCTGCTCTTACAGTTCTAAGGTGATGTGTGACAATGTGATGTATTATACATCACAGTGCTATTGATGTGAAAACTATCTTCTGCATATTTTGAGCTATTAATCAGATTTTCAGTTTGTGAAAATAGTTATAGTTGTCTTTTGTCCAAAAAATTTCTGTACATGAATATTTTGAAACCATGAAAAGTACTTTTTTATTTTTTAGTTCTGAAAATCGAACAACGTTTTTTTTTATCTCAGTGAAGCTGGACTTTTCCCCACGTACCTAACTGTAACTCTGAATATGTTTGGCTCTGGTAGATTTTACCCCATGTATTTTATGCAGTAATAATAAGACGCAAAAACATAAAGCTACCTTATTTATAATAATCCTTAACTTCAACTTGATACCTACCCTAACTCCTGAACATTTACCTAACAATAGCAACCAAAACCCAAGTCCAACCCTAGACCTAACTCCAAATTCAAAGCCCAACTCTAATCCCAAAGTCTATATCTCTATTAATTGCCACAACCTTTTGATGTTGCAACTGTGTCCATTAAGACGTGTTCAGTTTTGTATTTTATACTTTTAAAGAACTGTAGTAAGCAGCAGTGGCGTCACTAGGGTTAGTGTCACCCGGTGCGAAAAAAAATGGTGTCACTCCCCCACCAACTATAGTCCCCCCCTCAGTACAGACCCCCTCCACTAACTACAGACCCCCCCTCCCGCAGTACAGACCCCCCCCCCCACTAAGTACAGATCACCCTCGCTCAGTATAAACCTCTCCCCTCAGTGCAGACCACCTCCCAGCATTACAGACAACCCCCTCAGTGCAGACCCCCAGTGCAGACACCCCCCCCCCCAGTGCAGACCCCCAGTGAAGACACCCCCCCAGTGCAGACACCCCCCAGTGCAGACAACCCCCAGTGCAGACACCCCCCCAGTGCAGACACCCCCCAGTGCAGACAACCCCCAGTGCAGACACCCCCCCAGTGCAGACACCCCCAAGTGCAGACCCCCAGGGCAGACACCCCCCAGTGCAGACACCCCCCCCAGTGCAGACCCCCCCAGCAGTCCCTCGAGCTTGGGCTCCTCCTCCCCTGTGGATGTAAACAGAGAGGAGGGGGAGGCGGCTTCATTCCGCTCCACTGAGGGACACAGCCGCAGCGTGAGACACATGGCAGCAGGCGGTGTTAGCAGTGCCGCTACCCACGGGTGTCATCCCTCTGGCGGGTGTCACCCGGGTGCGGCCCGCACCCCCTGCACCCGCCCTAGCAAAGCCACTGGTAAGCCGAGCTCAGTTTATGTGACAATTTATTTGATGAATATAGAGAACTATAAGATAGTCGCGCCCTTCATTTTCCTATACAGAGGAATTTAAAATTTTTTATTTTTCCCGGCCCCCGGGAAAACGCCTCACCAGACCTACCAAACAGAGCCTCCGAATAGCCAAGCTGCTATTCCAACATGGCCTCATTGATATTTGGAGAGAGGTAAACCCCACCATGCGAGATTTCACGCACTTCTCCAACCCCCACAGATCTTTCGCAAGGATTGACCACATCCTTGTTTCTTCAGCCTCCATCCCACTCACGAAAAAAGCTTTCATCAAGGATGTGGTCTGGTCGGACCACTCCTTGGTGGTCTTGACACTTCAACGCCCAGTGGGCCACACGCCCCACAGACGTTGGAGACTCAACAAATCTATCCTGAGTGATCCTATCAGAGCTACAGAGATTGAAAACATTATCAAAAACAATTTTTTCACCAACGACACGCCTGAAACTGGTCCTACATGCCTATGGGCTGCCCACAAGGCGGTGCTTAGAGGACATCTTATCCAAATTGCCTCCCAAATTCGCAAATCTCACAAAGCAACAATTGACCAGTTGGATAGGGAATATTCAGCATTAGCCAAAAAACACAAGGACAACCCGAATTCTGTCCCCTCTACGAAATTGGACGCCGCCAGGACAGCGTTGAACTTGGCTCTAACTACCAAGGCCGAAAAATGGATACGGTGGAATAGAGCTAAATTTTATTGTCAAGGTGACAAAATTGGCTCTATGCTAGCAGGTAGACTCTCACCCAAATTTAGGTCCCCAGCCCTCCCCAAAATTAAAATCCAAGGTGGCACTTTGTCCCAGAACCCCCGACGCATAATGCAGGAATTTCACAATTTTTATAAATCTTTGTATAGTGGAGACCATGGTCCTTCTCAAAAAGCGATAGATAATTTCCTTAATATTATCCAGACCCCTACATTAGACAATACTTAGATGCTCCTATCTCGGCGGATGAAGTATGCGCCGTTATTCACCGATTAAAACCTCATTCAGCCCCCGGCCCGGATGGCTTTTCCATTCCATACTACAAATCATTCGCTACAACAATCGCCCCATTTATGGCTCGCTTCTTCAATGCTCTACGAAAGGGGGGACAATTAGACTCTTCTCTCAACATGGCCCACATTACAGTTCTCCCCAAGCCGAACAAAGATGCCAGCTCGGTCAGTAACTATAGACCTATATCTCTCATTAACAACGACCTAAAGATTCTGACTAAAATTCTTGCAGACCGACTGGCCTCCTTCATCAGCTTATACATTCACAAAGACCAAGTGGGATTCATCCCAGGGAGACAAGGTCCTGATCAGACTCGCCGTGCAATAGATATTATCTCCCTCCTTAATTCTAACTGGGATGGAAGCTCTCCCAAACAGGGTTGCCTGCTCTCTCTAGACCTCCAAAAAGCATTCGATTCGGTTCACTGGCCCTACATTTTCAGTACTTTACAACGATGGGGGTTTGGAGACTCTTTCCTCAATGTCATGCATGCCCTTTACTCATCCCCTTCAGCTCAGGTGCGTCTGCAGGGATTTTATTCGGAATCTTTCCCCATATTTAGAGGCACAAGACAAGGTTGTCCGCTCTCCCCATTGATATTTGCCATAGCAATTGAATCCTTAGCAATAGCTATCAGAGCTGACCCAAACATTCGAGGCATTCAATGCGGTTCACGTCAACACAAATGTGCTTTATTTGCGGACGACATTTTAATGTTTGTCTCTTCCCCACTGATCTCACTTCCCAACATTTGCCGCCTTCTAGACGACTTTGGAGCGGTTTCAGGCCTTAGGATCAACTACAACAAATCTCAGGCCCTTAATATTAACATACCAGATTCTCTCCTGACCAGGCTTAGGGACAGCTTTAAATTCTCCTGGAGCGACTCCTCAATCTCATACCTAGGGATTAACTTAACCCCCAGAACTGAACTACTCTATCAAGCTAACTCCCCGACACTTTACCAAAAACTAGAAGCAGACATAACCAGGTGGTCTGAGCTGTCCCTGTCTTGGTTAGGAAGAATTAACACAATAAAGATGACATTACTCCCCCGCATCCTATATTATTTTAGGGCACTCCCGATCCCAATTGACAAAACCCGTTTACAACGTTTCCAAGCCAAAATTATCAAATTTGTATGGGGCAAAGGGGGCCATAGATTCTCTAAATCAATCCTATTTAGATCTAAATTGGAGGGGGGTCTGGGCCTCCCTAATCTGCTTCGGTATTTTCAAGCAGCCCACCTTGCTCAATTATCGATTGTTTACTCTCGCTGAGAACAACCTGACTGGGTCCACATTGAGAGACAGGCGGTTCCACTTCACACGCTTGACTATCTTTTATGGAGCCACAAAAAACAACGTCCTCCGATCCTCTCCCCTACACTATCTCACTCCTTTGCTCTTTGGGATGGCTTAAAGTCTAATGACATACTAACCTCTCGCACAGAACCATTGTCACACATATTCCGAAACCCAGCTTTCCCCCCGGGCCTTGACATTAAAGCTTTCCAGTGGTGGCTTGATAAAGGGTTATACAGAATAGGACACTTCCTCAGACCTATGGGCCCACTTTCTAAGGCATACTGTGTTAGTAAATTGGATATGCCATCAACTGAATTCTTCATATTTTCTCAGATCTCTAACTTCTTAAATAAAAAATGCAAATCATTACCTAACGGGCCCCAAATAACTGAATATGAAACGTGGTGTGGCCAGACTACTGAGCAGAGGGGAGGGATCTCTGTAATCTATAAAGCACTATCCTCGACACAGTCCAAGACGCCTTACATGCTAGCATGGGAGGAAGACCTAGACCAACAATGGAACCTTGATACTTGGCATAGACACTTCTCCCGCTCCTTCAAGGGCATCCTTAATCCTTGCCTAATGGAAGCTAGTATTAAGGTACTGTCTAGATGGTACCTGGTTCCCTCAAAGCTAGCTAAAATGTTTCCATCTGCATCACCGCTCTGTTTTCGTGGTTGTCATTTTAAGCCCCATACACACGCGCGGATTATCCGAGGACCAGGTCCGTCAGACCATGTCCAGCATACTTTGTCTGATGTTGGTTTTGCGTACACACGGTCGGACAAAGTTGTCGGAAAATCCGATCATTCTGAACGTGGTGACGTTTGTTGCCTACGACGGGACTACATAGAGGCTAGTAGCCAATAGCTTTGGTCTTGTAATGTGATCTGTGCATGCGTAGCACTTTGTCCGGTCGGAATTCGCTACACACGATCGGATTTGGTGTGATCGGACTTTGTTGTCAAAAAATCTATCCAGCGGGAGATAGGACTTTGTCCGTCAGACAATCTGATGGAAACTGTCCGATGGTGCCTACACACGGTCTGATTTTACGACAACATTGTCAGATAGGACAGAATCCATCGGAAAATCCTACCGTGTGTATGGGGCTTAAGAGGGGATATGCTACACATTTGGTGGACCTGTCCCAGAATTCGTCAGTTCTGGCGCAAGATTTTTGTTTGGATCAGCAAAATATCCCAAATCTCCATACACATTTCTCCACTCATTGCGCTCCTTAATTTCCCAGTGCAGGGAGCATCCAGGAGTACACAACGCCTTATTTACTTTATTCTCCTGGGGGCCAAACTCACGCTAGCCAAGGATTGGAAACAACCATCTGTCTCAACTCTACTAGCTAAAAGAAAAATCTCATGGATCATGAACCAGGAAAAAATGGCAAGTGTCCTCCTTGATCGCTCGGCCGCATTCACTGCCACATGGGAGCCATGGGCTACATTTGTGGGGATTTCCATCCCACTTTGACCTCGATTACACCACTCTCATACCCATCCCTCTCCAGACGGTTCCTGTCAACATCTTCCTACTCCTTCTCATCTCTTCTTTTCTTCCTCTTTTCTCTTCCTCCTATTCTCTTCTTTCTTCTGCTCCCTGAGCTACGACCCTCAATCATTCGAGCCTTTATCTAGACCGATATCAGACTAAGTTAGTAAGGATAGTTCCGTCAAGCATTTCTGCACGGATCTGATCCCTACTGATAGGCAACCTAGTTACGAGTTCTCTCTTTTTTTTTTTTTTTTTTTTTTAGTTCATAAGAGTCTCTGCTGCCTCACCTGGAGAATTTCAATAAATTACATGGTCAGTTCAGTTCACTGACCTTTCTTAATGCTCTCTCATACCCAGGTCTGGGGCCTTTCTAGTTATTGCTCGAGGGCAGGTGCAGCCTTCGGTGATTTTTACTAAGGGGGTACTGGGGACTGGTGGTTTCGGCCACAGCATGATCCCTATTGGGGTGGCAGCTCCACACTCCCCTCTCCTACCACCCGCTCAGTCTAAAACACCCTTTGATGCATGCTATGCCCTTTATAATTATTGTGTTGTTTTCTTAGACCTTCAGCACATACTAGTATTGTCGAATATGGATAACGCTTGTTGGACTCTTCTGTAATTTTTCTGTCTCATTTTCAATTATTGCTTATTTTTTCTTGTTAATTGCTTGGTCATTACTTTGGCCTTGTTGGTCGACTCAGGATTGATGATCTCCGATCTAAATTACTGTTTCCTAATGTATATCTGTCTTCCTTTGTTATGAAAATAAAATATATTGAAACGAAAAAAAATTCTTTTACGCAAAAATGTACACTGTTTGTACCATTTTCACTTCCTCACTTGCCAAACTACTCACTCCCCCCAACAGCCAGTGCTTGCTTCTTCTCTTCCACACTCTGGGTTATGGGTGGGCCCAAGGTGTTTACTCACAATGCACAACTGATGTCAACGTGCCTGCACCTGGTGAAGTGCCGAAAGTGGCTTTGGGGAACAGGTATCACAGAGAAAAGGAAATATGCAGGCACAAAGGATAAGGTAAATTAAACTGCTTTTTAATGGTACCCTGTCCATAAATGAACATTTAACCCTTGCAGTATGGGGGAAAGCCCTATTGCAAGGATAATTTTAATATTTCTCAGGCATTTCTTGTCTTCCTGTTTGGTGATTTTTTTTTTGGTTTTAAGAAAGTTTCCCATCTGACATCAAGTAGGTGGTTTGCTGCATACATATTTCATATTTCATACACTATTACATGGGGGCATGTGCATAATTTACAGTATATCGTTTTTCTGAAAGCATAATATACTGGGTTTGGAAAATGATACATGTGTACTCATTGGAGCAGTCTAACTTGGCCAAAGCTTTGCAGACACTCTATCCATCTGTAACCCTGGCTGGTGACCCCTTTAAATAGCTCAGACAAGCATAGCAGCTAATTTCCATCTCCCTGCTGGTGACTGGCAGAGTGCAGGGAGAGGGGAGGAAAAGGAGGACAATGATTGGAGGGAAGGGAAAGACTTGATTGACCAGTGGAAATTTAGCCCAGCACTTAAACACCTGAAGGAAGAGACTGAGCAGGCTGGGTAGTTGAGGAAAGAACCCTGGTACACATGCTGGGGCCAAGGACTGTCAGAGCCTAGTGTGAATGGGAGGCTTGCAGGCTGACAGACTGTACTGTGCTGTACAGTGAGAGCACTGCCAGAATTCCAGGGGAGCAGACTGCAGAGGACTCTCAAGACCATTAGGGGAAAGATTCAGGCTTGAAAAGAAGGCCCATTGCATTGAGTACTGCCTTTCTCCTGACCCCTACTCCAGAAGAGTGCCAGCTTTATCGAGGCAATAAGGTAAAGTCCTACTGACACATCTCATTGGCCATCATCTAGCCAGAAGCATTGCGGTCTACCCTACAGCTGATTTTAGACTGTGTGAAGGAGCAGTCATCTGAGGTCAGACTGAATCTGCAAAGTTTTGGTGTGGTGTGAAGCCTTTGGCCACCCTTATATTTACTGAACTTATTTATTGTTATAGAGCCTCCAGAGGGTTTCCTTGCCTTAAAGGTGAATGCTTCAAAGTGAGTTTAAGGGTCCCATTGCTGGCAGACTTGTTCGTTATAGAAATAGCTAGTGGCTAGACAGGGTCTAGTGAAGTCTCACAGGTTTGCTCCTTTCTTCCAGCCTGTATCTGGGTTGCATGTTTTTTTCTTTTGGGGGAAGCGAGTACACGTTTCTGCTGGTTTTGGTCTATGGAGAACTCTTGTAATCTTGTGACAAATTCAGTTTTGCTAAAATTTGCTAAACCTACTAGTGAACATCAGAACATGAGTGACACTTCCCTATATTTTCTGCCTTCCTTAAAACCTGTACTATTTGCCCATCACTGAAAAATAGATTTCTGTGTTCAGCTGGCATTTGACAGTAAATGCTACACACTAGTAGAACTGAAAGTTTGTCTTCTGTGTAAATATAAAAGGTGGACTAAAGATTTTTTTTCTATACACGTGTTTCTGTGAATGCTCTTTAAAAAGATTTTTCACGTTACAAAAAAAAAATATATAAATACAAAATATGTCAATCATCAATCTGTTCAAAGCCATGCAATTATTAGGAACATATGAAAAGCAGAACTGAAATAAAGTTCTTACCAACTGCTGAACTGATTCTACATGTGCAAGAGAGAAGAAGACCTATGCAGAGGACTCCCTATCTATTACCTATCAGTAAGTAATTCATACAAACGATTTGTTTTTTCAGTCTACAAGGAATGTGCAGACAGGCTACATAGGTCATTCTAGAACATTCAAAATCATATTCATGGGCCATGGCTAACTAAATTCAAAACTTATATCACAAATAATTACTGATTATAAAGTCAACAAAAATTGATGTCAAGTTAATTATATTTCATACATTAACTGACTTGCTCTTGCTGTGGTGGAAAGCAGTGACAGATTGCCAGCCTAGGGCTACTTACCAAACACAACTGGAGTATGCTAAGGTTTTCCTGTATTCAGTCACTTGATGAACATTTATCAGGTAAAATACATTTAAATTTTGAACTGTCACTAAAGCAAAGAGAATACAAGAACTGATATTAGCTAGCAAGTATATGTAACAATCACTTCACTGAAACCCCAAATTAAGCTGCGTCAATTATTTTGTTTCCTTTTTAACAGTCCTATTTGCTTTAGCAAAGGTTAAAACACCCTGTGCTAGCATCACGCTAGAGAATTGGATTGCTGTTCAAACAGTCCGGAATATTCCAACACTCCATCTGCCCATTGCTCTAATCCACTTAACTTTCTGCGCAGGGGTCCTCAAACTACGGCCCAAGGGCTGTATACGACCCGCCAGGGTGATTTACTCGGTCCGCAGACTGCCCCTTTAACATGGCAGCACTCCCCCTCCCCTCTGCTACCTTAATCACACAAGACGAGAAACATGACAGGTCCGGACAAAGGGCGGGACCTTTTGAGTTAAGAAGCGGGTGATTGGTTACTAGACAGAAATCAATGACCTACCTTTCACTTGAAAAGTCCCGCCCTTAGTCTGGACCTGTAATGCTTTGCATCTTGTAGCAGAGGGGAGGGGGAGTGCTGTGATGTCATAGATGGGGCAGTGTAATGCTGCTGGAGGGCTCTGTGATGGGGGGATCTGTTATGGGGGGCTTTGTGATGGGGGATCTGTGATGGGGGGCTTTGTGATGGGGGTCTGCTGATGGGGGGATCTGTAATGGGGGGCTTTGTGATGGGGAGTCTGTTATAAGGGGGATCTGTGATAAGGGGGCTTTGTGATGGGGGGATCTGTGATTGGGGGATCTGTGAAGGGTGGCTTTGTGATGGGGGTTTGATGGGGGGAGTCTGTGATGGGGGGCTTTGTGATGGGGAGTCTGTTATAAGGGGGATCTGTGATAAGGGGGCTTTGTGATGGGGGGATCTGTGATTGGGGGATCTGTGAAGGGTGGCTTTGTGATGGGGGTTTGATGGGGGGAGTCTGTGATGGGGGGGCTTTGTGATGGGGATCTGTTATGGGGTATATTTGATGGGGGGCATCTGTGATGGGGGATCTGTTATGGGGGTCTTTGTGATGGGGGGGCTTTTTGATGGGGTTCACTGGGCCGATAGCTGCAGTTCCAGTGTCCACCAGCAGGTGTCTCCCAGTAGCCAGCAGGATATGATCAGCCACACCTGGCTCCAGCTGCCAGGTGGATATTTAAGGCTGCTCCTCCCTTCCCCTAGGGCGTCACTATCCTGTCTGATTGCCTCCTTGCTACCAGATTGTGCCTTATTCCTATCCTGAATCTTCCTGTGTCCTGATCCGTCCTACACCCCTCTGCCTTGCTCCCTGCTCTTGTACCCAGTCGTGTTTCCCTTCCTTGCATCCCTGTTACCTTTGTCTCTTAGGTTGTAGACATTGTATATAGATAGTAGTTAGGTTCATTATTTATTTTTATTCTTGTTTGATGGAGTGGTTTCTGTTTTTACTGGTTGCTGTGTATGTTTATTGGTGTGTGTTCACAGTCAATTTAATGATAAATACATAGTTTAGTCTCAGATTCCTCGTGTAGCTATGTGTCTGGTCTCTTTAGCCGCTGATTCCTGACAGGGGGCTTTGTGATGGGGGATCTGTTATGGGAGGCTTTGTGATGGGGGAGATCTATGATGGGGGATCTGTAATGGGGGGCTTTGCTATGGGGGATCTGTTATGGGGGACTTTGCTATGGGGGGATCTGTTATGGGGGGCTTTGTGATGGGAGGGGGACTTATAATTTTTTATAGCATTTTTTAATATAGTGATAAGAAAAGGCATTTGTAATGCTGGCCATACACTGAATTTCGATCAGTGTGTGGTCATCCCTGCTCAACAGAAAAAGATCATTTATCCACTTCTGTTGTAGGGACATGCTGGAAAACTATTGTTGATTCTGACCAGTGCAATCTGACTGATTACATACTTCTGTTACTTTGAGTAGAATTTTAGGCTAGTTTATATTGGAGCATGTGCCACATTCTTCCACAATTTTAAAGATAAATATAATTACATAGTTGGTAAGGTTGAATAAAGACACCAGTCCATCCAGGTCAATGTGTGTGTGTGTGTGTGTGTGTGTGTGTGTACGCTCATGTAAAAAAAAAAAACATAATTCATATCCCTGTATAATATGCTCACTAAGATGCTCATCTAAAAGTCCATTTAAACTATCAATACTTCCCGCTGACACCACCGATAGTAGAAGTGAGTTACATATCCTCGCCATCCTGACAATGAAAACCCCTCTACGCAGTTTAAGGTTAAACCGCTTCTCCTCCAGTTTCTTTGAGTGACCACATGTCTTTATTCAAAACACTTGTGTACATCATGTGTACAATATACAATACAGTCTTCTTATACTCCCTGAGACTGAATAGTTTATTCCCAATGCTAGAATCACCATTGAGGCAATTGTATATTGCTATCACATCTCCTCTCAAACATCTCTTCTCCAGGAAGAATGGGTTTAATGTTTGTATTGGTTCCTCGTAACTGAGGCCCTCCGTAATATCTATTCCCCATAATAGTTTTGTTGCCCTTCTCTGTACTCTCTCCAGTTCCAGCACATCATTACTGAGGACTGGTGACCAGGACTGGATGGCATACTCCAGATGTGGCCAAACTAGAGTTTTATAAACTGGCCAGATTATTGTTTTATCTTTTGAGTAAATATGCATGCTTATATTCTGTTGGCTTTGCTTGCTGCAGCTTAGCATTGCATGCTGTTGCTGAGTCTGTCATCTACTAGGAACCCCAGAACTTTTTCCATCCTGGATTCGATCAGAGGTTCTCCCTTGCGTTCATATTTTTAGCTCCCAAAAGCATTACTTTACATTTTTCAACATTAAACCTAATTTGCCATGTAATTGCCTGCCCCTTTATTTTATTGAGATCTTCTTGTAAAGTTTCTTTATTCTGCTGTGAAGTTATTGCCCTGCTTAGCTTTGTATTGTCAGCAAACACTGAAATTGAGCTATTTAGCCCATCCTCTATATCATTTATGAATAAATTCAACAGAATTGGCCCCCTGGGGTACCCCACTTACCACTTTAGACCACTCTGAGCAAATGCTATTTATCACCAAACTTTAGACATGCTCCTGTAACCAATTTTCTATCTATGCACTATGGTCTAGACCAGTGGTCTCCAAACTGCGGCCTGGGACCAGATGTGGCCCTTTGCTTGCCTTTATCTGGCCCTTGGGGCAATATTCCTCCCCCTGATATGAGACACTATTCTGCCAACTGACAACAATAGGGCACCATTTCTCCTACTAACATCAACAATGGGGCACAATTTCTCCTACCGACACCAACAATGGGGCACCATTGCTCCTACAGACACCAACAAGGGGGTACCATTTCTCCTACTGACACCAATAATGGGGCACCATTTCTCCTACTGACACCAACAACGGGGCACCATTTCTCCTACTGACACCAACAATGGGGCACCATTTCTCCTACTGACGCCAACAATGGGGCACAATTTCTCCTACTGACACCAACAAGGGGGCACCATTTCTCCTACTGACACCAACAATGGGGCACCATTTCTCCTACTGACACCAACAATGGGGCACCATTTCTCTTACTGACATCAACAGTGGGGCACAATTTTTCCTACTGACACCAACAATGGGGGACCATTTCTCCTACTGACACCAACGATGGGACACTATTGCTCCCATCAGTACCAAATGTGGTGATGTTTACTCCCACTGATGCCAATAAAATTTCCACTCTCGCTGTCTGCAGTTTGGCCCCCTAAAGTCTGAAGGACAATAAATTGGCCCTTTGTTTAGAAAGTTTGGAGACCCCTGGTCTAGACCTACAGACCTCCGTTTGCAACTTAAGCGTGTGTGGGGGACTGTATCAAATGCTTCTGCAAAATCCAGATACACCACATCCACAGGCCTTTACTTATCTAGATGGCAGTTCACTTCCTCATAGAATGTTAACAGGTTGGTTTGGCAAGAACGACCTTTCATAAAGCCATGCTGATTACTACTAATGATACTTCATTTATTAGCAAAATCTTGGATATAGTCCCTTATCATACCCTCCAATAGTTTACATACTATTGATGCTAGACTGACTGGCCTGTAGTTTCCAGGTATATATCTCATCCCTTTTTTATATATTGGTACCATGTTGGCCCTTGCCAATCCACTGGCACCATTCCTGTCAGTATGCTGTCCATAAAAATTAGGAATAGCGATCTGTCTATAACCTGACTCAGTTCTTTGAGGACTCTCGGGTGTAAACCATCTGGTCCTGGTGATTTATATGCATTAACCACTTGCCGACCGGTGCACGACGATATACGTCGGCAGAATGGCACGTACAGGCAGGAGGGCGTATATATAAGTCCCTCCTTTAGCCTGTCCGTGCCATCGGGAGCGCGCCGGTCGGGACCCCCGTGAGTATGGTCGCGGTCCCAGCGGGCTCGATCGCCGCGGGGACACCCGCGATCGTCTCACGGGAAGGCTGAACGGGGAGATGCCGAGATAAACAGCATCTCCCCGTTCTGCCTAGCAACTAGTGATGCCGATCTCTGCTCCCTGTGATTGGAGCAGAGATCAGCATTCACTAGCTGACAGCCATGCCCCCCACAGTAAGAAACACACCCCTAGGCATACTTAACCCTTACACTGCCCCCTTGTGGTTAACCCCTTCACTGCCAGTGTCATTTATACAGGAATCAATGCATTTAAATAGCATTGATTGCTGTATAAATGACAATGGTCCCAAAAATGTGTCAAAAATGTCCGATGTGTCCGCCATAATGTCGCAGTCACAAAAAAAAAAATCGCAGATCGCCGCCATTACTAATAAAAAAAAAATTATTAATAAAAATTCTATAAAACTATCCCCTATCTTGTAAACGCTATAACTTCTGCGCAAACCGATCAATAATCGCTTATTGCGATTTTTTTTTACCAAAAATATTTAGAAGAATACGTATCGGCCTAAACTGAGGAAAAAAAACTTTTTTTTATATATTTTTTTGGGGATATTTATTATAGCAAAAAGTAAAAAATAATGCATTTTTTTCAAAATTGTCGCTCTATTTTTGTTTATAGCGCAAAAAATAAAAACCGCAGGGGCGATCAAATACCACCAAAAGAAAGCTCTATTTGTAGGAAAAAAAGGACGTCAATTTTGTTTGGGAGCCACGTCGCACGACCGCGCAATTGTCAGTTAAAGCGACGCAGTGCCGAATCGCAAAAAGGGGCCTGGTCCTTTGGCTGCAAATTGGTCCGGTCTGAAAGTGGTTAAGCTTTTCAAGTCTTTTTTGGACACCAACCTCTGAAAGCCACAAAAGGTACACTTTGTGATGCGTTAATAATGATACAGTTTTGATTACTATACCCCTCCTTTTCCTGTGTAAAAAGAAGAATGCATTTAGTACAGTTGCCATCTCCTTATCATTTGTACCCAACTTCCCCTGATCATCATTTATGGGACCAATGTCCTCTGACCTCGCTTTTTTACTATAGAATCTTTTTGAATTTTTTTTTTCTCTCTTCCACTATGTGTCTCTCATGCTCTATTTTAGCTGCCCTGATTGCATTCTCACACTTTTTTATTGCATTCATTGTAGTGTTGAAATGCTAATGACGTCCCCTTTGCCTTATTGTCAGGGAAGGTTCCATCCGCTGGTGACAATGCCTGATATTTGGCGTGCAGTACTGTGGTCCACCAGCAGGTGTCTCTTGGCAGTCTGGAACTGCCAGGGGAGCTTTTCCCTGTTGATAGTAATATGTCATATTTGGGCCGCAGTACTGGCATTCACCAGCGGATGGATCCTGGCAGTGTGGAGCAGTCAGCACCCCTTGCAATCAGGTGTCACTTGAGACCAATTACAGGCATATAAATACCCGGCAAACACTCACATGTTTGCCTTGGTATTGTCCTTGCGACCTGACCTGCTGCTGTGTGATCCTGATCCTGATCCTGATCCTGATCCTGATCCTGATCCTGATCCTGATCCTGATCCTGATTCTGATTCTGAACCTGAACCTGTGCCCTGAACTTCTGACCCGTGTTTCTGATCCTGTTTCCCTGTCCTGGTCCCTACCCTGTCCAACCTTTTCCTGTCATTCCTGCGCTGCAGTCTGATCCGTCCATCCTCTCCCTGTCCTGTGTTCCTTACCCCATATGCTGATCTCCCCATGTATGACCTTGGTCTGGCTTGCGTCTCTGATTCTGAAACTGCCCTTTTGTTTATCTGTTGATCCTCTGTGCATGACCCTGGCCTGGCTATCATTTATGATCCTGGTATTTCCCATTTATTGTACATATCTGTCTGTTGTTATTTGGGGGTCTCTGTCCGTTGGTTGGTTTATTGGACTGTGTGGTTGTATTTATATTACTCACTTCCCTTAACCACTTGCCGGCCGGCGCACGACGATATACGTCGGCAGAATGGCACGTACAGGCAGGAGGGCGTATATACAAGTCCCTCCTTTAGCCTGTCCGTGCCATCGGGAGCGCGCCGGGAGCGGCGCGCCGGTCGGGACCCCCGTGAGTCCGGTCGCGGTCCCCGCGGGCTCTATCGTCGCGGGGACACCTGCGATCGTCTCACGGGAAGGCTGAACGGGGAGATGCCGAGATAAACAGCATCTCCCCGTTCTGCCTAGCAACTAGTGACGCCGATCTCTGCTCCCTGTGATTGGAGCAGAGATCAGCATTCACTAGCTGACAGCCACGCCCCCCCACAGTAAGAAACACACCCCTAGGCATACTTAACCCTTACACTGCCCCCTTGTGGTTAACCCCTTCCCTGCCAGTGTCGTTTATACAGGAATCAATGCATTTAAATAGCATTGATTGCTGTATAAATGACAATGGTCCCAAAAATGTGTCAAAAATGTCCGATGTGTCTGCCATAATGTCGCAGTCACAAAAAAAAATCGCAGATCGCCGCCATTACTAAAAAAAAAAAAATTATTAATAAAAATGCTATAAAACTATCCCCTATATTGTAAACGCTATAACTTCTGCACAAACCGATCAATAATCGCTTATTGCGATTTTTTTTTTTTACCAAAAATATTTAGAAGAATACGTATCGGCCTAAACTGAGGAAAAAAAATGTTTTTTTTATATATTTTTTGGGGATATTTATTATAGCAAAAAGTAAAAAATAATGCATTTTTTTCAAAATTGTCGCTCTATTTTTGTTTATAGCGCAAAAAATAAAAACTGCAGGGGCGATCAAATACCACCAAAAGAAAGCTCTATTTGTGGGAAAAAAAAGGATGTCAATTTTGTTTGGGAGCCACGTCGCACGACTGCGCAATTGTCAGTTAAATCGACGCAATGCCGAATCGCAAAAAGGGGCCTGGTCCTTTGGCTGCAAATTGGTCCGGTCTGAAAGTGGTTAATAAATCTTCATATTTCACTTATACACGTTTGGGTTTCCTCTGTTGCAGTCAACACAGTTCTGGTCTTATCTGATACGTGACACTTATATTTTTAAAGGCCTTTTTTTCCTCTTCAATTACTTTTTACATTAAAGTTTAGCCACCCAATGGAATGCACTGGCTAATATTTCTATTTGATGTGTTCCTAAAGTACTCCCATTTATCCTCAGTGTTCATTGTTTCTAGGATGTAGTATTGAGCACAGTTTCTTGCACTACCCTCGTGCCTCCTTTTCCTATGATATAGGCTTAAAGTTGTTGTAAACTCTTTACGACAACTTTATGCTACAGGCAAGCCTATAAAAAGGCTTACCTGTAGCTACCCAGGATATCTCCTAAACTTGCACGGTTTAGGAGATATCCCCTGTCCCCTGCATGTGCTGATGACATCCTCACATGCGCACTGGGGCAAACTGAAGCAATGGCACGTATGTGCCGTTGCTTCAGTCTGTGTGCCATTACCGGCGGCTCCCATGCACATGCGCGGGAGTGATGTCATCGCGGCTCTGGCCAATCATAGAGCCGGAGCTGCGATACCTGGAAGTAACCCCCGGGAGAGATGTTGCTGGCCGGAGGGGGAGACGAGGAAGGCTGCAGGGGCTTCGTTCTCGGGTATGTAATTTATAATGAGCTAGTATGCTATGCATACTAGCTCATTATGCCTTTGTCTTGCAAGGTTTATTTTTAAAAAATGTTTTTACCAGGGTTTACAACCACTTTAATGTAATTATCCTGTGATCATTGGATCTAAATGTTTCCATAATTTCCACATCTTCGATCAGATCTGCATCATTTCTAAATAATAGATCTAGCAATGCATTATTTCTAGTCGGGCATCCACTTTTGATGTTGCAACTGTGTCCATTAAGACGTGTATAGTTTTGTATTTTAGAACTGTAATAAGCAGAGCTCAGTTTATGTGACAATTTATTTGATGAATATAGAGAACTATGAGATAGTCGCGTCCTTCATTTTCCATTACAGAGGGATTTAGAACATTTTCTTTTACGCAAAAACTTACACTGTTTGTTCCATTTTCACTTCCTCACCAAAGGACTTTTACTTGCCAAACTACTAGCTCCCCCAACAGGGGGGCTTGCCTCTTCTCTTCCACACTCTGGTTTATAGGTGGGCCCATGGTGTTTACTCACAGTTCACAACTGATGTCAACGTGCCTGCCCCTGGTGAAGTGCCGAAAGTGGCTTTGGGTAACAGGTATCACAGAGAAAGGGAAATATGCAGGCGCAAAGGATAAGGTAAATAAAACTGCTTTTGAATGGTACCCTATCCATAAATGAACATTTAACCCTTGCAGTATGGGGGAAAGCCCTATTGCAATGCATTGTGAGTTTACTATAGAGCCCAAAGATTTCTAAGAAAAAATAAGAAGCCTTCTGTATAGCCACACACACCAAAATAGTAGGGAGATGATTGCAATTGACCAGAATTGTACTATACACTTATTTTGAAATAATGTTGTGGTAAAACAGGGCTAAAATTGGGCCTTTCCTTTAACTAACCCCAAGATTTTACTTTATTTTTCATTAGCCTCTCGGGCATTTCTTTTCTTCCTGTTTGGTGATTTTTTTGGGGGGGTTTAAGAAAGTTTCCCATCTGACATCAAGTAGGTGGGTTGCTGCATACATATTTCATATTTCATACACTATTGCATGGGGCATGTGCATAATTTACAGTATGTAATTTTTCTAAAGCATAATATACTGGGTTTGGAAAATGATACATGTGTACTCATTGGAACAGTCTAACCTGGTCAAAGCTTTGTAGACACTCTATCCATCTGTAACCCTGGCTGGTGACCCCTTTAAATAGCTCAGTCAAGCATAGCAGCTAATTTCCATCTCCCTGCTGGTGACTGGCAGAATGCAGGGAGAGGGGAGGAAAAGGAGGACAATGATTGGAGGGGAGGGAAGGACTTGATTGACCAGTGGAAATTTAGCCCAGCACTTAAAAACCTGAAGGAAGGGACTGGGCAGGCTGGGTAGCTGAGGAAAGAACCCTGGGACACATGCTGGGGCCAAGCACTGTCAGAGCCTAATGGGAATGGGAGGCTTGCAGGCTGACAGACTGTACTGTGCTGTACAGTGAGAGCACTGCCATAATTCCAGGGGAGCAGACTCTTAAGACCATTAGGGGAAAGATTCAGGCTTCAGAGGAAGGCCCATTGCATTGAGTACTGCCTTTCTCCTGACCCCTACTCCAGAAGAGTGCCAGCTTTATCGAGGCAATAAGGTAAAGTCCTACTGACACATCTCATTGGCCATCATCTAGCCAGAAGCATTGCGGTCTACCCTACAGCTGCTTTTAGACTGTGTGAAGGAGCAGTTATCTGAGGTCAGACTGAATCTGCAAAGTTTTGGTGTGGTGTGAAGCCTTTGGCCACCCTTATATTTACTGAACTTATTTACTGTTATAGAGCCTCCAGAGGATTTCCTTGCCTTAAAGGTGAATGCTTAAAAGTGAGTTTAAGGGTCCCATTGCTGGCAGACTTGTTCGTTATAGCAATAGCTAGTGGCTAGACAGGGTCTAGTGAAGTCCCACAGGTTTGCTCCTTCCTCCCAGCCTGTATCTGGGTTGCATGTTTTTTTCATTTGGGGGAAGCGAGTACACGTTTCTGCTGGTTTTGGTCTATGGAGAACTCTTGTAATCTTGTGACAAATTCAGTTTTGCTAAAATTGCTTCTCTTAAACCTACTAGTGAACATCAGAACATGAGTGACACTTCCCTATATTTTCTGCCTTCCTTAAAACCTGTACTATTTGCCCATCACTGAAACATTGATTTCTGTGTTCAGCTGGCATTTGACAGTAAATGCTACACACTAGTAGAACTGAAAGTTTGTCTTCTGTGTAAATATAAAAGGTGGACTAAAGATTTTTTTCTATACACGTGTTTCTGTGAATGCTCTTTAAAAAGATTTTTCACGTTACAAAAAAAAAAAACCTTACAAAATATGTCAATCATCAATCTGTTCAAAGCCATGCAATTATTAGGAACATATGAAAAGCAGAACTGAAATAAAGTTCTTACCAACTGCTGAACTGATTCTACATGTGCAAGAGAGAAGAAGACCTATGCAGAGGACTCCCTATCTATTACCTATCAGAAAGTAATTCATACAAACTATTTGTTTTTTCAGTCTACAAGGAATGTGCAGACAGGCTACATAGGTCATTCTAGAACATTCAAAATCATATTCATGGGCCATGGCTAACTAAATTCAAAACTTATATCACAAATAATTACTGATTATAAAGTCAACAAAAATTGATGTCAATTTAATTATATTTCATACATTAACTGACTTGCTCTTGCTGTGGTGGAAAGCAGTGACAGATTGCCAGCCTAGGGCTACTTACCAAACACAACTGGAGTATGCTAAGGTTTTCCTGTATTCAGTCACTTGATGAACATTTATCAGGTAAAATACATTTAAATTTTGAACTGTCACTAAAGCAAAGAGAATACAAGAACTGATATTAGCTAGCAAGTATATGTAACAATCACTTCACTGAAACCCCAAATTAAGCTGCGTCAATTATTTTGTTTCCTTTTTAACAGTCCTATTTGCTTTAGCAAAGGTTAAAACACCCTGTGCTAGCATCACGCTAGAGAGTTGGATTGCTGTTCAAACAGTCCGGAATATTCCAACACTCCATCTGCCCATTGCTCCAATCCACTTAACTTTCTGCGCAGGGGTCCTCAAACTACGGCCCGAGGGCTGTATACGGCCCGCCAGGGTGATTTACTCAGCCCGCATACTGCCCCTTTAACATGGCAGCACTCCCCCTACCCTCTGATACCTTAATCACACAAGACGAGAAACATGACAGGTCCGGACAAAGGGCGGGACCCTTTGAGTTAAGAAGCGGGTGATTGGTTACTAGGCAGAAATCAATGACCTACCTTTCACTTGAAAAGTCCCACCCTTAGTCTGGACCTGTAATGCTTTGCATCTTGTAGCAGAGGGGAGGGGGAGTGCTGTGATGTTATAGATGGGGCAGTGTAATGCTGCTGGAGGGCTCTGTGATGGGGGGATCTGTTATGGGGGGCTTTGTGATGGGGGATCTGTGATGGGGGGCTTTGTGATGGGAGTCTGCTGATGGGGGGGATCTGTGATGGGGGGCTTTGTGATGGGGAGTCTGTTATAAGGGGGATCTGTGATAAGGGGGCTTTGTGATGGGGGGATCTGTTTGGGGGGATCTGTGATGGGTGACTTTGTGAAGGGGGTTTGATGGGGGAGTCTGTGATGGGGGGGCTTTGTGATGGGGGGTCTGTTATGGGGTATTTTTGATGGGGGGGCATCTGTGAGGGGGGATCTGTTATGGGGGTCTTTGTGATGGGGGGCTTTTTGATGGGGTTCACTGGGCCGATAGCTGCAGTTCCAGTGTCCACCAGCAGGTGTCTCCCAGAAGCCAGCAGGATCTGATCAGCCACACCTGGCTCCAGCTGCCAGGTGGATATTTAAGGCTGCTCCTCCCTTCCCCTAGGGCGTCACTATCCTGTCTGATTGCCTCCTTGCTACCAGATTGTGCCTTATTCCTATCCTGAATCTTCCTGTGTCCTGATCCGTCCTACACCCCTCTGCCTTGCTCCCTGCTCTTGTACCCAGTCGTGTTTCCCTTCCTTGTATCCCTGTTACCTTTGTCTCTTATGTTGTAGACATTGTATATAGATAGTAGTTAGGTTCATTAGTTATTTTTATTCTTGTTTGATGGAGTGGTTTATGTTTTCACTGGTTGCTGTGTATGTTTATTGGTGTGTGTTCACTGTCAATTTAATGATAAATACATAGTTTAGTCTCAGATTCCTCGTGTAGCTATGTGTCTGGTCTCTTTAGCCGCTGATTCCTGACAGGGGGCTTTGTGATGGGGGATCTGTTATGGGAGGCTTTGTGATGGGGGGGATCTATGATGGGGGATCTGTAATGGTGGGCTTTGCTATGGGGGATCTGTTATGGGGGGCTTTGCTATGGGGGGATCTGTTATGGGGGGCTTTGTGATGGGAGGGGGACTTATTATTTTTTATAGCATTTTTTAATATAGTGATTAGAAAGGGCATTTGTAATGCTGGCCATACACTGAATTTCGATCAGTGTGTGGTCATCCCTACTTAACAGAAAATGATTGTTTATCCACTTCTGTTGTAGGGACATGCTGGAAAACTATTGTTGATTCTGACCAGTGCAATCTGACTGATTACATACTTCTGTTACTTCGAGTATAATTTTAGGCTAGTTTGCCTTATATTGGAGCATGTGCCACATTCTTCCACAATTTTAAAGATAAATATAATTACATAGTTGGTAAGATTGAATAAAGACACCAGTCCATCCAGGTGTGTGTGTGTGTGTGTGTGTACTATAAAAAAAAAACAATACTTCCCACTGACACCATCAATACTTCCCGCTGACACCACCGATGGTAGAATGAGTTACATATCCTCGCCATCCTGACAATGAAAACCCCTCTACGCAGTTTAAGGTTAAACTGCTTCTCCTCCAGTTTCTTTGAGTGACCACATGTCATCTTTTTTTATTTGTCTTTATTCAAAACACTTGTGTACATCATGTGTACAATATACAATACAGTCTTCTTATACTCCCTGAGACTGAATAGTTTATTCCCAATGCTAGAATCACCATTGAGGCAATTGTATATTGCTATCACATCTCCTCTCAAACATCTCTTCTCCAGGAAGAATGGGTTTAATGTTTGTATTGGTTCCTCGTAACTGAGGCCCTCCGTAATATCTATTCCCCATAATAGTTTTGTTGCCCTTCTCTGTACTCTCTCCAGTTCCAGCACATCATTACTGAGGACTGGTGACCAGGACTGGATGGCATACTCCAGATGTGGCCAAACTAGAGTTTTATAAAGTGGCCAGATTATTGTTTTATCTCTTGAGTAAATATGCATGCTTATATTCTGCTGGCTTTTCTTGCTGCAGCTTAGCATTGCATGCTGTTGCTGAGTCTGTCATCTACTAGGAACCCCAGATCTTTTTCCATCCTGGATTCGATCAGAGGTTCTCCCCCTAGTGGGTAAATTGCGTTCATATTTTTAGCTCCCAAAAGCATTACTTTACATTTTTCAACATTAAACCTAATTTGCCATGTAATTGCCTACCCCTTTATTTTATTGAGATCTTCTTGTAAAGTTTCTATATCCTGCTGTGAAGTTATTGCCCTGCTTAGCTTTGTATTGTCAGCAAACACTGAAATTGAGCTATTTAGCCCATCCTCTATATCATTTATGAATAAAGTCAACAGAATTGGCCCCCTGGGGTACCCCACTTACCACTTCAGACCACTCTTAGCACATGCTATTTATCACCAACCTTTAGACATGCTTCTGTAACCAATTTTCTATCTATGTACTATGGTCTAGACCAGTGGTCTCCAAACTGCGGCCTGGGGCCAGATGTGGCCCTTTGCTTGCCTTTATCTGGCCCTTGGGGCACTATTCCTCCCCCTGATATGAGACACTATTCTGCCAACTGACATCAACAATAGCTCACCATTTCTCCTACTGACATCAACAATGGGGCACAATTTCTCCTACCGACACTAACAATGGGGCACCATTGCTCCTACAGACACCAACAAGGGGGTACCATTTCTCCTACTGACACCAATAATGGGCACCATTTCTCCTACTGACACCAACTATGGGGGACCATTTCTCCTACTGACACCAACAACTGGGTACCATTTCTCCTACTGATACCAACAATGGGGCACCATTTCTCCTACTGACGCCAACAATGGGGCACCATTTCTCCTACTGACACCAACAAGGGGGCACCACTTCTCCTACTGACACCAACAATGGGGCACCATTTCTCCTACTAACACCAACTATGGGGCACCATTTCTCCTACTGACACCAACAATGGGGCACCATTTATCCTACTGACACCAACAATGGGGCACCATTTCTCCAACTGACACCAACGGGACACCATTTCTCATAATTTCCACTCTCGCTGTCTGCAGTTTGGCCCCCCTAAAGTCTGAAAGACAATAAATTGGCCTTTTGTTTAGAAAGTTTGGAGACCCCTGGTCTAGACCTACAGACCTCAGTTTGCAAATTAAGCGTGTGTGGGGGACTGTATCAAATGCTTCTGAAAAATCCAGATACACCACATCCACAGGCCTTTACTTATCTAGATGGCAGTTCACTTCCTCATAGAATGTTAACAGGTTGGTTTGGCTGGAACGACCTTTCATAAAGCCATGCTGATTACTACTAATGATACTGCATTTATTAGCAAAATCTTGGATATAGTCCCTTATCATACCCTCCAATAGTTTACATACTATTGATGCTAGACTGACTGGCCTGTATTTTCCAGGTATATATCTCATCCTTTTTTATATATTGGTACCATGTTGGCCCTTGCCAATCCACTGGCACCATTCCTGTCAGTATGCTGTCCATAAAAATTAGGAATAGCGATCTGTCTATAACCTGACTCAGTTCTTTGAGGACTCTCGGGTGTAAATCATCTTGTCCTGGAGATTTATATGCATTAAGCTTTTCAAGTCTTTTTTGGACACCAACCTCTGAAAGCCAGAAAAGGTACACTTTGTGATACATTAATAATGATACAGTTTTGATTACTATACCCCTCCTTTTCCTGTGTAAAAAGAAGAATGCATTTAGTACAGTTGCCATCTCCTTATCATTTGTTCCCCACTTCCCCTGATCATCATTTATGGGACCAATGTCCTCTGACCTTACTTTTTTACTCTAGAATCTTTTTGAATTTTTTTTTCTCTCTTCCACTATGTGTCTCATGTTCTATTTTAGCTGCCCTGATTGCATTCTTACACTTTTTATTGCATTCATTGTAGTGTTGAAATGCTAATAATGTCCCCTCTGCCTTATTGTCAGGGAAGGTTCCATCTGCTGGTGACACTGCCTGATATTTGGCGTGCAGTACTGTGGTCCACCAGCAGGTGTCTCCTGGCAGTCTGGAACTGCCAGGGGAGCTTTTCCCTGTTGATAGTAATATGTCATCTTTGGGCCGCAGTACTGGCGTTAACAGCCCCTCCATCTTTTTGGCCATCTTCTCCCCCAACATAGCTACACCCTCCCCATTAAGGTGCAGTCTGTCCCTACTATAGAGCCGGTAACCGACTGAGAAGTCAGCCCAGTTATCTAGGAACCAAAAACCCTCCAGGAACCAGAAACCCTTGCACTAATTCCTCAGCCACTTGTTAAGTTAACTAAGCTGTCGCTGCCTCTCTGGTATGGCTCAAGTTACAAGCAGTGTCTCTGAGAATACCATCTTGGAGGTCTTTTTCTTTAATATAGCCACTAAGTCTCTGAAATCATAAACAGCATAATAATGTTCATTCTAAGCATTCTAAATTCAGCTCATCCTTTTGCACATTGTGCTCATATCCATATCGAAGTGAAGGATTTTTCTAAATATCAACTCTATGACTTACCGTATTTATCGGCGTATAACACGCACTTTTTCCCCTTAAAATCAGGGTAAAATTACCGCAGAGCCCCCTGGTGATTGTGAGGAAACGAGTGAGCGGTGCCGAGATAGACAAAGCCGAAGTACACTCGGCTTTACTCGGCTCCTCTCGCAGTCACGCCCACCTCCACTGATTGCGAGAGGAGAGAGCGCCGCTGACATACAGAAAGCCGAATGTACTTCGGCTAGACTCAGCTCCTCTCACAGTCCCGCTGCTGACTGTGAGCAGAGCCTAGTCTACCCGAAGCACACTCGGCTTTCTGTATCTCAGCTCCGCTCGCTCCTCTCCGCTCAGTCAGCGGAAATCGGTGCCAATTTTAAATCAGGGCAATTCTGCAAAGAGACTGGCAAGGCTGCAAAAGCACTGGGCAAGGCTGCAAAGGCACTGGGCAAGGCTACAAAATAAATTTGGCAAGGCTGCAGATGGACACTGGGCAAGGCTGCAATGATGGACAAGGCTGCAGATGGACACTGATAAGGCTGCATTGATGGGCATTTAAATGTAAGTTTTTTTCCTTAAACTTCCCTCCTAAAAGTTTTTTTTCCTTAAAATTCCCTCCTAAACTTTGGGTGCGTGTTATAAAGTAGGCCTTGGGATTGTTTTAATATGCATTGCACTTTATTGCTCAAATCCAGGGTTATCCTAAGGTTAATTTATTTTAATGTCTGATATGTAATCTGAAGTCATGTTTCATCAGTAACTGTTCTGCACTTTCAATAACAAGCTATGGGGAATTTTTACCATACAAGCCCACTGTGACTTGGAATAAAGTAGAAAGTTTGACTTTTTTATGCATTTCATGGTTATAAATAACTTTTCTCGAGACTATGCATCAGATTTATTGCAAAAGAAGCAAATAAATGGAATATGTGTTTACAGTGGCTTAGGGGCACAAAGAGCTTGGAATCCACATCGCCAACTGTCGGAATAAAGATATTTATGTAATTTTTCATTACAAATGTTTCTGTCTTATGTGGTAATGATTTTGAAATCAATTCTCATTCTGTTTCTGGATGTCAATTTTAAACCGGTGTAGCAGTTCGGTGATTTGATTTTTGCTCTCATTTGTTTTTATTATTATTTTTTTTGGTGTCCTCGAATTAGAACCATGATAAATGGAAAATAATATATTTTTTTACTCTGCTAGTGGCATTCCAAAGAACTCTTGTACAAAATCATGAATTTTAATGTATTGCAGACACACAGTCCATCTAAGCAGTGTCGGAGTAGTTTACTTTTAAAACTGACGGAAATAAAATACAATTATTTATGATTTTGCTTATATACTGCTGAAGCCATTTACTGCATTAAACATACAATGTGATTAGGAACAATAAATTAATATGTGAGCTGCAATATCCATCTTGCTGCACAAGAGTAAATAAAAATTGTTGACATGTTCATGATAATTAACAAATTTATTTTCTTGTCCCGTGTAAATGTACAGCTTAACTATAATGCATTCAATTTCTCAATTCCAGTTAGTAGTAAATATTATTAGTGATGAATTATGCTTGATTTTGCATTAAACAGTTCCAGTATTAATGAAATGACTGCTCTCAAAAGAGTGCAAAATTATAGAGTGGAGAATAGTAGCAATTATTTTCTTATTTTCTTTGTGACATTTTGATACAAAATATGTGCCTTTGCGGCTATGCACTCGTAAGGAACAATCCAGTATACAGTGAAATTTCTGTACCTAAAACTGAACTCCAGGCATCTCTAAGTGCCCCCCCCCCCCCCAATACTGGAATACATATTTACTGTAATCCCTTACTCCTGCAGTCTTTTACTTTTCCATAGGACTGATCCCCTAAAGCCATTGCTTTTCACTGCTTGACTGGTCGTAGCTTCTCCAACATCATCACATATAATGCAGGTCCAGGGGATATAAGCCCACCCAGCCCATCCTACCCTGGGGGCGTCAGATAGTGGACTAAAATGCTGGCTGCTGGAGGAGCAAGGAATAATAAAGGTATTGTGATTTTTTTTTAATCTCCCTAGATAAAACAAGCATGTAACCTTTTCAGTGCAAAAAGGGGGAATGCAATGCAAAATCAATTGTAGAAAAGCCAAGAGTTTAGCTTTAATATGATTTAAGAGATGCAAGGTTAAGGGTTCTAAGGTAAAGACTTAAATCCCAACCTCTGGGTAACACAGAGTGCACTGAGCTGCAAACCATTTCCATGTTAACAGGGCCACCCTGGTTCATCGATTTAATTTGTTTTACCTAGCATGTCTGTGGGTGGGACTTAGAAGCCTGTGTGGGGGACGAGTGGAACTGCACTCGCTAATGCTTGAATTTCAGTCTGGCAGTTGCGGTCATGTGACAATCAACATTAAGGCATATCGCCCAGGCTTAGAAGCAAGCTGCAATGACACTGTTAACTCCTCACTCTCTGTGCTGACCCTGATACACTGATCACACTTAAGCACCTCTTTTGCATATAGGACATCTTCCCAGGTGTGCAGCATTTTGAGGCCAGTACCGCTGAGCCTATACCGGGCTCCACCAATCTAGTAGTTGATGCAACCTTTCTCTCAGTGAAACATCCAATGGTTGCTATAGGATAAAGGAAATGCTCTCTTGCTTTCTGTCTCCAACCTCTGTGCTTGCTCTCTTCTCCCGGAGCCCCTCAACACACTCTCTTCTATGACTCCAGGCTAGATCCCTAGGCACTGTGTGCTGCAGGTCCGGTCCTAAAGAGTGGAGAACCGGCCGCTAGTGGAGGTGCCCAGCATTCAACTCCCTCCACTACCAGATGAACCGTCACCCCTAGCTGATTGTCTGCCTTAAGCAATGACACAACACGGTAGTCCTTAGCAATAACACATCCACTGGACAGTACTCTGTGTGTTAGACCAATGTTTTGCAACTTCCTAGCTCACCCCCCTTGCTATGTTACAAGCCCTGTTCTTTCGATACTCTTTTGGATGTACCCTTTTAGGGGACTTCAGAACTGTCAACGTAAGTAAACAAACAATATCCTTTACTGAGATAGTTTGTGAAATTAGTACAGTTCTCAAAAAACTGTTTCAACACAAATCCTGTACAGAGCTTTTCTAAGATCCATAGAGTGTGCATACCTTATGTAGAAGGCTAGTCCATAAAGCAATTCCTTTTATGGCAATAGTCCATTAAGGCAATAATCCACAAAAGGTAGTGCAAGTCCCTTGGAGTCCATGATTGGTAGTAATCCACAAAGGCAGTAAGTCCGTGGTTAACAGCTACAAGTGCATAAGGTCCCCAGGCTTGGGACCCTCTCCAGGAATTTTGATTAGGCTTCTATCACCCCCCCCCCCCCCCCCCCTCAAAGTAGTCGATCACTCCAGCAGAGTATCCAGTTACATTTTTGTTTGGCAGTATTTCCCCAGGAATCGACCCAGAGGCTTGGAGACAGCCCCTTGTATGTTGGTTGACCTGTAAGGGGCAGTAACCTGGCTGAAAATGGCGGGAAGAGCATTAACCCTTACAGCCTGGTTACCCCCAGCTCCCACGTCACCCTGAGGACACAGGAAAACTTCAAAACGTTATAACATTTGGCATAGGGCTGGCTCAACTAACATGAGGGAAAACAAGTGCTGACACAGAACAACATGTTAACCCTTTGTAGGCACCTGCTTACATGTCCCTTGGTGTATGGGCCAAACAGATTGTTCTGAATGCTTTGATAAAGGATTGCTTTAATATCTGGTGACAGGTCCCTGTTTAGGCACTTGTTACAGAATGACAATTATTTGTCCTTATTTGCCAACTGTGCTCCCGCATTGCCAATTCCATCCTCTCATGTGCTTTCAGTTATGAGAACCACAACTTGCCATTTTAACAGAAATTACTCAGGCATGGCCCACTGTTGTCTCCATGGGGAACCTTGCCCTGGGAAATGGCATGCAGCCATCAATAGTATGCTTACATGTAGACAAGAGGAGACTGAAAAGAAGATGCAGGAGTTGAGCTTCATTTATATTCATGTAAAGTGAAAACAAGCATTATATTAAAACAGAATTGGCAATTGTTTATGATAAAGAATGGACTGTAGATAAGTGATTTTGTTGGACTATATACATTCAACATATACACATTCGTGTCAGTAGGCTTCTGATGATCATCAACCAGCTTCTTACCAGGGATTTTTTTTTTATTATCATTTTATCTTTTATTGAACAGGAACTCCTTTTGCCTGAAAGAAGCTTTATGCAAAAGTTATTGCCTGAGAATGCTAAGTAAAGGTTCTTCCATTTTTCATGATAATGTATTCACTAATTGGCGCTAATCTGTCTGCAGCTAATGTCATAGCAGTGATTTTTCTGCTGAAATTCTCCCCATAATGCAGCATGCTGATTAAAGCTTCATGGGTAAACTCTAAAGCATATTTTTTTTTTATAACAAAACCATTAATAAGCTTTTTAAGCATATAGATGTACAGTTTGTTGCCTCTACACACAAATAACACCCCCTTCATTTTCTTTTGTGTATTAAAAGAGTTAAATAGAATATGACTGACTGCTAGTGTCAAAAGAACTGTCTGTCTTTAGACACCATCAGGGCCCATTCACTCCAAGTTGTTGCAGTAATGCACGTTACATGCATTGGTATGCTGTGGTACCTTTTATTCTGAATGGCAGCCTAGCCTACCTCCAAAACACATACGGTATATATTTATTGCAACACAAAGCACTGCAGCACAAAACATGGCGTCCTGTGTATTGCACTGAAATAAAATGTAAACAGACTCTTTTTGTGCATTGAATTGCATTATAGCCTATTTATTTTGAATAGGCCACATAAGGCAGTAAGCGTTAATGTGTGTCAACATACCAAAAGGCATTATGGTGTAAACAGGCCTTTATACAGCAGCCAGTTGTATTCATATTCTGTATCAGATCACATCCTATTAATTTATTTACCATAAACTATATTTCAGGATGGAGTCAGGCTTCTATGTTGCCCTTAAATTAGGCTATAGGAGAATATATTAGCTGTGAGCAGCAAATATCTGTTATAAACTATATCTATACTGGGTTCAGCAAATTTCAAAGAAGTTCAGATGCCTAACCTAAACCCCATTAAAATCAATCTGTAAAATTAAAGTGGATCCCTTCCCAATCTCCCCTTCTTGTCTTTTTCTCATATCCCCACTTACTTTTGTCTTTAAGAGGCCCTCCAGCTTTCAGGGTACAGTAGGCGGGCGGACGGGCTTCCTGATGGTGCACCACTAGGCCCACCCCCCTCCTCCTCTGTGAATGAAACAGTAAGCTTGGATATGTGACGTACATATCCCTGGAGCACAGTAAACATCATTCGTCTAGGTGAATGACATGTATTGAAGGCAGGACCAAACCCTTTTTCTAAAAAAAAAAGGGTAAACAACCAAAAAAAAAAAAGCTGCTATACAGGTAGAAGAGCAGAACAGATGTGGACAGGAGGCATCCCAGGCAAAATGCCCTCAACATGGAGGCCAGTGCCTTGCAAAGCACTTTATTCCTATATTAATGAGAGCAAGGGCATCTTTCCCACAACCCTGATGCAGTGGTTATGGGGGTCTGTAGACCAGGGGAGAATAATCTGGAATACCTCTTTAAAGAGGTAGTAACTTGCAAAAAATAAATAAAAAAATTCTCCCTGCAAGTTAATGTCATAATGTGCTAGTATGTATTGCTAAAAACATATGGCTGGGAGCAGCCAGAAGGGAAGATGTCCCATGTTGTAAGTTCTGAAAGCATCAGTGTAAGTATAGTAATAAGCTGCACTGTAGCAATGTCACAGGAGCTATGCTCCGATATACTAGGGCACTTGCAGTCCCACAAAGAAGGCAAGGGAGCAAGGGAAAACCAAGATCCATTCCTAGACACCCTGGGAGGTACAGGGGGAGAGAGGGATTTGCACACTTACCGTATACTGAGGATGAAAGGGGGTACCTTCCCTGTGACAGGATGCCTCTCCACCAAAGCTGGGGCACTGTCTGCCTAGGGGGACACCTTGATAAACCAGCCCAGGGCTGATTGGTCATTTGCATTCACTTGAGGAACACGAACAGGCTGCCCTTCAGTCCAAAACAGTCTGTCACAGCTGGCCCCACATGCAGCTAGAGGCTAGCCTGTCATTCAGCTCAGCTGTTGAGTGAAGGTCTAGGAGACATCAAGGAAAAAACAATAAGAAGATTTCTCTGCAAAAGGAAGGAAAATAAGTTTGCCAGCTTATGTTCTAAGAGACTAGGCATAATATAGTAGGCAAAAAACTGAGCTGCCTCTAGCAGATGGGGGTTTGGCCAACATCAGGGGCCATCCATAGGCTGTGCTTTTGTTTGTTTTTATGCCAAGTGTCCTACTTCTGATGGTGGCATTATAACCCAATGGTCAGAGATCAAGATGTCTGCTGGGTCCATTCAATGAATGGAAGAGAAAGCGCTTCATTGCATCCAAAAGGTTACTGACCCTGAAGTAGAACTCCAGCTAATGTGTTTTTTGGGAGTTTTAGAGGGATGGAGGGATTGAGAGCAGTGAATAGAAAATGTATGTCATCCTTTAATTGCTGTCTATGTCCCTATTGTGGAAACATCCCCTCATTTTCAGCCACAGAGATGTAAAAGAAAGTAAACAGAAATCTCCCCAAAGTAGGTAGAAATCTCACTTTTGACATTTGCACAGAAAAAGGAGTCCCTATTGGATAATATCCATTTATCTCTAAAATTTTAGATTTCCCTTCCCAGTAACGAAGGTCATCAGAATAGAATAAAGTTCTGACAAAAGTTCTAACCTTTCCCTACTCTATTTACAGATTTTTTTTTTTTTTTTTACTTTTTATTTCTTACATTAGCATAACATTGTGTTATTATTTTAGGAGCTTTCTAAGCTCTGCTGAAAGCTCCTGATATGTACAGTGGAGAGCCACACATCCGGGTCCCTGCTGCGTCGGAATGGTCTCTATGCACCATCTGTTCCAGTATTGTGCCTCTACCCCCCTCCCTTTGTGGTACCACTCACAAAGCACATCACAAACATTACAATTGTGTGCTTGACTAGGATAGCCAGATACCTTACTGCCCCAACAAAGCATGCATGCAACTGACAAGAGCGCATACCGCTCCCGCTGTCCCCGGAATCCGTGCTGTCTGAGTACTGCTGTGGAGCCTAGTACCGGAACACCTTCCGGTACTAGACTCCACTAATCTAATCTCTTGTAGTATGTCTGCAGTCTCTGACCATCTCTTGTACTAGGTCTGCAGTCTCTGACCATCTCTTGTACTAGGTCTGCAGTCTCTGACCATCTCTTGTACTAGGTCTGCAGTCTCTGACCATCTCATGTATCATGTCTGCAGTATGTCTAGGGGCTCTTTCTAACAGACTCTCTAACAGAAGCCCTCTAATTGCATTATAGCCTATTCATTTTGAATAGGCCACATAAGGCAGTAAGCGTTAATGTGTGTCAACATACCAAAAGGCATTATGGTGTAAACAGGCCTTTATACATCAGCCAGTTGTATTCATATTCTGTATCAGATCACATCCTATTAATTTATTTACCATTAACTATATTTCAGGATGGAGTCAGGCTTCTATGTTGCCCTTAAATGAGGCTATAGGAGAATATATTAGCTGTGAGCAGCAAATATCTGTTATAAACTATATCTATAGTGGGTTCAGCAAATTTCAAAGAAGTTCAGATGCCTAACCTAAACTCCATTTAAATCAATCTGTAAAATTAAAGTGGATCCCTTCCCAATCCCCCCTTCTTGTCTTGTTCTCATATCCCCACTTACTTTTGTCTTTAAGAGGCCCTCCAGCTTTCAGGGTACAGTAGGCGGGCGGACGGGCTTCCTGATGGTGCACCACTAGGCCCACCCCCCTCCTCCTCTATGAATGAAACAGTAAGCTTGGATATGTGACGTACATATCCCTGGAGCACAGTACAAATCATTCGTCTAGGTGAATGACATGTATTGAAGGCAGGACCAAACCCTTTTTCTAAAAAAAAGGGTAAACAACCAAAAAAAAGAAAAGCTGCTATACAGGTAGAAGAGCAGAACAGATGTGGACAGGAGGCATCCCAGGCAAAATGCCCTCAACATGGAGGCCAGTGCCTTGCAAAGCACTTTATTCCTATATTAATGAGAGCAAGGGCATCTTTCCCACAACCCTGATGCAGTGGTTATGGGGGTCTGTAGACCAGGGGAGAATAATCTGAAATACCTCTTTAAAGAGGTAGTAACTTGCAAAAAATAAATAAAAAAATTCTCCCTGCAAGTTAATGTCATAATGTGCTAGTATGTATTGCTAAAAACATATGGCTGGGAGCAGCCAGAAGGGAAGATGTCCCATGTTGTAAGTTCTGAAAGCATCAGTGTAAGTATAATAATAAGCTGCACTGTAGCAATGTCCCAGGAGCTATGCTCTGATATACTAGGGCACTTGCAGTCCCACAAAGAAGGCAGGGGAGCAAGGGAAAACCAAGATCCATTCCTAGACACCCTGGGAGGTACAGGGGGAGAGAGGGATTTGCACACTTACCGTATACTGAGGATGAAAGGGGGTACCTTCCCTGTGACAGGATGCCTCTCCACCAAAGCTGGGGCACTGTCTGCCTAGGGGGACACCTTGATAAACAAGCCCAGGGCTGATTGGTCATTTGCATTCACTTGAGGAACACGAACAGGCTGCCCTTCAGTCCAAACCAGTCTGTCACAGCTGGCTCCACATGTAGCTAGAGGCTTGCATGCGGTCATAGCCTGTCATTCAGCTCAGCTGTTGAGTGAAGGTCTAGGAGACATGAAGGAAAAAACAATAAGAAGATTTCTCTGCAAAAGGAAGGAAAATAAGTTTGCCAGCTTATGTTCTAAGAGACTAGGCATAATATAGTAGGCAAAAAACTGAGCTGCCTCTAGCACATTGGGGTTTGGCCAACATCAGGGGCCATCCATAGGCTGTGCTTTTGTTTGTTTTTATGTCAAGTGTCCTACTTCTGAAGGTGGCAATATAACCCAATGGTCAGAGATCAAGATGTCTGCTGGGTCCATTCAATGAATGGAAGAGAAAGCGCTTCATTACATCCAAAAGGTTACTGACCCTGAAGTAGAACTCCAGCCAATGTATTTTTTGGGAGTTTTAGAGGGATGGAGGGATTGAGAGCAGGGAATAGAAAATGTATGTCATCCTTTAATTGCTGTCTATGTCCCTATTGTGGAAACACCCCCTCATTTTCAGCAACAGAGATGTAAAAGAAAGTAAACAGAAATCTCCCCAAAGTAGGTAGAAATCTCACTTTTGACATTTGCACAGAAAAATTAGTCCCTTTTGGATAATATCCATTTATCTCTAAAATGTTAGATTTCCCTTCCCAGTAACGAAGGTCATCAGAATAGAATAAAGTTATGACAAAAGTTCTAACCTTTCCCTACTCTATTTACAGATTTTTTATCTTTTTCTTACATTAGCATAACATTGTGTTATTATTTTAGGAGCTTTCTAAGCTCTGCTGAAAGCTCCTGATATGTACAGTGGAGAGCCACACATCCGGGTCCCTGCTGCGTCGGAATGGTCTCTATGCACCATCTGTTCCAGTATTGTGACTCTACCCCCCCTCTCTTTGTGGTACCACTCACAAAGCACATCACAAACATTACAATTGTGTGCTTGACTAGGATAGCCAGATACCTTACTGCCCCAACAAAGCATGCATGCAACTGACAAGAGCGCATACCGCTCCCGCTGTCCCCGGAATCCGTGCTGTCTGAGTACTGCTGTGGAGCCTAGTACCGGAACACCTTCCGGTACTAGACTCCACTAATCTAATCTCTTGTAGTATGTCTGCAGTCTCTGACCATCTCTTGTACTAGGTCTGCAGTCTCTGACCATCTCTTGTACTAGGTCTGCAGTCTCTGACCATCTCTTGTACTAGGTCTGCAGTCTCTGACCATCTCATGTATCATGTCTGCAGTATGTCTAGGGGCTCTTTCTAACAGACTCTCTAACAGAAGCCCTCTCTTTGTGCATTAGAAAGACCCCCCTCCAGGTCCCATTAGTGTACTCATTTTCTTTATTGTTAAAAGATCATGGGAGGATCCCAGGGTAACAAAGACTTCTTAGGGGAGCATCTCTGTGTTTGAGTCATAGAAACATTTGTAAAGGGGAGGAGTTGGTAAGATGACCACGCCCACGTGGGGGGTCAGAAATATTTCTGCACCCAGGCATCTGTGACCCTAGGATCAGCCCTGCCCCCAACTTATTAGCCGTTATTCTGGACTGACACCAGCCCAACCATAAGGACTCCATATCTGGGATGGGTCCCAACGTTTTCAAGTGCCCCATTTTCTATATATATATCCATATATATGTAACTGTCGCCAAGGACCCAACGCCACCACTCCTACCAAAGTCCAACCCTGGACCTTTATATCAGGGCAGGGGGGGGGGGGCGTTTCTCCTCACTTGCTGACTCCCAACTGCTGAATTTGCTCCACCCAGCTACTGCAATGACTTGCTGCACTCCTCTTATCTGCAAGCCTCCTCCAATCTGGTAAGTGCCACACTTTCCTTAACCACCTCTCTAATTCTTAACTCTTTATTCCCCTAAGCTCCTTGCACCCTGTCATGGATTTACTGCACTTCCTCTTCAATACTCCTGCGTACATGTCTTTGTGAGTGGCTGTGGATTGTGAATGTGAATGGACAGCAGAGGGAGGGGAGCAGAGGCACAACACTAAAAACAGGTTGTTCATAGGCTCCAGCTTTCTGTGGGCAGCCTTTTATTGGGTGGGACCTGCTGGGTCCCTCCCACTGCTCTAATCTCTAAATGGGTTATGTTCAGCAAAGTGATGATATCACCACTATTTGTACAAGGTAATAACTTTGTTTTTAAAGGCATTTGGAGCAAACAAATATGATCAATATCCTTTGTGGCTATTGAGGAATACATTTAAATTAACGTTTTTGTGATATGAGTTCAGCTTTAAGCTCAGCCCCAATGTCAGATTGGAGTTATAATGATGTTTTGAGAGCCGAATATCCAATATAGTAACCTACTCGTGCTGCAACTTTAGAAGCCAAACCAGCATTGGTCCCATACATCTACTGTAGCTCCCATCCAAATTACAATAACAATTTAAAGTGTATATATACACTATATTGTCAAAAGTATTGGTACACCTACTTTTACACGTACATGATGTTTTAATGGCATCCCAGTCTTAGTCCGTAGGGTTCGATATTGAGTTGGCCCACCCTTTGCCGCTATAACAGGTTTAACTCTTCTGGGAAAGCTGTCCACAAGGTTTAGGAGTGTGTCTATGGGAAGGTAAAAACTCTGTGCAGGCCAGTTTTTTCCTGAAGGCCTTATGGTTTTCTTCCATGCGGATGTTGGTAGGAAGAGCATTCCATAGCCGTGGTCCATGTCTATATGGACCTTGTTTTTTGCACTGGTCCAAATCATTTGGTGGCGGGGGGGATAATGGTGTGGAGTTGTTTTTCAGGGTTTGGGCTTGGCCCCTTAGTTCCTGTGAGGGGAACTCTTATGCCACGTACACACGATTGGAATTCTCGTCGGAAAAAGCTCTGACGTTTTTCTCGACGGAATTCCGCTCAAACTGTCTTGCCTACACACGGTCACACCAAATTCCGACCGTCAAGAACGCTGTGACAAACAACACTACAACGAGCCGAGTTTAATGCTTCCGAGCATGCGTCGAATTGTTTCCGAGCATGCGTAAGAATTTTGCACATCAGAATTGCTACAGCCGATCGGAATTTCCGATAGAAACCTTTTCCGTCGGAAAAATTGAGACCATGCTCTCAATTCTTTGCTGTCGGAAATTCGGCCATCAAAATTCCGATGGAGCCTACACACGGTCGCATTTTCCGATGAAAAGCTCTCATCAGTCTTTTTCTGGCCGGAATTCCGATCGTGTGTACGAGGCATTAAGGTGTCAGCATACAATGACATTTTGAACAATTTCATGCTCCCAACTTTGTAGGAACAGTTTGGGGATGGCCCCTTCATGCACCAACATGACTGCACACCGGTGTACAAAGCAAGGTCCATAAAGACACGGATGAGCATGTTTGGGGTGGTGGAACTGTACTGGCCTGCACAGAGTTCTGACCTCAACCTGCTAGAACACCTTTGGAATTAATTAGAATGGAGACTGTGAGCCAGGCCTTCTTGTCCAACTTCAGTGCCTGACCTAACAAATGCACTTCCTGGAAGAAGGGTCAAACATTTTCATAGACACACTCCTAACCCTTGTGGACAGCCTTTCCAGAAGAGTTGAAGCTGCTATAGCTGCAAAGGGTGGGCCAACTCAATATGGAACCCTACGGACTAAGACTGGGATGCCATTAAAGTTCATGTGCATGTAAAGGCAGGCATCCCAATATGTTTGGCAATATAGTGTATATTTGATTGATTTGATCCTACCTGAGCTATCCTGCCAGAAAGCTGCCACTGCAAGCTGCCAATCATAAGTGACTGAGGCATTCCCTGCCCCACAAATGCATATATACAAGGGGCATGTATGCATGCTCATCCCTGATTTCCATCTACCCCCCTTAGAGCATTGTGTTTCTTACTAAAGTACAGGTGCTATTTAATTGCCACTATCATTACCCACCTGTCCTATTAAAAATAACAGAGGAAGTGTGTTGTGCAGAAAATTGCCTACGGTGAGAAAAAATGAATACATAGTTACAGCATAAGCTGCATTATTTATTGAATTATTTCCCATACAGGGATACATTGTACTGCTAAGGAACACAGTGACTAGAGTTACATTCTGAAGGTGTGTACCCACAAAAAATATGTGTAAAATGTTATGCAGTAAAGGAAACACTAAGGCATATTCTATCTTACTGCAGTAATATAGGATACCCTACCTTAATTAATAGCTTTTGTCAGTTGTTTGTCATTAGATGAACTAATGCCTTTGAAATCTGTAGTATTCCAGATCATTTTACTTCCCCAGGAAGCAATACAATTACCTGCTGTGAGGCTGTGTTTTCTAGCTGTGTCTGCTAATGAGAAAATTATTTCAGGAAATTTATTATGACATTAAAGAAGAATTTCAGCCAGAGTGAAAATTGTTGCTATAACTCACTATGGGCATCCAGCCTGTGTGTCATACATCAGAACTAAAATCCTAGGTAAAGGATAGAGAAATGGATTGGCCCGGTAGGTAAAATTCCTAGAAACAACACTATGAACTGAGAACGTCATTTGCAGATTTTTATTCTATCCTGTTAGAAATGAGCTATGAGCTCAGTGATAAGAATTGTCCCTTATCAACTTTCATTGCACAAATCTCATTAGCATTTTGTAGTCAATCTGCTGTGAATAATAGGGATTCATTGGTCTGTGTAATAAGCAATGGACAAGAACAGGGCACTTGAAATAAACCTAAATCTCATACAAATGTTTGATATTTAGTCCTTGGGCTGATATTCTCTGATAAAAATCGAATAATAAAATAAAGAATATACTGGCCTTCTAGTATTTGCACGATAACAATAGACAATACTTGTTCAAATGCTTTTGATTACAGCATTAAGAAAACTATGAACATTCCACAAAAAAAAAAAAAAAAATATAGATCTGGCGAACTAACACCTCATAAAACCAGTAATCACCAAGCAGTGCTTTCAATAAAGATCCATACCTCTTTGTAACCTTCCATGTCTTTTGGTGGTACAGCAAGAAAATACAATTAATTTAGGTGAGATTAAATGTCCAATTTTTTTTTAATGTGATTTTAGTCTTTAATATTAAAATGGAAAAAAAGACAATATAGTTTTCTGAATTCTTTACAAATAAACTGAAATGTCTTTGTTGCATAAATATTCATCTCTCTTGCTGGTGCATTCAGAAGTCACATACAGTGGTGTGAAAAAGTGTTTGCCCCCTTCCTCATTTCCTGTTCCTTTGCATGTTTGTCACACTTAAGTGTTTCGGAACATCAAACCAATTTAAACAATAGTCAAGGACAACACAAGTAAACACAAAATGCAATTTGTAAATGAAGGTGTTTATTATTAAAGGTGAAAAAAAATCCAAACCATCATGGCCCTGTGTGAAAAAGTGATTGCCCCCTAAACCTAATAACTGGTTGGGCCACCCTTAGCAGCAACAACTGCAACCAAGCGTTTGCGATAACGTGCAATGAGGCTTTTACAGCGTCCTGGAGGAATTTTGGCCCACTCATCTTTGCAGAATTGTCCTAATTCAGTTACATTAGAGGGTTTTCGAGCATGAACGGCCTTTTTAAGGTCATACCACAACATCTCAATAGGATTCAGGTCAGGACTTTGGCTAGGCAACTCCAAAGTCTTCATTTTGTTTTTCTTCAGCCATTCGGTGGTGGACTTGCTGGTGTGTTTAGGATCATTGTCCTGCTGCAGAACCCAAGTTCGTTTCAGCTTGAGTACACGAACAGATGGTCGGACATTCTCCTTCAGGATCTCTTGGTAGACAGCAGAATTCATAGTTCCTTTTATCACGGCAAGTCTTCCAGGTCCTGAAGCAGCAAAACAGCCCCAGACCATCACACTAAAACCACCATATTTTACTGTTGGTATAATGTTCTTTTTCTGAAATGCAGTGTTCCTTCTACGCCAGATATACTTGGACACACACCTTCCAAAGAGTTCCACTTTTGTCTCATCGGTCCACAGAATGTTGTCCCAAAAGTCTTGGGGATCATCAAGATGTGTTGTGGAGAAATTGAGACGAGCTTTGATGTTCTTTTTGCTCAGCAGTGGTTTTCTCCTTGGAACTCTGCCATGCAGGCCATTTTTGCCCAGTCTTTTCCTGATGGTGGAGGCATGAACGCTGACCTTAACTGAGGCAAGTGAGGCCTGCAGTTCCTTGGACGTTGTTGTGGGGTCTTTTGTGACCTCTTGGATGAGTCGTCGCTGCGCTCTTGGGGTAATTTTGGGCGGCCGGCCACTCCTGGGAAGGTTCACCACTGTTCCATGTCTTCGCCATTTGTGGATAATGGCTCTCACTGTGGTTCGCTGGATTCCCAAAGCTTTGGAAATGGCTTTATAACCCTTTCCAGACTGATAGATCTCAATTACTTTCTTTCTCAATTGTTCCTGAATTTCTTTGGGTCTCGGCATGATGTGTAGCTTTTAAGGATCTTCTGGTGGACCTTACTGTGTCAAGCAGCTCCTATTTAAGTGATGCATTGATTGTGAACAGGTGTGGCAATAATCAGGCCTGGGTGTGGCTAGAGAAATTGAACTCAGGTGTGGACAACCACAGTTATAGTATGTTTTAACAAGGGGGGCAATCACTTTTTCACACAGGGCCATGATGGTTTGGATTTTTTTTCACCTTTAATAATAAACACCTTCATTTACAAATTGCATTTTGTGTTTACTTGTGTTGTCCTTGACTATTGTTTAAATTGGTTTGATGTTCCGAAACACTTAAGTGTGACAAACATGCAAAGGAACAGGAAATGAGGAAGGGGGCAAACACTTTTTCACACCACTGTAATTAGCCAAATGGAGTCCACCTATGTGCAATTAAAGTGTCACATGATCTAACAATAAATGCACCTGTATCCAGAAGACTCTAGGCCAGTGATGATGAACCTTGGCACCCCAGATGTTTTGGAACTACATTCCCATGATGCTCAACTACACTGCAGAGTTCATGAGCATCATGACACATGTAGTTCCAAAACATCTAAGGTGTGAAGGTTCGCCATCACTGCCCTAGGCTTTGTTAGAAAAAATATCTAAACAAATAGCATTGTGAAAATTAAGGCACTATTAAAACATTTAGAAAAAAGAATATGCAAAAATTGCAAGACCCAGATGTGCAAAGCTGGCAGAAACTTGGACCAAAGTTCATCTGTACCTTGCAGTCAAAAGTAAACTTGATTGCTTACTGATACCCCATAGGAGTCATTGTAAATTCCCCAGATAATTTTTTCCAGTAATTGCCCCGCAGCCAAGCACACACTCACAGTCACTCTTTGGCTCAATAACAAGTCCAGAAAAAAGAAAGACTCCCACTGGATCAACAATAGCATTGTGGTGGTCCCATCCCTGTATATAGACCAAAAAGACCCCCTGAATGGGACTTTGACAGACCACCAACACATGCAACAAAGCTATAAAATATAGTATATATTGGTACAAGAAATAATAAAAACAGATGACTAGCGTCTGGATAGTAACAATACGCAATACAGTACAAAAAAAAAGAAGACAACAAAACATAAAACAGTAGGATAGCACTTAAAGAGGATGGCCACCCGCACCAAAAATATTAAAAGTCAGCAGCTACAAATACTGCAGCTGCTGACTTTTAATAAATGGACACTTAGCTGTTCCAGGTTCCAGCGATGTCGGCAGAATGTGACGAGCGACCGCTCGTCTCTCGGCTGCCCCGCCACTATCCTCTGTCAGGGAATCAGGAAGTGAAGGCGCAACGTCTTCACTGCCCGGTTCCCTACTGCGCATGCACGAGTCACGCTGCGCGTCTCTATTGGTCCCCGTTGTGTCCTGGGAACTGTGTTTCCCAAGACACAACGGGGCATCTTCGAATATGGGTGGGACAGCTTCGGATATCTCGTCACGGAAGTGGGTGCAGATACCTGTATTATACAGGTATCTGCACTCCCCTCCCCCCTGAAAGGTGCCAATTGTGGCACCGGAGGGGGGGAGGAATCCGATAAGCGGAAGTTCCACTTTAGGGTGGAACTCCGCTTTAAGCTCTCAAAGGGGATTGGATACCCGACGCGTTTCCAGTTAATCTTGTAAACTTTCATCAGGGGTGGAGAGTTAGGTGAAGTACAGTATAATAATCACTCGCGATGGAGCCAATATACAACGACAGATAGAGATATCAAATGATCATGGGTACAGCTGGACCTTAGCACTGGAACTTCAGTGTCAACCATAAAAGGTGGGCACGTATATCCATAGAGGGTGCAAAATGTTGTAGATACTGCCAAACACAGATATGTAGCCACCCTCATTTTAGAGGGGGGTAAAATAAGCCCTTATAAAAACGGCCCAAAAGGATTGGAGCCCTGAATGTGGCCCGCAGGAGATCCCCTGTATGTTTAGGATCCTAAGGGTATAAGGCCTAGACACAAGTCCAATGCAGTGTGGCGTCCGGGTTAAAGTGCCATGACTCTCATCCCTGCCCCAACCTCTCACATAGTAGAAAATACTGGAACTGTGTAGCCCTCCTCTTATCTTAACTATGGATACTGTAGCTGTGGCTGGTTCCCATGTCTTCTGTGGATAGCTGGGTCCCGCTTCCTCTGTTGCTGGCTGGCTACCGCATCCTCTGTGGCTGGCTCCTGTGGGTGGCTGGCTTGTTTCCTGTGTGGGTGGGTCACCGTGGGTGGCTGGCTGGCCCTGCTGTGGGTGGGTCAACGTGGGTGGCTGGCTGGCACCCTGGCCCTACTGTGGGTAGGTCACCAGCGTGGGTGGCTGCCTGGCTCGCACCCTGGCCCTGCTGTGGCTGGCTGGTGTGTCCTCTCCTCTTCTGCCATTCCAGGCACTGTTTGGCAAGGTGAGGGAGGGACTTGGAGGGAGGCGGCAGTCTTTGCCCTATATGGGACGGTAGAACTAGAAGGTTTGCAGCAGGCCCAGTGTGTGCGAAGGCGCACAGCGCAACACATAATGACATTGAGAGTCTATTTTGGAAAGAGCCCCCATCAGTGCCCATCAATGCAGCCTCATCAGTGCCCATCAATGCAGCCTCACCAGTGCCCCTCAATGCAGTCTCATCTGTCCCCATCAATGCAGCGCCTGATCCAGGGGTGGCCCATCCATTAAGGGCGCACAGGCGCCACCCCCTCTATCACGCCACCCACTATATGTAGAATGGATAGATTCATGCATAGCGCTACTAATATCGCTACTAAACTGAAAAAAATAAACGTAATGTACCGTCATCCAATCAACTTGAAAATTGAGGTAGAAGGTTTGAGGCAACTATGGACTCTTCACGGTACAGCAAGACATGCGTATTTGTAAAAATGTATTTGTAAAAAAGTATACGTTTATTTAAGACAAAGACCATCATTAAAAAGGTCCTATGAGGGGAAATATATAATACACAGAATTAAATCTCTGAAGAGGAACTCGACAATTGGACGCGTGTCCACCCAGAGAGGAGGACCATGGATCTCGTCCTATGTCAGTTCAACCTCGACATGTTTTGCGGTATGACCACTTCTTCAGGAGTATACTTCAGAGGATAATGTGTGTAGATATCTCTACAAAGAACAAATAATATATGATCAAGTTAAAGAACAAACAACATATAAATAGCAAAGATAGCATGGATTAGAACATATACAAAGCCCAGATCAATTCTGCCATAGAGATGGGCCAGGTCAAAATCCAGCGATCAAATCAAGTAATATAGAGCATGTGATCCCCCAAACAAAGGCACTCCCTTATAAGGTGAATAATAGGAGCTTATGGAGACTGGACCAGACCAAACCAACAAGGCATCTGCAGGCCCCAAAGAGGCAATATCTCAGGCTTTCGTTTTGTAGGCATGTGTGATTGCTTATGTGCGGCGTTGGTGCCGCCATATTTTGGACATACTTACCTTTACCCTTTTTGACTCTGGATCCCTCTTTTTAGATTGTGGTTCTTAGTTGTCCACCTTTCAAGATGTTTTGGCTGTGGACAAGTCCTTATCATTTCTAATTACCTCATGACGGTGTGTCTTGATCCTTGGCCACAATGATGAACTACCCTGTATATTTCAATCCCTACAGAGTAAGCAATCACACATCTATTGTCTTCCTGCTGTTATTCCGTATCTGGAATCCCAGCAGTATTTTTGTGATATTCGTCTCCAAAAAAGCTATTTATCACATATATATATATATATATATATATATATATATATATATATATATATATGTGTACACACATATATTTATATACATTATATTATGTCCTATATATACACCCTATCTGAGTGTGACCTATCCTAGCACACTCAGTATTTGGACTGCGGGTATATCATACCAGCAATCTTCTTTGTCATTTTACTTATACATACCTTTTTATCTCTGACAATCTATGTTCAATTTGTATATTGTGACCTGGCTTCCACATCTCTATGGCAGAATTGATCTGGGCCTTGTATATGTTCTAATCCATGCTATCTTTGCTATTTATATGTTGTTTGTTCTGTTTATTTTCAATGATTTTTATTGAAGTTTTTCACAGTACAGGAAAAGACCATGACATACATTTTTTAACTTTTAAGGCCCCTTTCACACGGACGGACCGTCTATCTGTTTTTCTTCCATCCGTCGACGGACGACATTGCATTCCTCTGGGCAGACGGATGAACATCCGTCACCATCAGTTAACCTCCGCTTCCGTTTTTATCCGTTTTTTTAAACGTACAAGGCTACGTTCAGATCCGTCAAAACGGATATTAACTGACGTTGACGGACATCGTCCGTCAACGTCCGATCCGTTAAGATCCGTTAAGATCCGTTAAGATCCGTTTTGTGTTTATCTGTGAACTCAACCTCTTAAAGGCACAGGCACACATATAAACGGAACAAAACGGATACAAAAACGGATGAAAAAACGGACGTAAACGTGTGCATTTACGGATGTAAGCGGACAAAAAACGGATGAAAACGGACATTAACGGAACGGATGACGGATGAAAACGGATGAGACAACGGATAAGAACTGATACGTTTTTGACGTGCCTAAACTGACTGCGTCCGTGTGAAAGGGGCCTAACAGTTTGCATACTTTTTTCAAAACTCATAATACAGGTACAAACAATATCTTTTGTTCTTTTAAGACAATTTTCCTAAGGCTCTAGTACCTGTTTTGCCTTATCTGCTACATCAGTTGTGGTTTAAAGAACAGACTAAACTGTGGATTCTCTATCTTGAGCATTGGAGACGCCCCCCCCCCCCCAGTAATTCTCTGGGTGGGCCCGGTTCCCCAGACTATAGAGGGATGCCCTCCAGATTCCTCAATGCCAAGGTCTTACAGAGGGTAAAAGGGGGATAGATAATGGAAGGGAGGAAAGATGAACTCAGAGTAGATGAGAGACAGGATTGGGGGTGGGGGGAGGACTCCACGCTCCTGGTCATGTTATTCAGGAATAGGGATGGGCCCGGTGCTCGATGCGAACCCACGTTCGCATCGAGCACCGGGCGTTCGCTCGCTCGGCGAGCCCAGAACTATTTTGGCCGCTCGCATCACGTTCGTGTGATGCGAGCGGCCCCGCAATGCATTGCGGCCGGCGCGGCCGGCGCAGTGCATTGCTGGCTGATGATTGGCCAAGCATGCACTGTGACCCCGCATGCTTGGCCAATCACAGCCCCGGAAACTCGAAGAGCCATAATTGGCTACAGGCAGGACGCCTGTAGCCAATTACAGCTCAGGGGCTGTAGTACACGCCCCCCCCTATAAAAGGCCGCCACGCCGTCTGCGCCGGTCACATGCTGTTCCGGCGCAGATTGAGCAGGCTGATTCTGTGACACTCTGCTCGATTTAGTTAGGTAGAGAGATTCACTTACAGAAATTGAGTTAGATAGATTCAGTTACAAAGATTGATTGAGAAAGAGGGGCTTGTAGTGTGTTCGTGGCAGGCAGGCAGAGCTCCTATATTTTGTTACCAGAAGCACCTATAGGACTTGTAGTGTGTTCGTGGCAGGCAGGCAGAGCTCCTATATTTTGTTCCCAGAAGCACCTATAGGACTTGTAGTGTGTTCCTGGCAGGCAGGCAGAGCTCCTATATTTTGTTACCAGAAGCACCTATAGGACTTGTAGTGTGTTCGTGGCAGGCAGGCAGAGCTCCTATATTTTGTTACCAGAAGCACCTATAGGACTTGTAGTGTGTTCGTGGCAGGCAGGCAGAGCTCCTATATTTTGTTACCAGAAGCACCTATAGGACTTGTAGTGTGTTCGTGGCAGGCAGGCAGAGCTCCTATATTTTGTTCCCAGAAGCACCTATAGGACTTGTAGTGTGTTCGTGGCAGGCAGGCAGAGCTCCTATATTTTGTTCCCAGAAGCACCTATAGGACTTGTAGTGTGTTAGTCCCATCACACACACAGAGCTATATTTTGTTCCCAGAAGCACCTATAGGACTTGAAGTGTGTTAGTCCCATCACACACACAGAGCTATATTTTGTTCCCAGAAGCACCTATAGGACTTGAAGTGTGTTAGTCCCATCACACACACAGAGCTATATTTTGTTCCCAGAAGCACCTATAGGACTTGAAGTGTGTTAGTCCCATCACACACACAGAGCTATATTTTGTTCCCAGAAGCACCTATAGGACTTGAAGTGTGTTAGTCCCATCACACACACATAGCTATATTTTGTTCCCAGAAGCACCTATAGGACTTGAAGTGTGTTAGTCCCATTACACACACAGAGCTATATTTTCTTCCCAGAAGCACCTATAGGACTTGAAGTGTGTTAGTCCCATCACACACACAGAGCTATATTTTGTTCCCAGAAGCATCTATAGGACTTGAAGTGTGTTAGTCCCATCACACACACAGAGCTATATTTTGTTCCCAGAAGCACCTATAGGACTTGAAGTGTGTTAGTCCCATCACACACACAGAGCTATATTTTCTTCCCAGAAGCACCTATAGGACTTGAAGTGTGTTAGTCCCATCACACACACAGAGCTATATTTTCTTCCCAGAAGCACCTATAGGACTTGAAGTGTGTTAGTCCCATCACACACACACAGAGCTATATTTTGTTCCCAGAGGCACCTATAGGACTTGAAGTGTGTTAGTCCCATCACACACACAGAGCTATATTTTGTTCCCAGAAGCACCTATAGGACTTGAAGTGTGTTAGTCCCATCACACACACAGAGCTATATTTTGTTCCCAGAAGAACCTATAGGACTTGAAGTGTGTTAGTCCCATCACACACACAGAGCTATATTTTGTTCCCAGAAGCACCTATAGGACTTGAAGTGTGTTAGTCCCATCACACACACAGAGCTATATTTGTTCCCAGAGGCACCTATAGGACTTGAAGTGTGTTAGTCCCATTACACACACAGAGCTATATTTTCTTCCCAGAAGCACCTATAGGACTTGAAGTGTGTTAGTCCCATCACACACACAGAGCTATATTTTGTTCCCAGAAGCACCTATAGGACTTGAAGTGTGTTAGTCCCATCACACACACAGAGCTATATTTTGTTCCCAGAAGCACCTATAGGACTTGAAGTGTGTTAGTCCCATCACACACACAGAGCTATATTTTCTTCCCAGAAGCACCTATAGGACTTGAAGTGTGTTAGTCCCATCACACACACAGAGCTATATTTTGTTCCCAGAGGCACCTATAGGACTTGAAGTGTGTTAGTCCCATTACACACACAGAGCTATATTTTCTTCCCAGAAGCACCTATAGGACTTGAAGTGTGTTAGTCCCATCACACACACAGAGCTATATTTTGTTCCCAGAAGCACCTATAGGACTTGAAGTGTGTTAGTCCCATCACACACACAGAGCTATATTTTGTTCCCAGAAGCACCTATAGGACTTGAAGTGTGTTAGTCCCATCACACACACAGAGCTATATTTTCTTCCCAGAAGCACCTATAGGACTTGAAGTGTGTTAGTCCCATCACACACACAGAGCTATATTTTCTTCCCAGAAGCACCTATAGGACTTGAAGTGTGTTAGTCCCATCACACACACAGAGCTATATTTTGTTCCCAGAGGCACCTATAGGACTTGAAGTGTGTTAGTCCCATTACACACACAGAGCTATATTTTCTTCCCAGAGGCACCTATAGGACTTGAAGTGTGTTAGTCCCATCACACACACAGAGCTATATTTTGTTCCCAGAAGCACCTATAGGACTTGAAGTGTGTTAGTCCCATCACACACACAGAGCTATATTTTGTTCCCAGAAGCACCTATAGGACTTGAAGTGTGTTAGTCCCATCACACACACAGAGCTATATTTTGTTCCCAGAAGAACCTATAGGACTTGAAGTGTGTTAGTCCCATCACACACACAGAGCTATATTTTGTTCCCAGAGGCACCTATAGGACTTGAAGTGTGTTAGTCCCATCACACACACAGAGCTATATTTTGTTCCCAGAGGCACCTATAGGACTTGAAGTGTGTTAGTCCCATTACACACACAGAGCTATATTTTCTTCCCAGAAGCACCTATAGGACTTGAAGTGTGTTAGTCCCATCACACACACAGAGCTATATTTTGTTCCCAGAAGCACCTATAGGACTTGAAGTGTGTTAGTCCCATCACACACACAGAGCTATATTTTGTTCCCAGAAGCACCTATAGGACTTGAAGTGTGTTAGTCCCATCACACACACAGAGCTATATTTTCTTCCCAGAAGCACCTATAGGACTTGAAGTGTGTTAGTCCCATCACACACACAGAGCTATATTTTGTTCCCAGAGGCACCTATAGGACTTGAAGTGTGTTAGTCCCATTACACACACAGAGCTATATTTTCTTCCCAGAAGCACCTATAGGACTTGAAGTGTGTTAGTCCCATCACACACACAGAGCTATATTTTGTTCCCAGAAGCACCTATAGGACTTGAAGTGTGTTAGTCCCATCACACACACAGAGAAATATTTTGTTCCCAGAAGCACCTATAGGACTTGAAGTGTGTTAGTCCCATCACACACACAGAGCTATATTTTCTTCCCAGAAGCACCTATAGGACTTGAAGTGTGTTAGTCCCATCACACACACAGAGCTATATTTTGTTCCCAGAGGCACCTATAGGACTTGAAGTGTGTTAGTCCCATTACACACACAGAGCTATATTTTCTTCCCAGAAGCACCTATAGGACTTGAAGTGTGTTAGTCCCATCACACACACAGAGCTATATTTTGTTCCCAGAAGCACCTATAGGACTTGAAGTGTGTTAGTCCCATCACACACACAGAGCTATATTTTGTTCCCAGAAGCACCTATAGGACTTGAAGTGTGTTAGTCCCATCACACACACAGAGCTATATTTTGTTCCCAGAGGCACCTATAGGACTTGAAGTGTGTTAGTCCCATTACACACACAGAGCTATATTTTCTTCCCAGAAGCACCTATAGGACTTGAAGTGTGTTAGTCCCATCACACACACAGAGCTATATTTTGTTCCCAGAAGCACCTATAGGACTTGAAGTGTGTTAGTCCCATCACACACACAGAGCTATATTTTGTTCCCAGAAGAACCTATAGGACTTGAAGTGTGTTAGTCCCATCACACACACAGAGCTATATTTTGTTCCCAGAAGCACCTATAGGACTTGAAGTGTGTTAGTCCCATCACACACACAGAGCTATATTTTGTTCCCAGAAGCACCTATAGGACTTGAAGTGTGTTAGTCCCATCACACACACAGAGCTATATTTTGTTCCCAGAAGCACCTATAGGACTTGAAGTGTGTTAGTCCCATTATACACACAGAGCTATATTTTCTTCCCAGAAGCACCTATAGGACTTGAAGTGTGTTAGTCCCATCACACACACAGAGCTATATTTTGTTCCCAGAAGCACCTATAGGACTTGAAGTGTGTTAGTCCCATCACACACACAGAGCTATATTTTGTTCCCAGAAGCACCTATAGGACTTGAAGTGTGTTAGTCCCATCACACACACAGAGCTATATTTTGTTCCCAGAAGCAACTATAGGACTTGAAGTGTGTTAGTCCCATCACACAGACCTTTATTTTCTTCCCAGAAGCACCTATAGGACTTGAAGTGTGTTAGTCCCATCACACAGAGCTCCTCTATTTTCTTTGCAGAAGCACCCATAGGACTTCTAGTGTGTTAGTGGCATCACACAGAGCTCCTATATATTCTTCTCAGCAGCACCCACAGGACTTCTAGTGTGTTAGTGGCATCACACAGAGCTCCTCTATTTTCTTTGCAGAAGCACCCACAGGACTTCTAGTGTGTTAGTGGCATCACACAGAGCTCCTCTATTTTCTTTGCAGAAGCACCCATAGGACTTCTAGTGTGTTAGTGGCATCACACAGAGCTCCTATATATTCTTCTCAGCAGCACCCACAGGACTTCTAGTGTGTTAGTGGCATCACACAGAGCTCCTCTATTTTCTTTGCATAAGCACCCACAGGACTTCTAGTGTGTTAGTGGCATCACACAGAGCTCCTCTATTTTCTTTGCAGAAGCACCCACAGGACTTCTAGTGTGTTAGTGGCATCACACAGAGCTCCTCTATTTTTTTTGCAGAAGCATCCACAGGACTTCTAGTGTGTTAGTGGCATCACACAGAGCTCCTCTATTTTCTTTGCAGAAGCACCCACAGGACTTCTAGTGTGTTAGTGGCATCACACAGAGCTCCTCTATTTTCTTTGCAGAAGCACCCACAGGACTTCTAGTGTGTTAGTGGCATCACACAGAGCTCCTCTATTTTCTTTGCAGAAGCACCCACAGGACTTCTAGTGTGTTAGTGGCATCACACAGAGCTCCTCTATTTTCTTTGCAGAAGCACCCACAGGACTTCTAGTGTGTTAGTGGCATCACACAGAGCTCCTCTATTTTCTTTGCATAAGCACCCACAGGACTTCTAGTGTGTTAGTGGCATCACACAGAGCTCCTCTATTTTTTTTGCAGAAGCATCCACAGGACTTCTAGTGTGTTAGTGGCATCACACAGAGCTCCTCTATTTTCTTTGCAGAAGCACCCATAGGACTTCTAGTGTGTTAGTGGCATCACACAGAGCTCCTATATTTTCTTCTCAGCAGCACCCACAGGACTACCGACTACAATGGCTGGAAGACCGCCAAGGGGAGGCAGAGCGTGCAGAGCCAAGAACACAGGGCAGGCAGGCTCTGTTTCTAGTGGACGTGGCTGTGGACGTGGACGTGGTCGTGCATCGTCATCAGCACGTGGCCATGGGACACGCGCGTCTTTGTTTTCGGCAGCTGGACATGTGGAGCCGCATCATGCTGAAGGCTTGGTAGAATGGATGACCAAGCCCTCCTCATCCTCCTCATCCTCTCTCACCCAGGCTCAGGGTACTGACAGAGCATCATCAGCCACCCCTTCCCTAGACCCACCATGTCCTCCTGAGGAGTCCCCCGAACTCTTTGAGCACAGTGTTGGGTACATGCTCCAGGAGGATGCCCAACGATTCGAAGGCTCGGATGACGATACCCAGCTTGAGGAATCTGGCAGTACTGTTCCACCAGCTGCAGCTTACTGCCAGGTTTGCTCTAGTGGTGAAGAGGGAGGGGATGATGAGGTCACTGACTCCACGTGGGTGCCTCAAGGGAGAGAGGATGAGGAGGAGGACGAGGAGGAGGAGGATGCGGCGTCACATGTCCAACGAGGCAGGATGCCCCCTGGAGGCCAGGTAGAGGCCAGCACAGCAACTGTACAACACCGCAGAGCTCCGCCTGTGCAGGGCGCTGCCTCTGCACGTTATCAGAAAAGTTCTTTGGTGTGGGCCTTTTTTGAGACGAGTGCAGCAGATCGCACCACTGCTATTTGCAATATTTGTCTCAAGCGTATCTCGCGTGGCCAAAACATCAGCCGCTTGGGCACGACAAGCATGACCAGACATATGGCGACCTGCCATGCAGCTCGTTGGCAGGCACACATAAAAGACCCACACCAAAGAACTAAGCGGACCTCTCCTTGCTCCTCCTCAGCTGGGATCTCCATCCCCACTACACCTTCAGTCCTCTCTGAAAGCTGCTCTGAGAGGACTGAAGGTGTAGAATTCGGTGTGTCACAACCAAGTACTTGCAGTACACCGACGTCCGATTGCAGCAGGCAAATTTCCCTGCCCCAGCTGCTGGACCGTAGAAAGAAGTACACTCCCAGCCATCCACATGCCCAGCGGTTGAATGCTAGCCTTGCTAAATTGCTAGCACTTCAACTGCTGCCTTTTCAGTTGGTAGACTCGGCCCCCTTCCGTGAGTTTGTTCAATGTGCGGTTCCTCAGTGGCAGGTTCCCAAACGCCACTTTTTCTCGCGGAAGGCGATTCCGTCTCTCTACCGGCATGTGGAGGGCAATGTCCATGCCTCGCTGGACAGGGCGGTCAGCGGTAAGGTGCATATTACCGCTGACTCATGGTCCAGCAGGCATGGACAGGGACGGTACCTTTCTTTCACGGCCCATTGGGTCACTCTATTGGCAGCTGGGAGGGATGCAGGACAAGGTGCAGTAGTGTTGGAGGTTGTTCCGCCACCACGCCTCCAAAACGCGACTACTGCTACTGGTTGTGACACACCTCTCTCCTCCACCCCCTCCTCTTCTTCTTCCTCCAGTGCTCTGTCCTTGGAACCAGCGGTGCTCCGTAGGCGTACAAGGGGCTACGCAAGTACGCAGGCAAAAAGATGCCATGCCGTGCTTGCGCTGGTGTGTTTGGGGGACAGGAGCCACACTGGGCCAGAGGTTCTGGCAGCTCTGCAGGGGCAGGCCGAGAGGTGGTTGACGCCACGTCAGCTTAAGCCAGGAATGGTCGTTTCTGACAATGGCACCAACCTCCTCTCCGCCCTGCGACAGGGGCAGCTCACCCATGTGCCCTGCATGGCTCACGTCCTCAACCTGGTGGTGCAGCGGTTCTTGGGCAGGTTCCCAGGCTTACAGGATGTCCTGAGGCAGGCCAGGAAAGTCTGTGTGCATTTCCGCCGATCTTATAATGCCAGTGCTCGGCTGACTGAGCTGCAAAAGGAGCTGAACCTGCCCAAGAACCGCCTAATATGTGACATGCCCACCAGGTGGAACTCAACGTTGGCCATGCTGCAGCGACTGCACACGCAGCAGAGGGCCATCAATGAGTACCTTTGCGACTACGGCACCAGGACAGGGTCAGGGGAGCTTGGTTTTTTTTCCCCACGTCAGTGGAGCATGATCAGGGATGCATGCACTGTCCTCTCACCATTTGAGGAGGCCACGAGGATGGTGAGCAGTGACAGTGCATGCATCAGTGACACTGTCCCTCTTGTCCACCTGTTGGAGCATACGCTGCGTGGGATAATGGACAGGACACTTGAGGCAGAACAGAGGCAGGAAGAGGAGGACTTCCTTGCCTCTCAAGGCCCCCTTTATCCGGACAGTGTTCCTTCTGTCCCACCCATCACACAGGAAGAGGATGAGGAGGAGGAGGAGGAGGAGGAGGAGGATTGTGTGAGCATGGAGGTGGAGCCTGGCACTCAGCATCAGCAGCAGCAGTCTTTTAGGGATGATGTACAGTCCCAACAAACCAGTGGACTTGTACGTGGCTGGGAGGAGGTGGCTGGCGATCATGTCATCCTCAGTGACCCAGAAGACTCCAGACCGAATGCCTCAGCTAACCTACGCTGCATGGCCTCCCTGATCCTGCAAAGCCTGCGGAAGGATCCTCGTGTTCTTCGGATCAAGGAGAGGGACCATTACTGGCTGGCCACTCTCCTTGATCCGCGGTACAAGGGTAAGGTTGCGGACCTTATCTTGCCGTCGCAGAGGGAGCAGAGGATGAGACATCTCAGGGAGGCCTTGCAGAAAGGTCTGTGCAACGCGTTCCCAGAAACTGGGAGGCTACAAACTCCTGGTCCTGGGCGACGAGTTGCTGAGGCTTCGGTCAGTGGCAGAAGGAGCGGTGGGGAAGGTGGACGTCTGACCGATGCGTTCAGACAATTTTTTTAGTCCGCAGCCCCAAGGTATGATCGGTTCCAGCAACCATCGCCAGCGTCTGATATACATGGTGCAGGAATACCTTGGGGCAAGGTCAGACTTGGACACCTTTCCCACCGAAAATCCTCTGGCTTACTGGGTCCTGAGGATGGATCACTGGCCAGAGCTTGCACAGTATGCAATTGAGCTACTGGCCTGTCCTGCCTCCAGCGTTCTTTCCGAACGCACATTCAGTGCTGCTGGAGGATTTGTGACTGATCATAGGGTGCGCCTGTCCACCGCCTCGGTTGATCGACTGACATTCATCAAAATGAATCAGTCTTGGATCACCACCAGCTACCAGGCACCTGAGGCGGATATAACCGAATAATTTTTAATGTCACATCCCTTCAAGACTGCCTATGCTGATGCTGAGTGACTGTCCTCTTATGTTCACTGACTATCCTCTTCCTCCTCCTCAATGATCCATGCCACCACACCAGTGCCTAAGGCACAATTTTTCAGCCCCTGTTTAACAGGGGCGTGTACTTCCAATTTTTTTAAAAAATGCTTCGCAACACGTGTGACTGCTGTGCTCCAAGTACAGTCTCTGTGAGGGGTTGCAGTGTTGTGGCACCAGCACCAGTGCCAAAGGCACAATTTTTCAGCCCCTGTTTAACAGGGGCGGGTACTTACAATTTTTTAAAAAAATGCTTCGCAACACGTGTGACTGCTGTGCTCCAAGTACAGTATCTGTGAGGGCCGGGTTGCAGTGTTGTGGCACCAGCACCAGTGCCTAAGGCACAATTTTTCAGCCCCTGTTTAACAGGGGCGGGTACTTCCAATTTTTTAAAAAAATGCTTCGCAACACGTGTGACTGCTGTGCTCCAAGTACAGTATCTGTGAGGGCCGGTTGCAGTGTTGTGGCACCAGCACCAGTGCCTAAGGCACAATTTTTCAGCCCCTGTTTAACAGGGGCGGGTACTTACAATTTTTTAAAAAAATGCTTCGCAACACGTGTGACTGCTGTGCTCCAAGTACAGTCTCTGTGAGGGGTTGCAGTGTTGTGGCACCAGCACCAGTGCCTAAGGCACAATTTTTCAGCCCCTGTTTAACAGGGGCGGGTAATTACAAATCTTGATCTAATAGTTCACAGCAGGGCCCATTCCTGCGCCCACCAAGAGTAACTATGAGGGCCTGCAGTCTTGTGGCAACACCGTCCACCACCACCGCCAAAGGCCCAATTTTTCTGCCCTGTTCATCAGGTGCTTGCAATTACAAATCTTGATCTAATAACTCACAACAGGGCCCATTCCTGCGCCCACCAAGAGTAACTGTGAGGGCCTACAGTCTTGTGGCAACACCGTCCACCACCACCGCCAAAGGCCCAATTTTTCTGCCCTGTTCATCAGGTGCTTGCAATTACAAATCTTGATCTAATAACTCACAGCAGGGCCCATTCCTGCGCCCACCAAGAGTAACTATGAGGGCCTACAGTCTTGTGGCAACACCGTCCACCACCACCGCCAAAGGCCCAATTTTTTCTGCCCTGTTCATCAGGTGCTTGCAATTACAAATCTTGATCTAATAACTCACAGCAGGGCCCATTCCTGCGCCCACCAAGAGTAACTGTGAGAGCTTACAGTCTTGTGGCAACACCGTCCACCACCACCACCACCACCCCCAATTTTTCTGCCCTGTTCAACAGGTGCATGCAATTACAAATCTTGATCTATTAACTCATAGCAGGGCCCATTCCTGTGCCCACCAGTCTTGTGGCTACACCAACATCTAATAGGGCAAATTTCTGCAGAGTATATACGCCAGGCACCTACTTTCAAACATCCAACTTACAAACGACTCCTACTTGCAAATGGAAAGAGAAAACAGGAAGTGAGAGGAAATCTACCCCTAGGAAGGGAAATTCTATCCTGTTAGATTTAATTTGGGAAAAAGGTATCTCCTCTCTACTGATACTTTATCACCAATCCTTGTTTCAATTAAAACCCCACTTTTCCAAAAACATTTGTCATTGGGACGGAAAGTGAGGTGACATGTTCTGAACAGATGTGCAAAGACAGCAAATGTTACAGGGGTGATAACCCCTCCCTATGTTCTCCAAAAAGCTTAAAAATAGATTTTTTTGGGATGGAGCTACACTTCATAATGTACCTGTTCAGATTCTACTTAAGAACAAACCTAAAGCCGCAAGTGGTTTTAAATGGCTTCTTTTTTTCCTTTACAAATGTCATTTTGTGCAAGGACAGTTCTAAACACGGGAAACACATGCCACTTCACAGGCATACTTTAGACACCCCCCAGGTACCATATTTAAAGGAAAATTTCACTTTTTTTTTTTTTTCACTTTATGCATCATTAAAATGACTGCTCCCGAAAAAACGTTAGTTTTTAAAAGTTCTTTTTGCATTGATATATGTCCCCTGGGGCAGGACCCGGGTCCCCAAACCTGTTTTATGACATTAACATGCATATTGGCCGTTGTAATTAGCACTTTTGATTTCGAACGTTCGCGTCCATTATAACGTATAGGGTTCGAAAATTCGCGCGAACTTTCGGTCCGTTCGAAGGTTCTGGTTCGAACCGAACCCGGGGGTGTTCGGCTCATCCCTATTCAGGAAGGGTCCTGGTTAGCAATTGTCCAGGGGTCAATTGTCAAGTATCTGATCCATGGGTCCCATATTTTATTAAACAACTTAATTTTATCCTGCATGATTGCTGTTAGTCTTTTATTTAGCATAAGCCAGGACATTTTATGTTTAGGTTGGTCGAATGGTGGGGCTGCTGACTTCCAGTTTCTTGCTATAGTAATTTTTGCTGAAATAAATATAAATGTGAGGAGCTTTTTTTGATTTTTTGAGGCTTCTACTACCCTGCTACCCAAGAGTACCTGCTTTGCAGTCTTGGTCAGGTTAATCTGTGTAAGAGTGTATATAAAATTGTCGACCCTTATCCAAAATCTCCGTACCTTGGGACACGTCCACTTTATATGGTATGTCGTTCCCATCTGACCGCAGCCCCAAAAGCACTCTGGAGTAGCTCCGTGCACAAATTTTGCCAGTCTAACCAGTACCATGTACCACTTTAATAGAAGCTTATAATTAGCTTCTGTAATTGAGGTATTAACAGGCGGTCTGGAGGCTGCTATTGCTATCGCCTGCCATTCCTCTAGGCCTATGGTTTCTTGTAAGTCCTGTTCCCATTGAGTCATATAGGTCAGTTTTACTGAGACATATGTCAAAATTGTATATATTGCTGATATGTGACCTCTAATGTTATCATATTGTCGACACATGTGTTCCATGGGAGGCATTGTTGCTTGGTCTCCTTTACGTGCTAAGGTTTGTACATAATGGTGGATTTGGGTGAATCTGTAGTATTCAGAGTTTGGTAATTGATAGTTATTTATTAGTAACCTTTTGGATAGCATACCTTTGTGGTCACAGAGATCTGCTATCCTCATAAAGCCCTTGTTGGACCACCACTCAAATGCAGGGGGGTGAGGCCCGGGGTGAATTCTCTATTACCCAAGAGAGATGCAAGCAGATTATGGGGTGATTTAAATTTCTGTGTCCTTGAAAGAGTGGTTCATTGGTAGCCACATAATATGCAAAATTAGGTTGGGGTGACAGGAGAAAGACTCCATGGTCATCCATAGCGCTTGGGGTTGTTTGGAGTTAAACTTGGTGAGCTGGGCCAACTGGGCCGCATAAAAGTATTTCTGCAGATCAGGCAGTTATGTTGTTTGTTCTTTAACTTGATCATATATTATTTGTTCTTTGTAGAGATATCTACACACATTATCCTCTGAAGTATACTCCTGAAGGAGCGGTCATACCGCAAAACATGTCGAGGTTGAACTGAAATAGGACAAGATCCATGGTCCTCCTGTCTGGGTGGACACGCGTCCAATTGTCGCGTTCCTCTTCAGAGATTTAATACTGTGTATTATATATTTCCCCTCATATTACCTTTTTAATGATGGTTTTTGTCTTAAATAAACTCATACTTTTTTACAAATACGTATGTGAGTCTTTGATGTACCATGAAGAGTCCATAGTTGCCTCAAACCTTCTGCCTCAATTTTCAATGTTTGATAAAGGAGTAGTATAGTTTAGGACTCCCTATGAGAGTATCATAAAGATAACGAATTTACTACACTATTAGCTATTGTTTTTAGAATAGCACTGTAGTGGCTTGGTGTATAGGATGGAAGTTAAAAAGGCTCTTAAAGTTTTCTTGTCCTTGCAGGCAAGGATTTCTGTATTTTTCCTGTAAGCCTAATCACAAATACTTAAAGCAGAACTCCGGCCAAATTTTTTTTTTGCATGTCCTTGTTGCTGATCTCCTACCTTCACCAAGTTTGCCATGCATGTTCTTCTGAGCTCTGTAATTCCTCTGTAATTTTCTGCTGAACTTGCTGAAAAAACGTTATTGCCTGCTGACTTCCTGTTTGTAAGACCGCTGGCTGCTATTCCTCTCCTAAGCTCAGCCAGCGATCCGACACACCCCCTTGTAGTCCTCTGTAAAGCCGAGCAAGAAGGAAGCAGACATGTTGTGGGCGGAAGGGGTCTCCCAGCCCCCTGGTCTGTGCCGCCCATGGAGGAGGTGTCCTCCTTCTCCTCTCTCCTTCCTCCTCCTCCCTGCCAGCAATCCACCCCCCCCCCCCCCCCACTCCGTCCCACCGCCCCCGCCTGCTATCTCCAGGCAGAGTGGGGATTATCATCAGTAATTACTTGTATGACACATCGGGGGGTTTCCCGCAGTGTCAGGTATTGTATATGAGAACGCCGCTCGCTGATCTCTCGCCCCCACCGTTATAAGAACAGTGCTCTGTCAATCATAATAACGGTGGGGGCGGGAGATCAGTGAGTGGCGTTCTCGTATACAATACCTGACACCGCTGGAGATGCCCGCTGTGTATATACAAGTAATAAGATGACATGGTGGTCCCTGACATGGAGGTGACATGTTGGTCCCTGACAAGCGGCACTGGTGGTCCCTGACATGGTGGTCCCTGACAAGCGGCACTGGTGGTTCCTGACATTCGGCACTAGTGGTCCCTAACATGATGGTCCCTGACATTCGGCACTGGTGGTCCCTGACATGCTGCACTGGTGGTCCCTGACATGGTGGTCCCTGACATTCGGCACTGGTGGTCCCTGACATGCTGCACTGGTGGTCCCTGACATGGTGGTCCCTGACATGGTGGTCCCTCACATGCTGCACTGGTGGTCCCTGACAAGCAGCATTGGTGGTGCCTGACATTCGACACTGGTGGTACTGGACGTGGTGATCCCTGACAAGGTGGTCCCTGACAAATGGCACTGATGGTCCCTGACATGGTAGTCCCTCACAAGCCGAAACATCAGCTGCGGTGCCGACATTGCTGGACTCCAGAACAGGTAAGCGTCCGATTATTAAAAGTCAGCAGCTGCAGTATGACAGGGACCACCATGTCAGGGACCATCAGTGCCGCTTGTTAGGGACCATCATGTCAGGGACCACCATGACAGGGACCACCAGTGCCGAATATCAGGGACCACCAGTGCCACTTGTCAAGGACCACCAGTTCTGCATGTCAGGGACCACCATGTCAGGGACCACCAGTTCCGTATGTTAGGGACCACCATGTCAGGGAACACCAGTGCAGCATGTAGGGAAAGCGGAGGTCTGGTGGTCCCTGACATGGTGGCTCCTGACAATAGGCACTTGTGGTCCCTGACATGGTGGTCCGTGACAAGCGGCACTGGTGGTCCCTAACTGGTGGTCCCTGACATTCGGCACTGGTGGTCCCTGACATTCGGCACTGGTGGTCCCTGACATTCGGCACTGGTGGACACTGATAAGCTGCACTGGTTTGCATTTATATTTTTTGAGTTCTGCTTTAAGCTTTTGTTTCAGAAAGTTTTCTACAGAATATGAATGATCCATACTGTAGATTTAATTGTATCTTATAGTATCACTATAATATATTTGTGGTATATGCTGAGGGCACATGATTGCTTAGTATTTTTAAAGTGGTTGTAAACCCTCGTTTTTTTTAATTAAAATAACAAACATGTCTATACTTACTTGCTCTGTGCAATGGTTTTTGCACAGAGCAGCCCCAATCTCCTTTTCTGGGTCCCCCTGCTGGCGCTCCAGGCTCCTCCTCTTTATCGAGTGCACCCACAGAAAGCCGCTTTCCATGGGGGCACCCATGTGGGTTTGCTCCCAAGTCCCGCTGCTGCTTCCATTGTCACAGACAGCGGGACTTGGCCCAGCCTCCCACTCCCAGGTCACAGGATTTGATTGACAGCAGTGGGAGCCAATGGCTCCTGCTGCTATCAGTCTGTCCAATGAAGAGAGAGACAGCGGCTGGAGCACTGATTAAAGCTTATAGGAGGAGATCTCTGACTGTCCTATGAGACTGCAATACCCCTGACCCTCTATCTGGACAGTGCTGATTGGCCCTGTGCTAATCACATGCACTCTCTCAAGAAAAAAAAAAAAAACATCTCTAGCAATACTCACCAAACTGAGCATGTGACTCCATAGGCTCTGTGTTATCAGGAAATTATCAGGGGACAGTGAAAGAAGGGCAGGATCTAAGAAGTCAGGGTCAAACAGCCTTTTTACATAATGCAGAGGATTAACCCCTTAGGTTCTGCAGTGAGTATAACACACATGCCTTACTGCATATACAGACTGATTTTACTGTTGTGGGTTTAGTAACACTTTGAGGCTTTACAACAACTTTAAACCCTTGTTTTTTTTTTTTTCAATTAAAATAACAAACATGCCTATACTTACCTGCTCTGTGCAATGCTTTTGCACAGAGAAGCCCCAATCCTCTCCTTCTGGGTCCCCCACGGCGCTCCAGGCCCCTCCTCTTTGGCGGGTGCCCTCATGGAAAGCCGATTTCCCTGGGGGCACCCATGTACGCTCACTCCTGCTGCTGAGTCAATTAAAACAGACAGCTCTCCCCGCTCCCGTGTCACCACATATGATTGACATTAGCAGGAACCAATGGCTCCCACTGCTGTCAATCAGTCCAATGAGGAGGGAGACAGTGGCTGGTGCACATCGCTGGATTGGATCGGGCTCAGGTAAGAAAAAGGGGGGGGGGACGGGGGGAGCTACAGCACAGAAAGTTTTTCACCTAATACCCTTAAGGCTTTAGAGCCACTTTTGCCTGCTTATTTTTTGTGTAGAGTAGGTAATGTAATGTAGGTAATGTAGGAGTTAAGTGTATATGTTTTCTATTTATGTTCAGTGCTGAAATCAGAATAAGCAATTGAGCAGAACCAATAAGCTAATTTTTCATGGTTTGTGTTGCAAATTAGAAAGTCACAGCAATAAATGGTACAGCTGTGTTCTTTCACAACAAAAATGATTATTTAATTAGCAAATATGTTTAGCTTTGACAACTATTTTTATACCAATATACAAGACCAGCTTTAAGTTGCATGCCCAGTCTAGCACACTCGGCCCGGACCTCATACAGTATCTGCTTATTACACCTCTACACATGTGAGAGGTGTGGTTCAGTGTTGCTTTAGGCCAGGTTCACACTGGTACGACACGACGGTTGTACAACTGTGGATCTGACTTTGCCCTGCGACTTGAAGTCTGACATCTATCCGACTTCAGTGAACAGGGATCCAACTTTGAACCCCGACAATACCAGGCACTGTGTCTGGTATAAATCTTTAGGGGAAACTCCACGCAAAATAGAAAAAAATAAAATGATGTGGGTTTCCCCTCCAAGACCATACCAGGCCCTTCGGTCTGGCATGGATTTTAAGGGAAACCACACCAGACCCTTATCCGAGCACACAGCCCGGCAGGTCAGGAAAGGGGGTGGGGACAAGCGAGCGCCTCCCCCTCCTGGTTGTTACCAGGCTGCATGCCCTAAACATGAGGGATCAATGCTTTGGGACGGGGGGGCTCTGCACCCCCCACCCCAAAGCATCTTGCCTCCCTGTTGATGAGGACAAGGGCCTCTTCCCAACAACCCTTGCCAGTGGTTATCGGGGTCTGCAGGCAGGGGGCTTATCGAAAACTGTAAGCCCCCACCCTCTGTGAATGAGTATGGGGTACATTGTACCCCTACCCATTCACCTAAAAAAAAAAGTGTAAAAAACGAAAACACAGTACACAGGTTTTGAAAGTATTTTATTAAGGCATCCTCCAGCGTCTCTTCCGACTTCTTCTCCCCTCTCCGGCTCTTCTCCAACTTCTGGTGATGTCTTCTGCCTCTGCCTGGTCTTCTCCCCTCTTCGGTTCTTCTCCCTCTGTCCGCTGTCTTCTGCCTCTGCCGTGTCTTCTCCGCTGTCTTCTCGCTCTTTTGACGGTTCTTCGCACTCTTTTGCCGGGTCTTCTCCCGCTGTTCTTCTTCCGATGTTGATGCAGCACTCTCTCCCGCTCTAATAATAGGTGTGCGATGTACCACTAATTATATTGGCATTGGGCAGGGTAACCGGGTGATATCATTCAGGGCCCCACCCCTTATGACGTCACCGCCCCATCATGCCCCCGGGTGATGACTTTACAAGGGGTGGGGCCTCCAGATGATGTCAGCGGGTGGCCCCACCCCATGCCAATATAAGTCATTGCACACGGCGGTCCCAGCATTATACCTGGAGAACACACTGAGTTAACATCGGAAGAAGAACAGAGGGAGAAGACCTGGCAAAAGAGTGAGAAGACCCAGCAAATGAGCAAGATGACAGCAGAGAGAGGAGTCCTAGCAGGAGAGGGAGAAGACAGCACAGACAGGAGAAGAAATGAAGGAGTACTGGCAGAGGCAAAAGACGTCGACCAGAAGAGGGAGAAGAGCCGGAGAGGGGAGAAGAAGTCGGAAGAGACGCCGTAGCTGCCTTAATAAAATACTTTAAAAACTTGTGTACTGTGTTTTATTTTGGCCACTTTTTTTTAGGTGAATGGGTAGGGGGTACGATGTACCCCCTACTCGTTCACATAGGGTGGGTGGGCTGGGATCTGGGGGCCCCCTTGTTAAAGGGGGCTTTCAGATTCTGATAAGCCCCCACCCCCAGACCCCACAAGCAACGGCCAGGGTTATCGGGAAGAGGCCCTTGTCCTCATCAACATGGGGACAAGGTACTTTGGGTGGGGGACACAAGGCCCCCCGCCCTAATGCACCCCCCATGTTGAGGGCATGCAGCCTGGTATGGATCAGGAGGGGTGGCTCGCTCATCCCCACCCCCTTTCCTGGCCTGCCGGGCTGCGTGCTCAGATAAGGGTCTGGTACTATTTTTTTTCGGCTTTAGGGGTTCCCCTTAAAATCCATGCCAGACTGAAGGGTTTGTTATGGTCTTGGAGGGGATCAGTTGGATCAGTAAAGACGGAATCGTGGAGAATGCTAGACATCTTTTCATTAATCATTAGAGTCATTAGAGTGCTCTTCACCTCGGCAAACGAAACAGACGGTTTCCTCCAGGCCCTAGCTATTGTATATATAGCTTTGCAGCAATAAACAAGTAGGTGGCCAGCTTTTGATGATAAGAAAAGAGGCCCGGAATCGGGCAATGAAGTAAGGCCAGCTTGGCATCCCTGCTGGGGGATGTTTGAAAGAGAGTGGACAGGAGACCAAATACCCTTGACCAAAATCCCACTAGGCGAGGGCAGGACCACCAGATATGGAGTTCGTCTCCTCGCTGACCACAGCCCCTGAAGCATCTATCACTGCAGGATGGGTTTGATTTGGTGATACAGGAAGGAACCCAGTACCAGCGAAAGAGCCCCTAATAGGCTGCCTCTAGGGTAGCCGTGTTAGGAGTCCCAATACTTTTGACAATACAGTGTATATTGTGGCCCAAACAAAGCTGCTTATATACTGTCCAGCCCCGTATGATATTTGTCGCTATTGTCTCTCAGATAATACACTTTTATGTTTATTTCGCAAAAAAACCTTTCTTGTCTCTCCATCTTATAATCTGGCCTTATCAGCGTATATACATACTGTTCGGCCACTGTAAACATTTTTAACATTTATTATCTCTCAGATAGTGCACTTTAATTTTATGTCATTATATAACCTTCCTTGTCTCTTCCGTTTTATTCCAAGAGAAGATCTGCTTTGTATCTCCCTGATTATGGCCCAAACAAAGCTGCTTACATACTGTCCAGCCACTATATTTGCATACCTTCCAACTTTTTGAGATGGGAATGAGGGACACCCATCATCAAAAGTGTACAGGCATAGGACACACCCCCTGGCCACGCCCCCTTAAAGGAGAATTGTACAAAAAACAAGATTGGTTAAACCCACAAGTGCTTTTTTTTTACCACTACTATTCCTTTATATTGGCTTTTGGAATTTAAAAATGCAGCAATTTAGAAATCAGATGAAAGGTTTAGCGCTGAAAAACACTTTTTGATGGATAAAAAGTGCATTTTATATACATCTATAGATCAGACCAAAATGAGGGACAAATGAGGAAGAATGAGAGACATAGGGACATTGCTCCAAATCCGGGACAGTCCCTCCAAATCTGACAGTTGGGAGCTATGTATTTGTGACTATTGTCTCTCAATTAATACACTTTAATGTTTATTTTAAGATAGAACCTGTCTTATAGCTCCCTGTTATACTGTGCAATAGGGATGAGCTTGGTGTTCGATTCAAACTCATGTTCGAATCGAACATCGGCCGTTCGCTTGTTCGGCGAACCCAGAACTTTGTGGGCCGTTCACACCAGATTCGTGTGACACGAACGGCCCACAATGCACAGCGCCATCGCAGTTTATTGCTGGCTCATGATTGGCCAAGCATGCACTGTGACCCTGCATGCTTGGCCAATCACAGCGCCTACGGGGGTACCGTTACATATATTTAACCTTATATGTCTGTTTTATATACTTTACTTACAGCTATATTTGTGGTTTCTTTATATCTACTAAATTGTGTTTTTTTTCTCCCTCACTATGCTGCTTACCTCTATAGGGAGCCATAACAGTTTTCCTTTACTATTATTAATTTGTCAGATGTATATGATGTATGTACAGTAGATGGCACAGTTAAAGAGGAAGTAAAGCCTCTTAAAAAAAAAAACGGAACCTGCAAGGCAAAGACATAATGAGCTAGTATGCATAGCATACTAGCTCATTATGAATAACTTACCTGAGAACGGAGCCCCCGGAGCGGTCTTCATCCACGACCTTCTCCGCCGCCATCAATACGGGAGTGACTTCCGGGTCTCGCCGATCCAGCGCTGTGATTCGCTGCAGCGGCGATGACGTCACTCCCGCACATGCGCAGGAAAGCGGCATATCGCCGTGAACTCGGCATGCGCAGTGCGCCTGCACGCCGCTGCCTACGGCGCATGCGCCGTAGACAGCGATGCCTATTTTTTTCTAAATATCTCCTAAACCATGTAGGTTTAGGAGATATTTATTGGACCTACAGGTAAGCCTTAATCTAGGCTTACCTGTAGGCCAAAGTGCTTTGGAAGGGTTTACTTCCACTTTAATATATTTCATTTTATGTCGGACATGTTAAAATCAGCCATAAAAACCTCTTCATTCATGTAGTCTGAGTAAGCTATTTGGTCAACAGGCTATCATAATCCTCAGACTGTCTTGGTGGCCTGTATAGTACACCAATTCTTTTCACATAGCTATGGACAGCTATGCCAAATCTAAGTGTAGAAACAGACACATATTTTGTGAAGTTTATATTAGTAAAACCTTTTGCATATGCTAATTATTTAAGATATCCTGAATTATAATCTCTGAAGCATGAAATTGAGTTTAATTGAGCTATTGGTTAAGAAATGATGCTCAGTTACAGTTCACATGCATGTAAATTACTTACTGGGTGTTATTTTCTTCAATTAAACCCAGTTAATAAGCTCTAAATTCCTAATTAACCAAAATTAATTGACTTACCATTGACTGAAAAAAATATGCAGCTGATTCTACATGAAAAGGGATTTTAAGAGGTTGTAATGTGTGCATATAGAAGAAGGTCTAAGTAAAGTAAACATCTACAGAATGTGGTATAAGTATCTGTGTACCTGAGTCATACTCAGAAACAAGTCAATCCTTGCAGGCTAAAACGGTATCTCTTTAAAACAGCAAAGATTAGCAGCAGGGGAAGCGGAACAGGTAAGTATTAAAAGCCCTCTTTTTCTGACACCATTTTTAAAATGTCCTATAGGTGGTGACAGAGTAGCTTGGGTAGTAGATACATGGGTAGTAGTTACATGGGAGTGCACACTTAAACATTAACCGCTTGCTGACCGCCGCACACAGATGTACGTCAGCACAATGGCACAGGCAGGCAAATGGGCGTACAGGTACGTCCCTTTAAATTTGCTGCCCTTCGGGCATGTGTGCTCCACCGGTGTGCGTGCACGCGGCTGCCGCACGACGTGGGAGCGTGCACGCGGGTCCCGGGAACTTAATGTTCTCCGGCGACCCGCGATTGCGATGTGGAGAGTTAGAACTGGGAAGTGCCTATGTAAACAAGGCATTTGCCTGTTCTGCCTTGTGTCATGACAGAGATCCACTGCTCCCTATGATCGGGAGCAGTGATAGCTGTCATGGCCTAGGTAGACCCTCCCCCCACAGTTAGAATCACTCCCTAGGACAAACTTAAACCCTTCATCGCCCCAAGTGGTTAACCTCTTCCCTGCCAGTGTCATTTACACAGTAATCAGTGCATTTTTATAGCACTGATCGCGGTATAAATGACAATAGTCCCAAAACAGTGTCAAAATTGTCCGATGTGTCCGCCATAATGTCACAGTCGTGATAAAAATCACAGATCGCCGCCATTACTAATAAAAAAAAATAATAATAAAAATGCCATAAAACTATCCCCTATTTTGTAGATGCTATAACTTTTGCGCAAACCAATCAATATACGCTTATTGCAATTTTTTTTACCAAAAATATGTAGAAGAATACATATCGGCCTAAACTGAGGAAAAAAATTGTTTTTTTTATATATTTTTGGGGTATATTTGTTATAGCAAAAAGTAAAAAATATTTCCTTTTTTCAAAATTGTCACAGTTTTTTTGTTTATAGCGCAAAAAAAAACACAGAGGTGATCAAATACCACCAAAAGAAAACTCTATTTGTGGGAAAAAAAGGACGTTAATTTTGTTTGGGTACAGCGTCGCACGACCGCGCAATTGTCAGTTAAAGCGACACAGTGCTGAATCGCAAAAAGGGCTCTGGTCAGGAAGGGGCTGAAGTGGTTAAAATAGTTGACACTTACATAAAAAAGCGGCACCTTTATTGGTATTAAAATACATTTTACTAAACTAAACTAAATTCATAGAAATAAATAATATTTTATTTAAAAATATATAATATATACATCTATATACTGCTCAGTCAGAACTGGAGCACATAGCATCAAATAATACATTTCAGCAAAAGTCCCCCCTTGATCAATGGTGACAAAACCACATAACAGGTGCTGTGACAGGGTGGGAGGGAGGGGGAGCTCTGAAGCCAATCCCAGGTCAACTGCGATGGGAGCCTGCATGTGGGGTACTTATATAGCCCCAAAATGCACGTATTTCCAACCTAACATACCCGTGACATGATCGCGTTTTAAAGGTACAGTACCAAAAAAAAATGTATTTTTATTTTTTAAATAAAATCCTGTGGCCCCCACAATCTCATATTGTGGGTACTTAAGATGTAACCATTTTCCATAAACATTAAAATAATTGACACTTTAATAAACCAAATGTACAGCAAGTGGTATTAAAATGGCCGCGGCACATTTATTGGTATTAAAATAAATCTTTTTCTCATTCAACTTTAATAAATTCATAGAAATAAATAATACAATTTTATTTTAAAATATATAATTGTAGCACTTACCCCTGAAGGAGCTGCTGGTATTAGATTGGGTTTACCGTTCCTTCACTGTTCCACCATGTCTGTCATAGGGGTCCCATTAAAGATTTATTTTCATAGATTTCAGCTCCGACACATACACACACAGTCTCTTTTTCCAACGCTTTATTCAAGAAAAGACATTTCAATAGAGGTATGGAGGGTATAGGGGAATTCAGGTACCTTTCAATTGCAAGTCAGGGATATTTTCTTGATCCAGAGGACAACAGCTCCACAACTGGATTAAGCAACCCCTGGATAGGCCTCTCTCACTTACCTAGCAGCCGATGCAATGCTCGGTCATAGTCTCTGCCACAGACTTTAAGGGATGCGTCCTCCAACTGAGTCTCCAGGCTCTTTTAGAGGCACCGGCCTTGTTGCTCGGTCCTCTCTCTGAAAAGTCCTCCCCTGGATCCTTCAGTCGCTTGGCTTCTTCCCGCAGGCAAGACAGCACAGGACCACCCCTGGATCAGTAGGCCCCAAGACTTTTGGGCCTACCCTTCAGTAATAAAGCCTCGGGCCGGTCGGCCCGAGACAATTTTGAAGGCAGCAACACACCGTAGGCCAGGAGGGCCATCAGGTCAGAACACACCCTGTCACGGGGTCTGCCCCTTAAGTTCCATCTCCCAGAATTCACAGCTGACAGACCACACCCACTGACTGTTTCTGGGTAAAGAGGCACTCAATACACCCAGCTTGTTGCAATTTTCCAACCTTGGCCGAATAATAGGGCACCATTCCTAGGCCAAGGGGAAAACTACACAACCAGCCAAGCTGAAACAGAACCAGAATTTACAACACAATCAGTCTGAGCTAAACTACAGCTTCAGACAAACTAAATTTCTCCTTATAGCGTTGTTTATTAAAAATACCAGCGCTACATAATATATATATATATTTATATATATATATATATACCGCTCAGTCATAGAACTTGAGCGAATAGCATCAAATAATACATTTCAGCAAAAGTCCCCCACCAGCCGATTTGTTGAAAACAAAATCGGCCTACCCCAATACCATGGCCATTTCGATGCTGTTTTGAAGGCCCACATTAAAAATATCCAAGCCTATATCAGACAGATGGACGTCATCTTGTCTGTATAGGCCCAGAAAATCACCTTCCAACTCAGTATGACGGAAGGAAAAACTACCCAACAAAGGCATACATTTTTCGATGGAATGATCTCCTAATCTTCTCAAGAGGTTTTCCTTCTGAAGAAGACAACCAAGTGAGGCATGGCACCATTTCCAAAAACACAACACGACACCCTGGAAAGCATAGCGTTATGCGATGTAAATCACGTTTAATCATGAAGATCAAATATAAAGTTTTTAATCTGCCTATGTCATTTCCACCTAAATGGACTATTAGGATAGAAAGAGGTGGCTAACTTGGAAAGATGAAGAAAAAGATTTGTCAATTGAAGACCCCAAATGCCCTTCCAAAGGACTTGAATAGTGTCAGCAGGTAAAGATAGATTAGAAGAATAACAACGGTTGCATGCCCTTTTATGAGCCCAATGCACAAAGGAATGTCCAATAATCCATATGCAGGATTTGGAACCTAAGAAAATCTGAGAGATACATTAGGTCTCACATATAAGTTAAATCTACTTGATTCCCACCTCACCAACTTCATATTAGTAGCATCATCCAGGCCCAATATAGCGGCTTCTGTGGCGGCTCCAATCCTAAATGAGTGAGCAGAAAAAGTGAGAGAGACAGCGTTTAAATATGGCCGAAAATTGAAATTTTGTGAAGGGAAAAGTATCCAAATGGACTAAGAAATTTCCTGGACAGGAAGGCCTAACAGAAAGATACTAGACCAAAAACCATCATTAAAAAGGTCCTATAAGGGGAAATATATAATACACAGTATTAAATCTCTGACGAGGAACTCGACAATTGGACGCGTGTCCACCCAGAGAGGAGGACCATGGATCTCGTCCTATGTCAGTTTAACCTCGACATGTTTCACGGTATGACCACTTCTTCAGGAGTATACTTCAGAGGATAATGTGTGTAGATATCTCTACAAAGAACAAATAATAGATGATCAAGTTAAAGAACAAACAACACATAAATAGTAAAGATAGCATGGATTAGAACATATACAAAGCCCAGATCAATTCTGCCATAGAGATGGGCCAGGTCAAAATCCAGCGATCAAATCAAGTAATATAGAGCATGTGATCCCCCAAACAAAGGCACTCCCTTATAAGATGAATAATAGGAGCTTATGGAGACTGGACCAGACCAAACCAACAAGGCATCTGCAGGCCCCAAAGAGCCAATATCTCGGGCTTTCGTTTTGTAGGTGTTAGGAATATCCTTAGCTTGTGATCAGTCAACTCGAGATGTATTAAGAAGTAAAAGATTTATTCTAATATGTTAACACATTAGGATCCCCTTCCTTACACAAATGGGTCAGGCAAAGGAATGAATAAAGGCAATATCTTTTGTTATCTTAAACCTTCATAACCCAGCCCCTATTTCCCTATTGGCTGAGGAAATCACAGTTCTCACTTTATCTGAGTGAAATTCAATACCTTTATTATGTGAGGACTGCGAATTCCCTTACAATCTTATGTTACCATACATGGTTATACTGCAATCATCCTGAATTCTTACGGTGGAGTTAGTAAAAACATACATAACAATTAATACAGAAAGTGCTCATAGGTGGAATTAAAAACCAGTCTCAGGATTGTTTTCCAAATAGTCACACAATAAACATTTAAAACTTTTCTAACAGTAGGCATGTGTGATTGCTTATGTGCGGCGTTGGTGCCGCCATATTTTGGACATACTTACCTTTACCCTTTTTGACTCTGGATCCCTCTTTTTAGATTGTGGTTCTTAGTTGTCCACCTTTCAAGATGTTTTGGCTGTGGACAAGTCCTTATCATTTCTAATTACCTCATGACGGTGTGTCTTGATCCTTGGCCACAATGATGAACTATTCTGTATAGTTTAATCCCTACAGGGTAAGCAATCACACATCTATTGTCTTCCTGCTGTTATTCCATATCTGGAATCCCAGCAGTATTTTTGTGATATTCATTGTCTCCAAAAAAGCTATTTATCACATATATATATATGTATACACACATATATTTATATACATTATATTATGTCCTATATATACACCCTATCTGAGTGTGACCTATCCTAGCACACTCAGTATTTGGACTGCGGGTATATCATACCAGCAATCTTCTTTGTCATTTTACTTATACATACCTTTTTATCTCTGACAATCTATGTTCAATTTGTATATTGTGACCAGGCTTCCACATCTCTATGGCAGAATTTTTTAACGTTTAACAGTTTGCATACTTTTTTCAAACTTATAATACAGGTACAAACAATATCTTTTGTTCTTTTAAGACAATTTTTCTAAGGTTCTAGTACCTGTTTTGCCTTATCCGCTACATCATTTGTGGTTTAAAGAACAGACTAAACTGTGGATTCTCTATCTTGAGCAGTATATTATAATCTGTAGGTTTCTTGATGTAGGTCTCAGACGGAGACGCTCACCCCCCAGTAATTCTCTGGGTGGGCCCGGTTCCCCAGACTATAGAGGGATGCCCTCCAGATTCCTCAATGCCAGGGTCTTACGGAGGGTAAAAGGGGGATAGATAATGGAAGGGAGGAAAGATGAACTCAGAGTAGATGAGAGACAGGATTGGGGGTGGGGTGAGGACTCCACGCTCCTGGTCATGTTATTCAGGAAGGGTCCTGGTTAGTAATTGTCCAGGGGTCAATTGTCAAGTATCTGATCCATGGGTCACATATTTTATTAAACAACTTAATTTTATCCTGCATGATTGCTGTTAGTCTTTTATTTAGCATAAGCCAGGACATTTTATGTTTAAGTTGGTCGAATGGTGGGGCTCCTGACTTCCAGTTTCTTGCTATAGTAATTTTTGCTGAGATAAATATAAATGTGAGGAGCCTTTTTTGATTTTTTGAGGCTTCTACTACCCTGCTACCCAAGAGTACCTGCTTTGCGGTCTTGGTCAGGTTAATCTGTGTAAGAGTGTGTATAAAATTGTCGACCTTGATCCAAAATCTCCGTACCTTGGGACACGTCCACCATATATGGTATGTCGTTCCCATCTGACCGCAGCCCCAAAAGCACTCTGGAGTAGCTCCGTGCACAAATTTTGCCAGTCTAACCAGTACCATGTACCACCTTAATAGAAGCTTATAATTAGCTTCTGTAATTGAGGTATTAACAGGCGGTCTGGAGGCTGCTATTGCTATCGCATGCCATTCCTCTAGGTCTATGGTTTCTTAAGTCCTGTTCCCATTGAGTCATATCGGTCAGTTTTACTGAGACATATGTCAAAATTGTATATATTGCTGATATGTGACCTCTAATGTTATCATATTGTGGACACATGTGTTCCATGGGAGACATTGTTGCTTGGTCTCCTTTACGTGCTAAGGTTTGTACATAATGGTGGATTGGGGGAATCTGTAGTATTCAGAGTTTGGTAATTGATAGTTATCTATTAGTAACCTTTTGGATAGCATACCTTTGTGGTCACAGAGATCTGCTATCCTCATAAAGCCCTTGTGGGACCACCACTCAAATGCAGGGGGGGGGGTGAGGCCCGGAGTGAATTCTCTATTACCCAAGAGAGATGCAAGCGGATTATGGGGTGATTTAAATTTCTGTGTCCTTGAAAGTCTGTCCCAAATGTCTAACGACAAAGAGAGAGTGGGGCACAGTATGGACGGTCTCTCTTTTATCAGTAGCCACATAATATGCTAAATTAGGTTGGGGTGACAGGAGAAAGACTTCATGGTCATCCATAGCGCTTGGGGTTGTTTGGAGTGAAACTTGGTGAGCTGGGCCAATTGGGCCGCATAAAATTATTTCTGCAGATCAGGCAGTCATGTTGTTTGTTCTTTAACTTGATCATATATTATTTGTTCTTTGTAGAGATATCTACACACATTATCCTCTGAAGTATACTCCTGAAGAAGCGGTCATACCGCAAAACATGTAGAGGTTGAACTGAAATATGACAAGATCCATGGTCCTCCTGTCTGGGTGGAAACGCGTCCAATTGTCGAGTTCCTCTTCAGAGATTTAATACTGTCACTATGTATTATATATTTCCCCTCATAGGACCTTTTTAATGATGGTTTTTGTCTTATATATATTAATATATGGTGGTCCCTGACATGCTGCACTGGTGGTCCCTGACATGGTGGTCCCTGACATGCAGCACTGGTGGTCCCTGACATGGTGGTCCCCCACATGCTGCACTGGTGGTCCCTGACAAGCAGCATTGGTGGTGCCTGACATTCGGGACCGGTGGTCCCTGACGTGGTGGTCCCTGACAAGGTGGTCCCTGACAAACGGCACTGGTGGTCCCTGACAAACAGCACTGGTGGTCCCTGACATGGTAGTCCCTCACAAGCCGAAACATCAGCTGTGGTGCCGACATCGCTGGACTCCAGGACAGGTAAGCGTCCGATTATTAAAAGTCAGCAGCTGCAGTATGTCAGGGACCACCATGTCAGGGACCATCAGTGCCGCTTGTCAGGGACCATCATGTCAGGGACCACCATGACAGGGACCACCAGTGCCGAATGTCAGGGACCACCAGTGCCACTTGTCAAGGACAACCAGAGAAGCATGTCAGGGACCACCATGTCAGGGACCACCAGTTCTGCATGTCAGGGACCACCATGTCAGGGACAACCAGTGCCGTATGTTAGGGACCACCATGTCAGGGAACACCAGTACAGCATGTAGGGAAAGCGGAGGTCTGGTGGTCCCTGACATGGTGGCTCCTGACAATAGGCACTGGTGGTCCCTGACATGGTGGTCCGTGACAAGAGGCACTGGTGGTCCCTAACTGGTGGTCCCTGACATTCGGCACTGGTGGACACTGATAAGCTGCACTGGTTTGCATTTATATTTTTTGAGTTCTGCTTTAAGCTTTTGTTTCAGAAAATTTTCTACAGAATATGCATGATCCATACTGTAGATTTAATTGTATCTTATAGTATCACTATAATATATTTGTGGTATATGCTGAGGGCACATGATTGCTTAGTATTTTTAAAGTGGTTGTAAACCCTCTTTTTTTTTATTAAAATAACAAACATGTCTATACTTACTTGCTCTGTGCAATGGTTTTTGCACAGAGCAGCCCAATCTCCTTTTCTGGGGCCCCCTGCTGGCGCTCCAGGCTCCTCCTCTTTATCGAGTGCACCCACAGAAAGCCGCTTTCCCTGGGGGCACCCATGTGGGTTCGCTCCCAAGTCCCGCTGCTGCTTCCATTGTCACAGACAGCGGGACTTGGCCCTGCCTCCCACTCCCAGGTCACAGGATTTGATTGACAGCAGTGGGAGCCAATGGCTCCTGCTGCTATCAATCTGTCCAATGAAGAGAGAGACAGCGGCTGGAGCCGCTGCACTCGTGAACATTGCTGGATCGGGCTCAGGTAAGAAAAAGGGGGGTCTGGGGGGTGCTGCCGCACAAAAGGTTTTTCACCTTAATGCATAGAATGCATTAAGGTGAAAAACCTTAAAGTGTTACTAAACCCAGGACCCTGCATTCACTATATCTGGTCTCCCACAGTACACAGAACATGGAAATACAATTATTTTAGTAAATAACTGCTAAATACCTTTTCTCATCAGCAGTATATAGCAGTCTTGTGACTTCTATCAGTGTCCAGCCAAGCACTGATTAAAGCTTATAGGAGGAGATCTCTGACTGTCCTATGAGACTGCAATACCCCTGACCCTCTATCTGGACAGTGCTGATTGGCCCTGTGCTAATCACATGCACTCTCTCAAGAAAAAAAAAAAAACATCTCTAGCAATACTCACCAAACTGAGCATGTGACTCCATAGACTCTGTGTTATCAGGAAATTATCAGGGGACAGTAAAAGAAGGGGAGGATCTAAGAAGTCAGGGTCAAACAGCCTTTTTACACAATGCAGAGGATTAACCCCTTAGGTTCTGCAGTGAGTATAACATACATGCCTTACTGCATATACAGACTGATTTTACTGTTGTGGGTTTAGTAACACTTTGAGGCTTTACAACAACTTTAAACCCTTGTTTTTTTTTTTTTCAATTAAAATAACAAACATGCCTATACTTACCTGCTCTGTGCAATGCTTTTGCACAGAGAAGCCCAATCCTCTTCTTCTGGGTCCCCCACCAGCGCTCCAGGCCCCTCCTCTTTGGCGGGTGCTGTCATGGAAAGCCGATTTCCCTGGGGGCACCCATGTACGCTCGCTCCTGAGTCCTGCTGCTGAGTCAATTAAAACAGACAGCTCTCCCCGCTCCCGTGTCACCACATATGATTGACATTAGCTGGAACCAATGGCTCCCACTGCTGTCAATCAGTCCAATGAGGAGGGAGACAGTGGCTGGTGCACATCGCTGGATTGGATTGGGCTCAGGTAAGAAAAGGGGGGGGGGGAACGGGGGGAGATACAGCACAGAAAGGTTTTCACCTAATACCCTTAAGGCTTTAGAGCCACTTTTGCCTGCTTATCTTTTGTGTAGAGTAGGTAATGTAATGTAGGTAATGTAGGAGTTAAGTGTATATGTTTTCTATTTATGTTCAGTGCTGAAATCAGAATAAGCAATTGAGCAGAACCAATAAGCTAATTTTTCATGGTTTGTGTTGCAAATTAGAAAGTCACAGCAATAAATGGTACAGCTGTGTTCTTTCACAACAAAAATGATTATTTAATTAGCAAATATGTTTAGCTTTGACAACTATTTTTATACCAATATACAAGACCAGCTTTAAGTTGCATGCCCAGTCTAGCACACTCGGCCCGGACCTCATACAGTATGTGCTTATTACACCTCTACACATGTGAGAGGTGTGCTGCAGTGTTGCTTTAGGCCGGGTTCACACTGGTACGACACGACGGTTGTACAACTGTGGATCCGACTTTGCCCTGCGACTTGAAGTCTGACATCTATCCGACTTCAGTGAACAGGGATCCAACTTTGATCCCCGACAATACCAGGCACTGTGTCTGGTATAAATCTTTAGGGGAAACTCCACGCAAAATAGAAAAAAATAAAATGATGTGGGTTTCCCTTCCAAGACCATACCAGGCCCTTCGGTCTGGCATGGATTTTAAGGGAAACCACACCAGACCCTTATCCGAGCACACAGCAGGGCAGGTCAGGAAAGGGGGTGGGGACAAGCGAGCGCCTCCCCCTCCTGGTTGTTACCAGGCTGCATGCCCTCAACTTGAGGGATCAATGCTTTGGGATGGGGGGACTCTGCACCCCCCACCCCAAAGCACCTTGCCCCCCTGTTGATGAGGACAAGGGCCTCTTCCCAACAACCCTTGCCAGTGGTTATCAGGGTCTGCAGGCAGGGGGCTTATCGAAAACTGGAAGCCCCCACCCTATGTGAATGAGTATGGGGTACATTGTACCCCTAGCCATTCACCTAAAAAAAAAAGTGTAAAAAACGAAAACACAGTACAAAGGTTTTGAAAGTATTTTATTAAGGCAGCTCCAGTGTCTCTTCCGACTTCTTCTCCCCTCTCCGGCTCTTCTCCAACTTCTGGTGATGTCTTCTGCCTCTGCCTGGTCTTCTCCCCTCTTCGCTTCTTCTCCCTCTGTCCGCTGTCTTCTGCCTCTTCCGGGTCTTCTCCGCTGTCTTCTCGCTCTTTTGCCGGTTCTTCGCACTCTTTTGCCGGGTCTTCTCCTGCTGTTGTTCTTCCGATGTTGATGCAGCACTCTCTCCCGCTCTAATAATAGGTGCGCGATGTACCACTAATTATATTGGCATTGGGCAGGGTCACTGGGTGACGTCATTCAGGGCCCCACTCCTTATGACGTCACCGCCCCATCACATGACATCACAAGGGGTGGGGCCTCCAGATGATGCCAGCGGGTGGCCCCACCCCATGCCAATATAAGTCATTGCACACGGCGGTCCCAGCATTATACCTGGAGAACACGCTGAGTTAACATCGGAAGAAGAACAGAGGGAGAAGACCTGGCAAAAGAGTGAGAAGACCCAGCAAAAGAGCAAGAAGACAGCAGAGAGAGGAGACCTAGCAGAAGAGGGAGAAGACAGCACAGACAGGAGAAGAAATGGAGGAGTACTGGCAGAGGCAGAAGACGTCGACCAGAAGAGGGAGAAGAGCCGGAGAGGGGAGAAGAAGTCGGAAGAGACACCGGAGCTGCCTTAATAAAATACTTTAAAAACTTGTGTACTGTGTTTTATTTTGGCCACTTTTTTTAGGTGAATGGGTAGGGGGTGCGATGTACCCCCTACTCATTCCCATAGGGTGGGTGGGCTGGGATCTAGGGGCCCTCTTGTTGAAGGTGGCTTCCAGATTCTGATAAGCCTCCCGCCCGCAGACCCCACAACCAACGGCCAGGGTTATCGGGAAGAGGCCCTTGTCCTCATCAACATGGGGACAAGGTACTTTGGGTGGGGGGACGCAAGGCCCCCCGCACTAATGCACCCCCCATGTTGAGGGCATGCAGCCTGGTATGGATCAGGAGGGGGGCACTCGCTCGTCCCCACCCCCTTTCCTGGCCTGTCGGGCTGCATGCTCAGATAAGGGTCTGGTACTATTTTTTTTCGGATATAGGGGTTCCCCTTAAAATCCATGATAGACTGAAGGGTTTGTTATGTTCTTGGAGGGGATCAGTTGGATCAGTAAAGACGGAATCGTGGAGAATGCTAGACATCTTTTCATTAATCATGAGAGTCATTAGAGTGCTCTTCACCTCGGCAAACGAAACAGACGGTTTCCTCCAGGCCCTAGCTATTGTACGCTTCGCAGCAATAAACAAGTAGGTGGCCAGCTTTTGATGATAAGAAAAGAGGCCCGGAATCGGGCAATGAAGTAAGGCCAGATTGGCATCTCTGCTGGGGTATGTTTGAAAGAGAGTGGACAGGAGACCAAATACCCTCGAACAAAATCCCACTAGGCGAGGGCAGGACCACCAGATATGGAGTTCGTCTCCTCGCTGACCACAGCCCCTGAAGCATCTATCACTGCAGGATGGGTTTTATTTGGTGATACGGGAAGGAACCCAGTACCAGCGAAAGAGCCCCTAATAGGCTGCCTCTAGGGTAGCCGTGTTAGGAGTCCCAATACTTTTGACAATACAGTGTATATTGTGGCCCAAACCAAGCTGTTTACATACTGTCCAGCCCCGTATGATATTTGCCGCTATTGTCTCTCAGATAATACACTTTTATGTTTATTTCACAACAAAACCTTTCTTGTCTCTCCATCCTATAATGTGGCCTTACCAGGGTATATACATACTGTTCGGCCACTGTAAACATTTTTAACTATTATCTCTCAGATAGTGCACTTTAATTTTATGTCATTATATAACCTTCCTTGTCTCTTCTGTTTTATTTCAAGAGAAGACCTACTTTGTATCTCCCTGTTAGATTATGGCCCAAACAAAGCTGCTTACATACTGTCCAGCCACTATATTTGCATACCTTCCAACTTTTTGAGATGGGAATGAGGGACACCCATCATCAAAAGTATACAGGCATAGGACACAGCCACTGGCTACGCCCCTTAAAGGAGAATTGTACAAAAAACAAGATTTGTTAAACCCACAAGTGCTTTTTTTTACCACTACTATTCCTTTATATTGGCTTTTGGAATTTACAAATGCAGCAATTTAGAAATCAGATGAAAGGTTTAGCGCTGGAAAACACTTTTTGATGGATACAAAGTGCATTTTATATACATCTATAGATCAGACCAAAATGAGGGACAAATGAGGAAGAATGAGAGACATAGGGACATTTCTCCAAATCAGGGACAGTCCCTCCAAATCTGACAGTTGGGAGCTATGTATTTGTGACTATTGTCTCTCAATTAATACACTTTAATGTTTATTTTAAGATAGAACCTGTCTTATCGCTCCCTGTTATACTGTGCAATAGGGATGAGCTTGGTGTTCGATTCAAACTCATGTTCGAATTGAACATCGGCCGTTCGCTTGTTCGGCGAACCCAGAACTTTGTGGGCCGTTCGCACCAAATTCGTGTGACACGAACGGCCCACAATGCACGGCGCTATCGCAGTTCATTGCTGGCTCATGATTGGCCAAGCATGCACTGTGACCCTGCATGCTTGGCCAATCACAGCGCCTACGGGGGTACCGTTACATATATTTGACCTTATATGTCTGTTTTATATACTTTACTTACAGCTAAATTTGTGGTTTCTTTATATCTACTAAATTGTGTTTTTTTTTTTCTCCCTCACTATGCTGCTTACCTCTATAGGGAGCCATAACAGTTTTCCTTTACTATTATTAATTTGTCAGATGTATATGATGTATGTACAGTAGATGGCACAGTTAAAGAGAAAGTAAAGCCTCTTTAAAAAAAAAAAAAAAAAACGGAACCTGCAAGGCAAAGGCATAATGAGCTAGTATGCATTGCATACTAGCTCATTATGAATAACTTACCTGAGAACAAAGCCCCCGGAGCGGTCCTCATCCACGACCTTCTCCGCCGCCATCAATACGGGAGTGACTTCCGGGCCTCGCCGCTCCAGCGCTGTGATTCGCTGCAGCGGCGATGACATCACTCCCACACATGCGCAGGAAAGCGGCATATCGCCGTGAACTCGGCATGCGCAGTGCGCCTTAATCTAGGCTTACCTGTAGGCCAAAGTGCTTTGGAAGGGTTTACTTCCACTTTAATATATTTCAGTTTATGTTGGACATGTTGAAATCAGCCATAAAAACCTCTTCATTCATGTAGTCTGAGTAAGCTATTTGGTCAACAGGCTATCATAATCCTCAGACTGTCTTGGTGGCCTGTATAGTACACCAATTATTTTCACATAGCTATGGACAGCTATGCCAAATCTAAGTGGAGAAACAGACACATATTTTGTGAAGTTTATATTAGTAAAACCTTTTGCATATGCTAATTATTTAAGATATCCTGAATTATAATCTCTGAAGCATGAAATTGAGTTTAATTGAGCTATTGGTTAAGAAATGATGCTCAGTTACAGTTCACATGCATGTAAATTACTTACTGGGTGTTATTTTCTTCAATTAAACCCAGTTAATAAGCTCTAAATTCCTAATTAACCAAAATTAATTGACTCACCATTGACTGAAAAAAATATGCAGCTGATTCTACATGAAAAGGGATTTTAAGAGGTTGTAATGTGTGCATATAGAAGAAGGTCTAAGTAAAGTAAACATCTACAGAATGTGGTATAAGTATCTGTGTACCTGAGTCATACTCAGAAACAAGTCAATCCTTGCAGGCTAAAACGGTATCTCTTTAAAACAGCAAAGCAGGGGAAGCGGAACAGGTAAGTATTAAAAGCCCTCTTTTTCTGACACCATTTTTAAAATGTCCTATAGGTGGTGACAGAGTAGCATGGGTAGTAGATACATGGGTAGTAGTTACATGGGAGTGTACACTTAAACATTAACCGCTTGCTGACCGCCGCACACAGATGTACGACGGCACAATGGCACAGGCAGGCAAATGGGCGTACAGGTACGTCCCTTTAAATTTTCTGCCCTTCGGGCATGTGTGCTCCACCGGTGTGCGTGCACGCGCCCGCCGCACGACGTGGGAGCGTGCACGCGGGTCCCGGGAACTTAATGTTCTCCGGCGACCCGCAATTGCAATGTGGAGAGTTAGAACTGAGAAGTGCCTATGTAAACAAGGCATTTGCCTGTTCTGCCTTGTGTCATGACAGAGATCCACTGCTCCCTGTGATCGGGAGAAGTGATAGCTGTCATGTCCTAGGTAGCCCCTCCCCCCACAGTTAGAATCACTCCCTAGGACAAACTTAAACCCTTCATCGCCCCAAGTGGTTAACCTCTTCCCTGCCAGTGTCATTTACACAGTAATCAGTGCATTTTTATAGCACTGATCGCTGTATAAATGACAATAGTCCCAAAACAGTGTCAAAATTGTCCGATGTGTCCGCCATAATGTCACAGTCGTGATAAAAATCACAGATCGCCGCCATTACTAATAAAAAAAAAGAATAATAAAAATGCCATAAAACTATCCCCTATTTTGTAGACGCTATAACTTTTGCGCAAAGCAATCAATATACGCTTATTGCAATTTTTTTTTTACCAAAAATATGTAGAAAAATACATATCGGCCTAAACTGAGGAAAAAATTTTTTTTTTATATATTTTTGGGGGATATTTGTTATAGCAAAAAGTAAAAAATATTGCCTTTTTTCAAAATTGTCACAGTTTTTTTGTTTATAGCGCAAAAAAAAAACGCAGAGGTGATCAAATACCCCCAAAAGAAAACTCTATTTGTGGGAAAAAAAGGACGTTAATTTTGTTTGGGTACAACGTCGCACGACCGCGCAATTGTCAGTTAAAGCGTAAAAAGTGCTCTGGTCAGGAAGGGGCTGAAGTGGTTAAAATAGTTGACACTTGCATAAACCAAACATACAGCAAGTGGTATTAAATGGCCGCGGCACCTTTATTGGTATTAAAATACATTTTACTGTATTAAATTCATAGAAATAAATAATATTTTATTTAAAAATATATAATATATACATCTATATACCGCTCAGTCAGAACTGGAGCACATAGCATCAAATAATACATTTCAGCAAAAGTCCCCCCTTGATCAATGGTGGCAAAACCACATAACAGGTGCTGTGACAGGGTGGGAGGGAGGGGGAGCTCTGAAGCCAATCCCAGGTCAACTGCGATGGGAGCCTGCATGTGGGGTACTTATATAGCCCCAAAATGCACGTATTTCCAACCTAACATACCCGTGACATGCCGACTCGCGATTTAAAGGTACAGTACCAAAAAATTTTAAATAAAATCCTGTGGCCACCACAATCTCATATTGTGGGTACTTAAGATGTCCCCATTTTCCATGGGAGTGTAGGCTGCACACTTAAACATTAAAATAATTGACACTTTAATAAACCAAATGTACAGCAAGTGGTATTAAAATGGCTGCGGCACATTTATTGGTATTTAAATAAATCTTTAAAAAACTTTAATAAATTCATAGAAATAAATAATACAATTTTATTTTAAAATATATAATTGTAGCACTTACCCCCGAAGGAGCTGCTGGTATTAGATTGGGCTTACAGTTCCTTCACTGTTCCACCATGTCTGTCATAGGGGTCCCATTTAAAGATTTATTTTCATAGATTTCAGCTCCGACACACAGTCTCTTTTTCCAACGCTTTATTCAAAAAAAGACATTACAATAGAGGGATGGAGGGTATAGGGGAATTCAGGTACCTTTCAATTGCAAGTCAGGGATATTTTCTTGATCCAGAGGACAACAGCTCCACAACTGGATTAAGCAACCCCCGGATAGGCCTCTCTCACTGACCTAGCAGCCGATGCGATGCTCAGTCATAGTCTCTGCCACAGACTTTAAGAATCAGTAGAACCGTTACACAATCCTCTGCCACAGGATTGGGTAACTAGCGACTTTTTGCAATGTCAAGAAAGAAATCGCACAGTACCAGTTTCCTTAGCCGAACCAGCGGTACTGTGTGGCAAGTGACCCGGGATGCATCCTCCAACTGAGTCTCCAGGCTCTTTTAGAGGCACCGGCCTTGTTGCTCAGTCCTCTCTCTGAAAAGTCCTCCCCTGGATCCTCCAGTCGCTTGGCTTCTTCCCGCAGGCAAGACAGCACAGGACCACCCCTGGATCAGTAGGCCCCAAGACTTTTGGGCCTACCCTTCAGTAATGAAGCCTCGGGCCAGTCGGCCCGAGACAATTTTGAAGGCAGCAACACACCTTAGGCCAGAAGGGCCATCAGGTCGGAACACACCCTGTCACGGGGTCTGTCCCTTAAGTTTCATCTCCCAGAATTCACAGCTGGCAGACCACACCCACTGACTGTTTCTGGGTAAAGAGGCACTCAATACACCCAGCTTGTTGCAATTTCCAACCTTGGCCGAATAATAGGGCGCCATTCCTAGGCCAAGGGGAAAACTACACAACCAGCCAAGCTGAAACAGAACCAGAATTTACAACACAATCAGTCTGAGCTAAACTACAGCTTCAGACAAACTAAATTTGTCCTTATAGCGTTGTTTATTAAAAATACCAGCGCTACATATATAATATATATCTATATACCGCTCAGTCAGAAAACTTGAGCGAATAGCATCAAATAATACTTCTCAGCAAAAGTCCCCCACCAGCCGATTTGTTGAAAACAAAATCGGCCTACCCCAATACCATGGCCATTTCGATGCGGTTTTGAAGGCCCACATTAAAAATATCCAAGCCTATATCAGACAGATGGACGTCATCTTGTCTGTATAGGCCCGGAAAATCACCTGCCAACTCAGTATGACGGAAGGAAAAACTACCCAACAAAGGCATACATTTTTCGATGGAATGATTAAACACATCTCCTAATCTTCTCAAGAGGTTTTCCTTCTGAAGAAGACAACCAAGTGAGGCATGGCACCATTTCCAAAAACACAACACAACACCCTGGAAAGCATAGCGTTATGCGATGTAAATCACGTTTGATCATGAAGTTTAAATATAAAGTTTTTAATCTGCCTATGTCATTTCCACCTAAATGGACTATTAGGATAGAAGGAGGTGGCTAACTTGGAAAGATGAAGAAAAAGATTTGTCTATTGAAGACCCCAAATGCCCTTCCAAAGGACTTGAATAGTGTCAGCAGGTAAAGATAGATTAGAAGAATAACAACAGTTGCATGCCCTTTTATGAGCCCAATGCACAAAAGAATGTCCAATAATTCATATGCAGGATTTGGAACCTAAGAAAGTCTGAGAGATACATTAGGTCTCACATATAAGTTAAATCTACTTGATTCCCACCTCACCAACTTCATATTAGTAGCATCATCCAGGCCCAATATAGCGGCTTTTGTGGCGGCTCCAATCCTAAATGAGTGAGAAGAAAAAGTGAGAGAGACAGTGTTTAAATATGCCCGAAAATTGAAATTTTGTGAAGGGAAAAGTATCCAAATGGACTAAGAAATTTCCTGGACAGGAAGGCCTAACAGAAAGATACTTACTAAGTACTACATGTGGACAGATGATGGAGTCGCCATAAGCGTTTAAAGTGAGCCAGTGACCCTTACCAGTTAGATCAGTTTTTGACTTTCAAATAAATACGTGCACTTTATCAGAAGATACAAATATTTAATCATATCGTAAACCAGAATTACATTTTTATTGTTTGGAACCAATTCAGAAATGCGAAGTGTAGCAAAGAAAATTATAACGAAAGCAGACTGAAACAATACTGCTTCGTATTCTGAACGGCAAAGAAAAGTTGATAAACACATTTTTGACAGAATATCTAACGAAATAGGTCTACGCATGTCTGAAGAAAAATGTAATTATATCCTTTAAGAGCCTGGCGAACAGAGAAGAAACTGTTGCAAGCAGGTAAATTATACAATTTGAGGAAAAAAGAGATCCCTGTTAGAATCTTATTAATATGATTAAATGATAGTTGAAGTTGAATAAGAGAACAAAGGAAGGCTAAAATAGATTGTTCTGTAGGAGAATAACCAGAAAAACCTAAGTCTTCTTTAAATAAAAGCCACCTCTGCCATGCAACCGAATATTCGGTCCATGTTTTAGGCGCAATTGAGTGCTGAATTGCAGATATAACCCAAATCAAATTAAATCCCATAGATGACTCAGGCAAGCATGGCTGACTGAGTCAACGAGCCATCTATAATCGAGATAATGCGTCAGTGACCACATTATGCTTACCTGGTACGAATTTAGCCTTAACCCAAATATTCAGTTTTAAACAAATTGAGACAATATAACGTAGAAGAGAGACAGTTTATGGCAAAGAGAACACCCTTGTTGTCTGAATGAATTATGATCCTTTTATTAGCAAATCATTCCCCTTAAGTTTCAAAAGCCACTACAATGCTAAAAAGCTCTAATAATACTATTTCTAATGCCCCGTACACACGGTCGGAAAATCCGACCACAAAATCCATCGGATTTTTTCAGACGGATTTTGTCCGACACTGGTGTTGCATACACACGGTTGGACAAAGTTGTCAGAAAATCCGATCATTCTGAACGTGGTGACGTTTGTTGCCTACGACGGGACTACGTAGAGGCTAGTAGCCAATAGCTTGGGTCTTGTAATGTGATCTGAGCATGCGTAGCACTTTGTCCGTCGGACTACGCTACACACAATCGGAATTGGTGTGATCGGACTTTGTTGTCGGAAAATTTGAGAGCAGGAGATAAAACTTTGTCCGTCGGACAATCCGATGGAAAATGTCCGATGGTGCCTACACACGGTCGGAATTTCCGACAACATTGTCCGATAGGACAGAATCCATCGGAAAATCCGACCGTGTGTATGGGGCTTTAGTCGCTTTGTTGTACACCCAAAAAGATGGCCAAGAACCACAGCACCAATGAGTACACCAGATTGCTGCGAAACCGAGTGATCCTGCAGCATCGGTATACAATTCCATATCATTGGAAAGAATTAAATCTTGAAAAGAGTGATCGATCGTTATAGTCAGCAAGAAACTGCGACCAAACTTATAGATCATCTTTGATGTCAGAAGTAAGTCTAATATAAGAAAAGGGGGATTTAAAGCCAGACATGGCCAATAACATTCTTCTGGAGAAGATTCTGCCGACCGGTATGATCCTACATGCAAAGGCCAGTAATCCTAAAAAGGACTGTTCTTTCAATAGCACTTTTTTCCTACGCAGAAAAAAGGCTATTAAAGATTGGAGTTTTGAGATTTTAGTCATAGGAAGCTAATACTGAAATAGCAAAGTATCAATACTAATTCCTAGGAATTCGATAATTGGCGAGGGGAAAAACTTTTTTTTTTTCATGAGCAATGGGAATGCCAAAAATTTTTGTTATAAGCAAAAATAAACTTAACAATAAAGAACAGATAGGAGAATTAGGAGGGACCTATACAAAGAAAATCATCCAAATAGTGGATTATGCCTTCACAACCCAATTCTAATTCGAGGACCCATTGCAAAAATGTGGAGAAAAAAAAGACCCGCTACATGACCAGCAGAGATCTCTTTTATTATTTTTCCCTAACTACCTGGCTACATAGATTAACTGATTTCAGGTTATCTACCACCTGGCAACCGGAGCCTGAAAATGCAGGAAGCTTAAATCCTATGGAAAACCTTGAATTAGAACTTGTGCTTTCTCCCTGTCTGTGTAAAGACATAGCCAGCAGTGCATTTTTTCCAACTTCACCGGCATGTGGGCTTTTGAAATCCTCTGTTGATTGTGTGTGAGAATAGGCACTTTCAAAATACTTTGATAAGGGGTGAGTGACAAAACAAAAAGAACATTCGTGCCTATAATGGCATGAATTTGACCATTTGCATTGAGATTCATTATAGGCATAAACAAACATCCTTTTTATAAACCGAAGAAACATGAGGAGTTAGTAACGGCTGTTTTGAAAAAAAAAAATTTTTTGTGGGAGGATGAGGTTTAACCACAAACCAACATCCTTCATACCCCATTTAAGATTGGGATGCACTGCTACCTTCTGGCGGAAAGATTCATTGTAACTGTACCAACCAAATCCGCCAAAGTTTTTATAGGCTTTGAGAATATGTTCCAGATGCTGGAATGGATTGCTGCATTTTTCAGGAAATTTTTCACTTCAGAAAAAATACCAAAAGCCTGAAGTCAGTTGTGTTAAGATCTGGGAACCATACGACGCCTATTATCCTCAGCAGCGTCAGATTTTTTTTCATTTTTATTTAAAAATTCTTAAGCATTAGGCAGTAAAGACATTAAATCAAAAAAATCGCCTCTCCAAATTTTTTCTTTCATTGAGACAGCTAAATGAAAAACAAGTGGTGACATTTCGCAAGGAATAACTTCCTTGTAACAGGTTTCAGGCACAGGAATAGTAACATTAGAACCTGGTGTAATCAATTCCAATATAGGGGTAACATTAACATTGCTAGTAACCATAGCAGAAATAGATGGCAACACAGGTGCTGACCATACATTTGCAGGAGAGGAAGCAGGTATAGATGACAGCTGTGGTTTGGCTAAAGATTCAATACATTTTGATAAAGAAGTATTTAATTATGCGAGCAATTGGTGTTCTAATGACTCACCAGTCTGAAGAGGTTCAGCCGAATGAGGAATGCCCGTAATGCTGCGAAAGCAGACCAGCAGCAGCTGATATCACCTGACATTCTGAGCTGTGTTGAGCCATCGCATTGTCTAGCCTAGATGGCCTAGCCACCTGCGATGCCATTGCCCTGGTGATGGGAGAAGCTTGCCTGTAGCTTCCTGGATATAGGGGCAGAGCTGAACTTTTGATGGGCAGGGATCGCCGAGCCTGACCACGCCCCTCTCCACTGCACACAGGAGATGGTGAAAATGCCCTCTTCTTTCTTTGTGTTTTTCGGCTAGAGCCCTGTGTTATTGTGACATCAGTAGGCTCCTCCTCTACTGGGTGGGTTTCTACGCTGAGACCAGAAGCTGCCGAGGACCCCGGGGGTTCTGGCAGGAGGCTGTTCTGAAGCCTGCAGGCTGGAGAGCGTTGGCTTGCGGCTGGGCTTGCACATCTCTCACAGGGACGTGCTGGATCACCGGCGGGCTCTCGGCTGCCAACTCTGGCTCTGTTCCGTCAGTTATACTGTGACAGGTTGGCATGGCAAATCGCCATAGCTGTACGCCGCTCCTTTAAGACGTGACAGCAGGTGCGCGCACATGCCCGTTGCGTGTCCCTGGAGCTGATGCACGTGCCCAGGTGCCGCCACCCGCGATCACTTATGACAGAGCGAGAACCTGGATCTGTGCGTGTAAACACAAATCCCGGTTCTCTCAGTGGAGAGGAGACAGATCGTGTGTTCATACTAAGTATGAACACCAATCTCTCTCCAATCTCTCTCCTCCCCTAGTCAGTCCCATCCCCCCTACAGCTAGAACACACCCAGGGAACACAGTTAACCCCTTGATCGTCCCCTAGTGTTAACCCCTTCCCTGCCAATGACATTTATACAGTAATCTATGGCTATTTTTAGCTCTGATCGCTCTGATAAATGCCAATGGCTCCAAAATAGTGTCAAAAGTGTCAGTTTTGACCGCCGCAATATCGCAGTCCCGATAAAAATTACAGATTGCCGCCATTACTAGTAAAAAAAAATAATATATATTAAAAATTATATAAATCTATTCCCTATTTTGTAGACCAGGGATCTTCAAACTACAGCTCTCCAGCTGTTGTGGAACTACACATCCCATGAGGCATTGTAAAACTCTGACATTCACAGACATGACTAGGCATGATGGGAATTGTAGTTCCTGAACAACTGGAGGGCCATAGTTTGAAGACCCCTGTTGTAGATGCTATAAACTTTTGTGCAAACCAATCAATATACGCTTATTGCGATTTTTTTACCAAAAATATTTAGAAGAATACATAAACTGAGGAAAAATTATTATTATTTTTTTAAATTTGGGATATTTCTTATAGCAAAAACTACAAAATATTGTGTTTTTTTCAAAATTGTCACTTTTTTTTGTTTATAGCGCAAAAAATAAAAAATGCAGAGGTGGTCAAATACCACCAAAAGAAAGCTCTATTTGTGGGGAAAAGGGGACATAAATTTTGTTTGAGTACAACGTCGCATGACCGCGCAATTGTCAGTTAAAGCGAGGCAGTGCTGAATCGCCTGGTTAGGAAGGGGGCAAATCCTTCCGGGGCTGAAATGGTTAAAGTCTATGGGACGCGAAAGAGAAAAATCAAAGTGCTAATTTTAAAGGCTTTTAGTTGCAAGTTATTGCCATAAAAAGTATTTGGGGACCCGGGTCCTGCCCCAGGGGACATGCAATGCAAAAAAAGTTTTAAAAACAGTGTTTTTTCGGGAGCAGTGATTTTAATAATGCTTAAAGTGAAACAATAAAAATGAAATATTCCGTTAAATATTAAATATCGTGCCTGGGGGGTGTCCTTAGTATGCCTGTAAAGTAGGGCATCTTTCCCATGTTTATAAGGCTTCATGTACACGGGACGTTTCTCAACATCTCCTGAACGCTGTAACATCACAGCTAGTAATCCATGTTTAAAAACATGTGTTTAGCAGCGTTTACAAGATGCATTTGCGCTCAGAAGCGTTTACTAAAGATAACCTCAGGAGACCCTCCCAAATGATTAGAAAGCACTAAAAACAAGTATTTATTAACTATTTCAGCCATTCTGTGAGAGAACAGTGCGAGTAGCAGCTGAGAAAGCAGTGTGCTTGTAGCTAGCTGTTATTTTTTGGCTTGTTTGTTAATATGGATCCCATGATGAGCATGTGTGAGGAAATGCTCCTGATTTTGCTTTTGCTGAGGCTCCAAAGTTGTAGAAAATTGCGTGAGAGGACCAGAGTTCATCACTACTGGACACATCCATTAATGGCTCAACGCATGTCCACAGGCAGTGTTGGTCATCTTACTTTAAAAAAGTAATTAGTTAAGTTACAAATTACTTCTCCCAAAAAGTATTGCGTTAGTAACTCAGTTACTACATTGGAAAAGTAATTAGTTACTCAGCAAAGTAACTGACTTTTTTTTAAAAAATATTCTATACGTGTAACTAAGGGGCGGGTCTAGTATTACTGTAACCAAGGGGCGCATTTATTATTATTGTTATATATCGTGTAACCAAGGGGCTGCTCTATTATTACTCTTACCAAGGGGCAGATCTGTTATAGCGTGTAAGCAAGGGGGCGGGTCTATTATTATTATATCGTGTAAGGGGCGGATGGCTACAGAATGTTAAATTAATGGGCAGAGCTCGATATATAACAATAATAATAAATGGTTACAGTAATACTAGACCCGCCCCTTACTTACACAATAGACGCCCCTTGCAGAGTAGCACGAGCATCTGAACGTGCGGCATCGCCTCGTACAATTACATGTTAACTGCGCCTGCGTGGTGCAGAGTTCACTCAGAGCTGTTTAGTTCGGCAATTTTCGGAAGCTCCGTAGTGCTTCGTACTGCGCAAGCCCTGCGCCTGCGCAGTACAGGGGGTCCTTATCCGGCGGGGGAACTTTTTTGACAGGACACCGGAATTACACTACTGCCATCTAGTGGCGGTAGATGTAATTGGGGTAACTAAGCCAAAGTAATCGGAACTGAGTTACCATGAGGGGAAAAGTAATCAGTTAGATTACTATTACCCTCTAAAGTAACTGAGTTACATAACTCAGTTTATTTTAACTCAGTTACTTACATCACTGTCCACAGGATACTTTTCAAATATGTATGTTCAGCTGCGTAATTACACAGAGATTTTTTTTTTATATTACACGCATGTCAATTTCACCTTTCTAGTCTAGTTCGCATGGACACCAACATGAGGAAAAGCATGCCACCAGAGGAACGTCTGTTGGTGACTCTCAACTTCAGCGTTAAGTAATGCAAGTCGTGTATTGTACAGCATAATTGGCTGATGAGGGGAATATCACATGGTATATCAAGCTTGCAGGTAGTGATAATTGAGTTTTTGGTGTGTTTTTAGCATTTTCCAGGCTCAAAAGTAATAAATAAAATGTTTTCCTTTAAAAACGCTTCTAGACAAAAACGCACCTAAACACGGGTAGCCGCGTTTAGCCGCGTTTGGTGCTTGAAATGCCTCTAAACACAGCTTCTGAATGCATTCTTTTGGGTTCCAAAAAAATCCTCTAAACTCAACTGCCAAGAAATGACTATAAACTAATTTGTATACATGTACTGATAACATAGAGGAGAGTTCAGGAGCAGTTGAAAAAAATGCCCAACTGCTCCTAAATGTCCATATACCAGCAGCAGTGTACATGAGGCCTAACAATGCCACAGCAAAATTACATTTCAAAAGGAAAAAATGTAATTTAAAACTGCTTGCGGCTGTAATGTATTGTCGGATCCCGGCAATATAGATAAAAATACAAAAAAAAAATGGCGTGACTGCCCCCCCCCCCCCCAAAATCCATACCAGGCCCTTCTGGTCTGGTATGGCTATTAAGGGGAACCCAGCACCAATTTTTTTTGCGTGGGGGTCCCCAAGGCTCCCAGACACTATATACTCTGAACAGCAGTATATATACACTATACGGCCTGCCCTATATACTCTGCAGAAAATTGGGCCTTAGGTGTTGGTTGTACAAGAACACTGTAAGCCCTCACAGTTACTCTTGTTGGGCGCAGGAATTGGCCCTGCTGTGAAATATTATATCAAAAATTGTAATTACATGCCCCTATTGAATAGGGGCAGGAAGATTGGGTCTTGGGTGGTGGTGGTGGTGCCCTAAGCCAAAAATATTGTTGGAAGCTAGCATCAAGATTGAGGAGGAATAGGATAGTCAGCATAGGCAGTCTTCAAGGGATCCCAGATCCATAGAAAATTCAATTAATTACATCCGCATCAGGTGCTTGATAGCTGCTAATCCAAGACTGATTAATTTTTATGAATGTGAGCCTATCAATGGAGTCTGTGGACAGGCGCACTCTTTGATTACAAAACCTCCAGCAACACAGAATGTGCGTTTAGAAAGCACGCTGGATGCAGGACAGGCCAGTAGCTCAATTGCATATTGAGCAAGTTCTGGGCAGTGGTCCATCCTCAAGACTCAGCAACCCAGTGGAGGATCTGTTGGAAAGATCTCCAAGTCTGCTCTTGCCCCTAGATATTCCTGCACTATGTAATGCAAAGGCTGGCGATGGTTGCTTGAACCAATCAGACCTTGGCGCTGAGGACTGAAAAATTGTTTAAAGGCTTCGGTCACCTTCTCCACCGCTCTTCCTCTGACTGAACGAAGCCTCAGCAACACGTTGTCCATCACCAGGAAATGGTAACCTCCCAGGGTCTTGAAATGCGTTGCACAAACCTTTCTTCAAGGCCTCCTGAAGATGTTTCACCCTCTGCTCCCTCTGCGAACGCAGGATGAGTTCTGCAACCTTACCCTTGAAACGTGGATCAAGAAGGGTTGCCAGCCAGTAATGATCCCTCTCCTTGATACCACGAATCCTCAGGTCTTTTTTCGCAGGCTTTGCAGAATCAGGGAGGCCGTGCAGCGTAAGTTTGCAGAGGTATTTGATTCTGAGTCCTCTTGGTCACTAAGGATTACATTTTACGTAACTACCTCCTCTCAGCCACATACAACTCCTTGGGTTTCTGGGGACTGAAAGCCATCCCTTGAAGACTGCTGCTGAGTGTTATACTCTACTTCCATGCTGACACAATACTCCTCCTCTCCTTCCTGTGTGTTTGGCGGGCCCACAGGAATTATATCTGGATAAAGGGAGCCTTGAGAGGAAAGGAAGTTGTGACAGACTAACCCAGGACTACCGATCATGGGCCCTGGCATTTGGGGGAACGGTGCTCTTTGTGAGAAGGTTTTTTTGGATTTGCCCAAACAGTTAATTCTGAACAATATATGATCACTGAAAGAGCTGATCACATTGACCTCTGGAGATGGACTATCTGGTCACCTGGACTGCCTTAAGTGCTGTGTTAATTAAAATGCTAATTATATAGTTGTCTGTTAAGTGTTTACTAGAGGGGAGTATCCAGGAGCCAGCCCTACCTCGTTATCTAACCCCTTGTGTTTAAAAGTGTATAAAAAGACTGTATTCTGGTTCTAATAAAGAGTCCATGTCAGCAGCTAAACAAGTGTCGTCTTGTTTTGTGCTTGTGAGTGGTTGGCATATCTGATATCTATATTCAGACTGGAAGGAAGTGGTATATGACGAAAGTACTCAAGTGGAGTGTAGGGACGTTTCTTCACAGAAGTCCTCCTCTTCCTCCCGCTGTTCTGCCTCAAATGCCCTGTCCATGATTCCTCGAAGCGTGTGCTCCAGCAGGAAGACTAGAGGGACAGTGTCACTGATGCATGCATTGTCGCTGCTCACAATCCTTGTGGTCCTCCTCAAATGGTGACAGGACAGTGCATGCATCCCTGACCCTGTCCTGGTGCAATACTCGCACAGGCACTCATTAATGGCCCTCTGCTGTGTGTGCAGCCACTGCAGCATTGCCAACGTTGAGTTCCACCTGGTGGGTATGTCACAAATGAGGCGGTTGGTGGGCAGGTTGCATTCCCTTTGAATGTCAAATAGCCGAGCACTGGCATTGTATGACCGGCGGAAATAACCACAGACTTTTCTGGCCTGCCTCAGGAGATCTTGTAAGCCTGGGTACCTGGTCAAGAACTGCTGCATCACCAAATTTAGGACGTGTGCCAAACATGGAACATGGGTCAAGTGTCCCTGTCAGAGGGCAGAGAGAAGGTTGGTGCCATTGTCGCATACAAAAATTCCTGGCTGAAGCTGGCGTGGTGTCAACCACCTCTGAGCCTGGCAGTGACAGAATCTCTGCCCAGTGTGGCTCCTGTCCCCTAGGCAGACCAACTCAAGCACAGCATGGCATCTTTTGGCCTGACTGCTTGCGTAGCCCCTTGAACGCTTACGGAGCACTGCTGGTTCAGAGGACAAATCTGCAGAAGAGGCCATAGAGGAAGAAGAGGAGGGGGTGGAGGAGAGAGCTGAGGCAGAATCACCACTAGCATTTTGAAAGGCATGGTGGCGGAACAAGCTCTAACAACACTGAACCCTGTCCCGCATCCTTCCCAGCTGCCAGTAGAGTTACCCAGTACATTGTGAAGGAAAGGTATCGTCCCTACCCATGCCTGCTGGACCATTAGTCAGCGGTAGTATGAACCTTACTGCTGACCGCCATGTCCAACGAGGCCAAATCATTGAGGTACAGCACATTCCACAAATTCACAAAAGGGGGCAGAGTCTACCAGCTGAAAAGGCAGCAGTTGCAGTGCTAGCAATTTGGCCAGGCTAGCATTTAGACGCTGAGCATGTGGATGGCTGGGACTGAATTTCTTTTTACGGTTCAACAACTGGGGTAGGGAAATTTGCCTGCTAAAATCAATTGGTGGTGTAGTGCTAGCAGATTGGCTGCAAGTACTTGGGACACCTATTGCTATACCTTCATTCCTCTCAGTGAAGGTTTTTGAGAGGACTGGAGGTATAGTAGGGTTGGAGATCCCAGATGAGGATCAAGGAGAAGTTTCTTTGATGTGGGTCTTTCAAGTGCTGTTGCCAATGTACTGCATGGCAGGTGGTCATATGTCTGGTCAAGCATGTGGTGTCCAAGCGGCTGCTGTTCTGGCCACACTTGATCAGGTTCAGACATAGGTTGCAAACAGCAACAGTGCGATCTGCTGCACACGTGTCAAAAAATGCCCACACCAAGGAACTTTTAAAAGTTAGCGGGGAGTCAGCAGCACCCTGCACCTGCGGCGCTCTGCAGTGTAATGCAATAGGGTGGCCACCCTTAAGCTGCCCCCTAGAGGACATCCTGCCTCGTTGGAGTTCTGCCTCCTCCTCCTCATCACTTTCCTCTTCTCTTCTCTCAGGCACCCAAGTACAGTCAGTGACCTCATCATCCCCTCCCTCCCTGTCACTGGAGCCAACTTGGCAGTATGCTACAGCTGGGGGAACATGACTGACAGTTTATTGTCCTTCTGTGGCACCCCCTCTCTCTAGGCTCACGTTACTCCCTTCCTCAACCTATGAACCAACATCGGAGCCTTCAAATCGCTGCGCATCCTCCAGTAGCATATAACCAACACTGTGGTCGAATAATTCTGGGGACTCCTCCGTGCATGATGGTGGGGCTACGGAAGGAGTGACTGTGGACAAGGAGCTGGTGGAATAGGCCTCTTTGGCAGCTGCATTGGAAGGCAAACTTTTCTGAGCCTGGGTGACAGAGGATGAGGTCGACTTCGTTATCCACTCCACCAACTCTTCTGCATGTTGTTGCTCAATAACACAAGCCAGCAGCAGAAAAAAAAGTTCAAGCGTGCCCTACGGCCACCTACAGACGATGCACCATGTCCACGACCAGCCCTGTTGACTGTAGACACAGAGGCTGCTTGCCCTCTTTTAGTGGCCTGTGAGCATCTGCCTCTCCTTGGTGGCCTTCCAGACATTATGTATTTTTTGTTTTGCAACACCACACTACACTGTATTAGATACTGTGTACACCGCCTGAAGTGTATTAGAAAGTGTACAATGACTGCACTGTATTGTATACACCACCAGAAGTGTAGTAGAAACTGTAAACACTGTATTAGATACTGTGTATTAGAAACAGTACACCACGGAATACACTGTAGATATAGGCTATACTGAATGCAGGGTATATATATATATATATATATATATATATATATATATATATATATATATATATATATAATATATTAATACACTACCTGACATCTATTAGAAACTGTACACACTATATTAGTTACTGTGTACACAGCCTGCACTGTATTAGCAACTGTGCAATTGCTGTACTGTATTGTAAACACTATAGGAAGTGTAGTAGAAACTGTACACACTGTATTAGATACCGTAAACCGCCTGCACTGTATTAGCAACTGTACAATGGCTGTACTGTATTGTATACTGTGTACACCACCAGAAGTGTAGTAGAAACTGTACACACTGTATTAGATACTGTGTACACCGCCTGAAGTGTATTAGAGTATACACCACTGAATGCACTGTATATATAGGCTACACTGAATGCAGAATATATAAATATGTGTATTAGATACTCTGTACACCACCTGCACTGTATTGTATACACCACCAGAAGTGTAGTGGAAACTGTACACACTGTATTAGATACTGTGTACACTGCCTGAAGTGTGTTAGAAACTGTATACACGATATTAGATACTGTGTACAGCACCTGCACTGTATTAGCAACTTTACAATGGCTGCAATGTATTAGATACTATGTACACCGCCTGAAGTGTATTAGAAATTGTACACACTATATTAGATACTGTGTACACCGCCTGCACTGTATTAGCAACTGTACAACAGCTGCACTGTATTATATACTGTGTACACCACCAGAAGTGTATTAGAAACTGTACACACTGTATTAGATACTATGTACACCGCCTGACTGTATTAGATACTGTACAACAGCTGCACTGTATTGTATATTGTGTACACCATCAGAAGTGTAGTAGAAACTGTACACACTGTATTAGATACTGTGTACACCACCTGAAGTGTATTAGAAACAGTACACCACGGAATGCACTGTAGATATAGGCTACACTGAGTGCAGAGTATATATATATATATATATATATATATATATATATATATATATATATATATATTAGACTGTATTTTCAGTCTGGCTCGAGGTCGCGGCCCCCAGGGTCTCACAGCTCACGCTCACGGTAAACTACAGGAGATAGAGGAAGGAAGCAGCAGGCTGGAACAACAAGGATAGTAAGGGGCTAAGCCAAAGGTCAGGGTGACTAGCAGACTAGAATAAACATAGAACACGCCAAGGGTCAGGGTCACAAGCAAACAGGAATAGTTGAGAACAGGCCAGGATCGATAACTGGAATCAGACGTAGGAGACAAGTGCACACGAGAGCTAACACACAATGGTTGATCAGCAAGGTTGGCTTGCAATGTACAGGTTAATGTAGTGTTCCTAATTAGAGGCTGAGGTGGAGCTATGCTGAAGGAAGATTATATACCGTATATACTCGAGTATAAGCCGAGTTTTTGAATTATTATTGAAACAAAGCCCACCCCGCCTCCTCCTCGTCCGTCCGTGATAGAGGAACACTGATATGATGCTGGGAAACTGTATGGGTGTTCCACTTATCACAGACGAGGAGGAGGCGGGGCGGGCTTTGTTTCAATGGACGGCCGAACAGAATGTATAACACAGCGGCAGACACACTCTGTTTTATTAATAAAAGGTACGGATGCAACTGGGCACATGAGACTGCAACTGGGCACAGGAGACTGCAACTAGGCACAGGAGACTGCAACTGGACACAGGAGACTGCAACTGGGCACAGTGTGACTGCAACTGGGCACAGTGTGACTGCAAATGGGCACAGGAGACTGCAACTGGGCACTGTGTGACTGCAACTGGGCACATGAGATTGCAACTGGGCACATGAGATTGCAACTGGGCACATGAGACTGCAGCTGGGCACAGTGTGACTGCAACTGGGCACAGGAGACTGCAACTGGGCACAGTGAGGCTGCAGATGTGCATTGTTTACCGGTAGCTGCTGCATTTTCCCACCCTCGCTTATATGCGAGTCAATATGTTTTCCCAGTTTTTTGTGGTAAAATTAGGTGCCTCGGCTTATATTCGGGTCGACCTATACTCGAGTATATACGGTATGCAGTCAGGTGAGAGTGGCTGGCCTCTAAAGGAACACATGGAGAGAGGTAAGCTGACAGACACACATTACTGCATTACCATGACACTATGCTAAATGCAGAGTATATATATATATATATATATATATATATATGTATACTAGACTGACTGTATATATATATATATATATATATATATATATCAAATATACTGCCACTGACAGAATAACCTGCCTGCTTAATCTAATTCAAGCTATCTCTCTGTCCACACCAACAACACTACACACGGCCGCTCTGTAAGCAGCCTTATATAGTGTGGGCGTGGACTTAGTCCCCCTGAGCCATGATTGGCCAAAGGCACCCTTCTGTGATTGGCCAAAGCATGCTTTGACCAATCATCATACAGCAATGCATGCGATCTTGCATTATGGGGCGTTCTGCTGCGCTCAAATTTTCCGCAAGGGCACCATAATGTTCGCTGTGTGCGAACGGGCGAACACCAGATGTTTGAGTCAAACTTAGTCTGTTTGACCCGAACATCGAGCTCATCTCTGCTCACCAGCCATCCCGCAACCAACTGATTTATCCTAGCTAACCCCTGTTTTTAATGCAAACTTTTAGACAGGATAATTTGGTTGGTTGCAGGCTGGCTGATGAGTTAAGCTGGGAATTTTCTTTGGTTTTGTTTTACATGTGTTGCCCTTCCATGTGCTCCTTCCTGCAAAGGTCAGCTTTAGATGGGGGCAGTGGCCATTTGTTTGTACTGTTGGAATACTGGTGAGGGGATGCACTGGACACCTTTGCTGCCATTGTGCTATACGCTGGGTGTCCAGTATGATCCTGTGCCTTTAACCACTTCCGGACCGCCCGCCTTTGAAGAGGTACATCGTTGTTATGGCAGCTGTGGAGGCGATCGGGTCCTCTTCTGTGTTAGGTATGGAGCCGATTAAGGGAAGATAGCCCCAACCTGGCTCCATACCATTGCAGGGTGAAAGCGACATCAAAACGTGACTACCGCACATAGTGCTTAACCGCTTCCCGACCGCCTCCTGCACATATACGTCAGTAGAATGACACGGCCAGGCAAAACCACGTACAGGTGGCCCTTTAATTGCCTGGCTGTGGGTCGCGTGCGCGCCGCCAGCGGCGCGCTCGCGACCCGGTCGCCGCTGGTGTCCCGCGATCGCCGCCGCTGGTGTCCCGCGATCGGGTCACAGAGCTGAAGAACGGGGAGAGGTCTGTGTAAACAAACTCTCCCCGCGCTTCCTACTCTGCCTGTCATTGATCGGCTGTTCCCGGTCATCGGGAAAGCCGATCAATGACGTCAGACGTCAGCCCCGCCCCCTAATGTAAAAAAACACACACACGTCACAGCCCATAACCCCTCCCCTCCCCTAGTGGTTAACTCTTTCACTGCCACTGTCATTTATACAGGAATCAATGCATTTAAATAGCATTGATTTCTATATAAATGACAATGGTCCCAAAAATGTGTCAAAAATGTCCGATGTGTCCGCCATAATGTCGCAGTCACAATAAAAATCGGTGATCGCCGCCATTACTAGTAAAAAAAAAAAATATTAATAAAAATGCTATAAAACTATCCCCTATTTTGTAAACGCTATAACTTTTGCGCAAACCAATCAACAATCGCTAATTGCGATTTTTTTTACCAAAAATATGTAGAAGAATATGTATCGGCCTAAACTGAGGAAAAAAAATATTTTTTTATATATTTTTTGGGGATATTTATTATAGCAAAAAGCAAAAAAATATTGCATTTTTTTCCAAATTGTCGCTCTATTTTTGTTTATAGCGCAAAAAATAAAAACCGCAGGGGCGATCAAATACCACCAAAAGAAAGCTCTATTTGTGGGAAAAAAAGGACGCCAATTTTGTTTGGGAGCCATGTCGCATGACCGCGCAATTGTCAGTTAAAGCGACGCAGTGCCGAATCGCAAAAAGGGGCCTGGTCCTTTGGCTGCCAATTGGTCCGGGGCTGAAGTGGTTAAAGACCTTTTTTTTTTAAACAACTTTTTTTTTCTTTTTTTTTTTTATTGCATTTTAGTGCAATAGTGAGATCTGAGGTCTTTTTGACCACAGATCTCATATTTAAGAGCCCCTGTCATCCTTTTTTTCTATTACAAGGGATGTTTACGTTCCTTGTAATAGGAATAAAAGTGAATTTTTTTTTTAACCACTTGCTTACTGGGCACTTAAACCCCCCTCCTATCCAGACCAATTTTCAGCTTTCGATGCTCTTACGCTTTGACTAACAATTACTCAGTCATGCAACACTGTACCCAAATTAATTTATTGTCCTTTTTTTCCCACAAATAGAGCTTTCTTTTGGTGGCATTTGATCACCTCTGGGTTTTTTATTTTTTGCGCTATAAATTAAAAAAGACCGAAAATTTTGAAAAAAAACGCATTTTTCTTTGTTTCTGTGATAAAATGTAGGAAATTATTAATTTTTCTTCATAAATTTTGGCCACAATTTATACTGCTACATATCTTTGGTAAAAATAACCCAAATTAGTGGATATTATTTGGTCTTTGTGAAAGTTAGAGACTCTACAAACTGTGGTGCAAATTATACAAAATTGATCACATCTGATGGACTGGTGACCTATCTCATTTCTTGTGACCCGAACAAGCCAGGAAAGTACAAATACCCCCAAATGACCCCTTTTTTGAAAGTAGACATTCCAAGGTATTTAGTAAGAGGCATGGTGAGCTTTTTGATGTTGTTATTTTTTCCCACAATTCTTTGCAAAATGAATTATTTTTAAATTTTTAATTTTTTTCTACAAAATTGTCATTGTAATAGGTTATTTCTCTCACATGGCATGTGTATACCACAAATGACACACAAAATAAATTCTGCTACTCCTCCTGAGTATTACGATACCACATGTGTGGGACTTTTTCACAGCCTAGCCACATAGAGAGGCCCAACATGAAGGGGGTGGGCAATCAGGTGTTCTAGGAGCATAAATTACACATCTAACTTGTTGACTACCTATTACACTTTTGAAGGCCCTGGAGCACCAGGACAATGACACGTGACACTGACGTGGCACTGATGACACGTGACACTGATGTGGCACTGATGACACGTGACACTGATGTGGCACTGATGTGGCACTGATGACAGATGGTACTGATGACACGTGACACTGATGACAGATGGCACTAATATGTGGCACTGATGAGAGATGGCACTTATACATGGAACTGATATCACGTGGCACTAATATGTGGCACTGATGAGAGATGGCACTAATAAGTGGCACTGATGACAGACGGCACTAATACGTGGCACTGATGACACATGACACTGATGACAGATGGCCCTGATACGTGGCATTGATGACAGGTGACACTGATAACAGATGGCACGTGACACTGACAGGTGGCACTGATGACAGATGGCACTAATACGTGACACTGATGACAGATGGCACTAATATGTGGCACTGATGACAAGTGACACTGACATGGCACTGATGACAGATGGCACTATGTGGCACTGATGACATGTGGCACTATAAACTCGCCCCGTCCCGTCTGTCACACGTATATTTGAGTAGCGCCCGCATATGAAAATGGTGTCAAACCACACATTTAAGGTATCACTGCAATCGCATATCTCCTCTGTAACTCAAAACATGCAACCTGTAGCATTTCTTAAACGTTGCATATGGAGATTTTTAAGGGTAAATGTTTGTCATCACTTCACGAGCGGGCGCAACTTTGAAGCGTGACATGTTGGGTATCAATTTACTCAGCATAACATCATCTTTCGCAATATAAAAAAATTGGGCTAACTTTACTGTTGTCTTATTTTTTTATTCAAAAAAGTGTATTTTTTCCAAAAAAGACTGCTTCACAAATACGGTGTGACAGAAAGTATTGCAATGACTGCCAATTTATTCACTAGGGTGTTAAATATATATATATATATAAAGTGGTTAAGGAGGGGGGGGGGGTTCCCCTCCAGGCTAACCTGCCCTATGCCTATCCATTATTATGCATGTGCTTCTACTATGGAGGCTCTCAAAAATGTATAGAGTTAGGACTGCAGATAATACTGGGTTGTTTTGAAGTGGCTCTGCAGCTTACACATGTAATCATTAAAATTTTTTATCATCAATACTAATAATCCTTCTCAATGTGTAAACCTTTAATTAATAACAATATTATTTTTATCAATTCCGCCGTGCTCTCCTCTCCTAAGTTTTATGTGCCACCTTCACGGGGTGTTCCCTCACCTTTATCGCATAAATAAAACAGCCTTGATATTTCATCAATCCCATATAGTTTATATCTTCACTTTATGTTTCTCCTTAGTGATAATCCTCCTGTTATTTAGCAGCATCCAGTCTCCAGCAATACTCCACTCAATAGCAAGTAAAGATATAAGGATGAACAATCGTGCTTTATCTTTTTAACCTCTTGATTAGTGGGCAGTTAAACCCCCCTCCTGCCCAGACCAATTTTTAGCTTTCAGCGCTGTCACACTTTGAATGACAATTGCTACACTGTACTCAAATGAAATTTTATAATTTTTTTTCACACAAATGAATAAAAAATAAATAAAAAAATAAAAATAAATAAAAAAAACATGATTCATAGTTTGTTATACAATTTTGCAGCTGACAGCTGATCATGTGGTAAGGGGTCGGGATCCCTTACTCCAATCTGTGATCTGTGATCAGCCGAGTCTCCTGCAGGGGGCGCGCAGGCCGCTCGAGCACGGGAGGACGTCTATGGACGGCCTCAGGGAAAAATAGGTCCGCATTGCAGCCGTCTTTCGGCTATAGTGCGGATGGGAGGTGGTTAAAAACACTAACATGTTTGTAAACCTATACACTCACACACACTCACTGAACAAAAAATATAACGCCTTTTGTATATCCTCTGTTACCGTGTGTCTCACTGGTCCACTGGCCGCCGGTTCTGCAGCTTACACATATATGTGCAAATGTGTGTTTTTATCGCAAACTGTTAAAAAGGATAATGCAGTTGGTTGTGGGCTGGCTGATAAGTTGAGCTGGAAATTTTCTTTGGTTTTGTTTGTCAACATTTATCATAATTATATCAGATTAGGAATTTATATTTATTTACAAAGCCACAAAGACAAAACAAGTAGAAAACAAATAGCCATTTGAATGCAGTTTGAACTGTTTATTTGCATTTAGTCGTTTTTAATCTTTGACCTATTCACCTACAATAGAGATCAGGGGGTATTTAACATGAAGCTGAGTTGTAGAGAGTACATTTGAATGGAATGCATTATATCTCAAAATGTACCTACGCATGTGTACTTATATTTTATTATTACCTTCTAAAATACATACATACAAGTGTTTTTTTCTTCCTTAAAGAGAACATAAAATCCTTTAGGCCCCTTTCACACTGGGGCGGTTTTCAGGCGGTACAGCGCTAAAAAAAGCGCCTGTACACCGCCTGAAAAAACCGGCCTCATTCACTCCAGTGTGAAAGCCGGCGGGCTTTCACACTGGAGCGGTGCGCTAGCAGGACAGCAAAAAAAGTCCTGCTAGCAGCATCTTTGGAGCGGGGTAGGAGCGGTGTATTCACCGCTCCTATACCGCTCCTTCCCATTGATTTGAATGGGACACTGCGGTAATACCGCGGCAATACCGCCGCAAAGCGCCGCTACGGCGGTGCTCTGCGGGGGGATTTTAACCCTTTTTCGGCCGCTCACGGGGGGTAAAACCGCACCGCGAGCGGCCGAATCCCGCGGGCAAAACGACAGTAAAGCAGCGCTAAATATAGCGCTGCTTTACCGTCACCGCGGCTCCCGCCCCAGTGTGAAAGGGGCCCTAGAATGGGACCCAATTATCTGTTATTTCCACATAATTTCTCCAGATCTCTTCTGTAAAACATGATATTTCCCTGCAAATGACTTAATCCAAGATACTTGTTTTTATTGTATTTTTCTTGGTACAAAGCGCATATTCTGTATGCCTTGTACACAATTATATCAATGGGAAAGATATTGATTTCTTCTGAATGTTCTCATGATGCAAGAAATAAAGCCACATTTGTTAAAAATAAATAAAATAAATGCACAGTGATTAGCAAGGAAGTGGTAAGACTAAATGGATATAGGAGCTTGTGCTAATAAAAAATATCCACTAAATCCACATTATCTTTTTGAACTTATACCTTTTCTGATATAAAACCTATTTAGTGATCCCACAACTTCAACTTCTCTGTGTCAGTGAGTGGCGGCTGCAGGGGAGAGGAAGGAGTACTGACAACAGCTGAGATATAGGAAACCTATGAGTGACATTGCAGCTCCTGGAATTCCCAGCCATTGTCAGGCTCTGCCTTCTCTCCCATGCAGCTGCCGCTCACTAACACATGATCACATGACCAGACTGGAGTAGAATAACAATAAGTAAGTATACACATCTTTTTTAGGCAGAGTAGGCAGGATGAGTAGCAAGGGAGGGGGGGGGGGGTAACGTTTTGGAGCATAATTAGTGTTAGGCTAATTTCACTTTAAGTATTTGGGATGAATAAAAGTTCTAATGAGAGAGCCAGTATAGAGATAACATAGCATACAACAATGTTGTTTTCCACCTGCCCATAGGATGTGGACTGAGGGGCTGTAAAAAGAGTTAACACATCAACTCAGGGGTGGCCCATCCAATAAGGGCGTACGGGCGCTGCCCCCTCTGTCATGCTGTCTCCTATAGGACAAATGGATTGATTCATTTATTGCATTGCGTTGCATTAAACTATCCATGGTTGTCGCTGTCACCCCCTATTCTGGCGTCCGGCCCCTTTTCGGATGTTGGGTGCCTGAATTCCAGCGGCAGGGGTGTTTTTTTGAAGCACCTGATTAGAGCCATATTGTACTTTTTTCAAAGTACAATATTATATAAGTATGCACACCTATTACAGGACAATTTTATGGTCCAGTTCATTGAGGCCCCAACCAGGAATGATGCTCTGCTGGATCTGGTAATCTCAAACCATGCAGAGCATATTACTAATGTTCAGATAAAGGAGCATCTGGGTAGCAGTGACCATAACATGATTTCATTTGATGTTAGCTGTAAGCAAAAATCACATACAGGAAAGATAAAAACACTTAATTTCAAGAGGGCAAATTTTCCAAGGATGAGGGCTGCTCTCCAGAACTTAGACTGGGAGAGAATATTGGCAACAATGGGCACAGAACAGAAATGGGGATTCTTCAAAAAGACTGTTTGTGAACTCACTGCAAAGTATATTCCCATGGGCAATAAATTTAAAAGGCTAAAAATAAAACCTATGTGGCTCACGGCCAAAGTTAAAAAAGCTATAAACTATAAGAAAAGAGCTTTTGAAAAATATAAAAATGAAGGATCACTAGTGTCATTTAAATGTTACAAAGAACATAACAGAATATGTAAAAAGGAAATCAAGGATGCAAAAATTCAAAACGAAAGACAGATTGCAAAAGATAGTAGGACAAACCCCAAAAAATTCTTCAAATATATTAATAGTAAAAAGGTCAAGTCTGAGCATGTAGGCCCTTTACAAAATAATCTAGAGTGGGTGACTGGGGACAAAGAGAAGGCTAATTTATTAAATACTTTCTTCAGCTCTGTGTATACAAAGGAGCATGGGGGAGCTCATGTCCACAATGGGGGTGGTAGTGACACAGCCCTAAATCCACAATGGCTCAAAAGTGATATGGTCCAGAAATATTTAGACAGAATAAAGGTGGATAAAGCACCTGGACCTGATGGCATCCACCCACGGATCCTAAAAGAATTGAGCTCTGTAATTTCAAAGCCATTGTATCTAATTTTTAGGGAATCATTAATGACAGGAATAGTACCACTGGATTGGCGCAGGGCGAACGTGGTGCCTATATTTAAAAAGGGAACAAAGTCTTTACCAAGTAACTATAGACCTGTTAGTTTAACTTCTATAGTTGGGAAGATACTGGAGAGATTATTAAAAGACCACATAGACGAGTTCTTGCAGGAAAAAAATATTTTAAGCAACAGACAGCATGGGTTCATGAAAGACAGAAGTTGTCAGACAAACCTCATTTCTTTTTATGAGGTGGTAAGTAAAACCTTGGACAGAGGCGTGGCTGTGGACGTGGTATACTTGGATTTTGCAAAAGCGTTCGATACAGTTCCCCACACAAGGCTCATGTGTAAGGTAAGGTCTACAGGTTTGGAAATATCGGTTTGTAAATGGATAGAAAACTGGCTAAAAGACAGAATTCAGAGAGTCGTGGTTAATGATTCTTACTCTGAATGGGCTAAGGTTATCAGTGGTGTACCCCAAGGTTCAGTGCTGGGACCCTTACTTTTTAATATCTTTATAAATGATATTGGGTCTGGGATCAAAAGTAACATTTCTGTCTTTGCAGATGACACCAAGCTATGCAGTGGAATAACGTCCTTACAGGAGGTCTCCAATTTACAAGCTGACCTCAATGCTCTGTCAAATTGGGCGACTATGTGGCAGATGAGGTTTAATGTTGATAAATGTAAAGTTATGCACTTGGGGGCTAAGAATATGCATGCATCATACATGCTAGGGGGAGTACAACTGGGGGAATCCGTAGTGGAGAAGGATCTGGGGGTTTTGGTAGATCATAAACTCAATAATAGCATGCAATGCCAAGCTGCGGTTTCCAAAGCGAGCAAAGTCCTTTCTTGTATTAAGAGAGGTATGGACTCCAGAGAGAGAGATATCATTTTGCCCCTGTTCAAATCATTAGTAAGACCTCATCTGGAATATGCAGTTCAGTTTTGGGCACCAGTTCTCAAAAAGGATATTGGGGAACTGGAGAAAGTGCAGAGAAGGGCAACCAAACTGATAAGAGGCATGGAGGAGCTCAGCTATGAGGAAAGATTAGAGGAACTGAATTTATTCACCCTTGATAAGAGGAGATTAAGGGGGGATATGATCAACATGTATAAATATATAAGGGGTCCATATAGTGAACTTGGTGTTGAGTTATTCACTTTACGGTCAACAAAGAGGACAAGGGGGCACTCTTTACGTCTAGAGGAGAAGAGATTTCATCTCCAAATACGGAAAGGTTTCTTCACAGTAAGAGCTGTGAAAATGTGGAATAGACTCCCTGCAGATGTGGTTCTAGCCAGCTCAGTAGATTGCTTTAAGAAAGGCCTGGATACCTTCCTAAATGTACATAATATAACTGGGTACTGACATTTATAGGTAAAGTTGATCCAGGGAAAATCCGATTGCCTCTCGGGGGATCAGGAAGGAATTTTTTTCCCCTGCTTTAGCAAATTGGAGAATGCTCTGCTGGGTTTTTTTTTGCCTTCCTCTGGATCAACTGTGGGTATAGAATGGGGTATATGGGATTGTATGATATATATATATATATATATATATATATATGTGTGTATATATATATTTTTTTGTTTAATTTGTGGTTGAACTGGATGGACTTGTGTCTTTTTTCAACCTAACTAACTATGTAACTATGTAACTATGCTTGTCAAATAGCGAGTATACTCTTGGCACTGCGAATGCTGTTATATGATAGAAGCTATGCATTAATAAACATTGCTAATGGATATCATAAGTTCCTATATTTGGATGTCCAGGTTAACCAGTTATTATCAAAGGTATACCTGCAATACCTCCTAAACAAAATGAAGCTAAAGCTAAAATTAAAGCCTCTCAAAAGCTGCAGGTGCTTCAAGCGAGCTTTGTCATAGACTTTTATGGAGGCTTTGAAGACGCTTTGAATCATCACTTAAAGTGACATGGGGTATGATTTTTGAAGCAAAGCAAACGTGAGGTGTAAACAGGACTGTAAACTAACCATTTTATTTAGTGATAGGTGCTTTGACTGGTGTTCAGAAAGCTTTAAAAGCATGTCCAAAGCCATGTTTTAAAAGCAAGTGTAAGCAAGCCCTAATGCCCCACACACACGGTTGGAAATTCCAACAGAAAATGTCCGATCGGACCATGTTGTCGGAAAATCGACCCATGTGTGGGCTCCATCAGAGCAGGATCTCAAATTTTCCGACAACAAAATCTGATCAGACTTTTTCTGATCGTGTGTCGAGAATTGCGACGGACAAAGTGCCACGCATGCTCAGATCAAATTATGAGACCAAAGCTATTGGCTACTAGCCTCTACATAGTTCCGTCGTACGCAACGAACGTCGCCACGTTCAGAATGATCAAATTTTCCGACAACTTTGTCCGAGCCTGTGTATGCAACACCAGTGTCGGACAAAATCCGTCAGAAAAAATCTGATGGATTTTGTGGTCAGAATTTCCGAACATGTGTACGGTGGCTTAGAATCAAGTCATCTCATTAAGCAATACAACTATGCAAGAAATAATCCTTGCTGCCCCTTTGAACAGTGATTCACAGTGGGCCGCTTTGCAGAAGGTGGTTGACAGGCGACTGAGACTTGATATTCCATCTCCTCACCCCCACTCACTGAAATAGATTTAATTTGTGTTCTGCCCTACAAGTACGACATGGAGCATACGTTTTTGCTGTGGCTGTGAGGCAAAGCAATTCGCAAATCAATCTGGGTGCTGCTATGGTGAATAATTATATTACCAGGCAAAATTATTTCTCCAAAAAATTTCGAAAGGTTTCCAGTGCATCAAGGAGCAAGTGTAATAACCTATAAGCATCCAGATACAGACAATTATATAAAACTCATTCTCAATTCTCACATCACAATCTCTCACCATTTGCGAAACAGGGTGGTATGAAAGCGTCCACCTGTTTTCTCTGGTCTGGTGAGTTCTTTGTTCATGGACTGCCCTCATACATCATGAGATTATGGGTCAGTGTTAGCATGATAGTTTCCACACATTCATAGTACTTCACTTACTGAAGAAGCATACATATACCTGATGTGTTTGGCTGCTATTGTTCTGAAGGAAGAGGGCTAAACTGTATGTTGTTAGTTTTAAAAACGATTTAAATAAATGCAAAACAGGGTAGATGAACTGAGTCTAGCAAATCTGCAGGCCAATAAAGTGATATCTCTGTGAGCAGGTTGTGAAACAGCCTGAACCAAGCTGAATCTGGAACGCTGATGATTTATTTGCATATACTGTATCTTGTGAATACTTTTTATAAGAGCATGAGTAACAGTAAACTGTGATACGTTCCTGAAACACTGCCATATGTACTTGGATGTAAGAGTTATTGATATCTGTTACACAAGTCAATTTGTATTTTAGGTTTAGTTGATTATAAGGAACACCCATTACTTATGACCTGTTTGTCTTATATAACTTTCCATGCATAATGAATGAAACATCTCATGAATATGCATTGTCACCCCAGTGACATTGAAGTGGAATTTGGCTGAAGCCCATGCATGAGTACGATATTTTTAGAGACATATAGCAGGTTTATTAGAAGGTAAACAAGCATTATTAAACAACAGTATAGAAATGTATTCTCTTGTTTGCTTCAATAAAAATTTATGAATAAAAAAATCCTTTTAACAGATAGACTTGTTTTAATTTTATTTAGAAAATAAGGTCGGTATGTACCTATAGTTCTATTCAGTTTCCAACCATGGAGATATTAATAACCTAATAGGTTCCCTGTGAACCCAAGAAGATGCTTGTAGCATAAATAGAGGGTACTAATGCTGTAATAGGCAGGTGAAGTAAATGATGCGAATAGTGCAAAAAAAGTAAATGTGTTGCACTCACCAGTAAACACTCTGAAGAGAGCTCAGACTACAGCACATTGAAAAGATTTCCTTTGAAGATCCCACGCTTATGATCCTACTGAAATTACTGTAGCGGATCTCAGTGCTCCTAGTACACAGGTTGCCAAATACAGCAATCTAAAGCCCCATACACACGGTCGGACTTTTTCATGGATTCTGTCCGATCGGACAATGTTGTTGAAAAATCAGACCGTGTGTATGCACCATCGGACAGTGTTAGTCGGTTTGTCCGACGGACAAAGTCTTATCTCCTGCTGGAAAGATTTGCCGTCAACCCGGTCCGATCACACCAAACCCGATCGTGTGTACGGTTGTCCGACCGGACAAAGTGCTACGCATGCTCAGATCACATTACAAGACCAAAGCTATTGGCTACTAGCCTCTACGTAGTCCCGTCGTACGCAACAAACGTCACCACGTTCAGAATGATCGGATTTTCCGACAACTTTGTCCGACCGTGTGTATGCAAAACCAACATCGGACAAAGTACGACGGACATGATCCGACGGACCTGGTCCGCGGATTGTCCGACCGTGTGTATGGGGCTTAAGAAAACAAATTCCAGGGCACTCACAGCAAACACATCAAGTTGATGAACTTATCTCATGCAAATCACACACCTTCTCAAGACTCTTGCATCAGCTTGATAAGTTTTTATTTTTTATGACTAAATAAACAAGAGTGATATGCCTTGAGTGCATTGGACTTTTGTCATCTAATGGACCATAGGCTTTTCAAAAACAGGCAAAGTTTGTGAAGTCTGTGGCTATTTTAGGACAGTCTAGTGAACCTATCACCTCTAGTATTTCTATTTTATTTAGGGTGCCACAGGAGAAAGTGCCTTTGAGGACAGTTTTCTGTTCTTTGAGAGAATCTTCAGGAACAGCAAATGATTTGTCATCCCTAAGTAATTTTAGGTTTCATTTTCAGCATAGTACCACAATAATATAGAGTGTGATACTGCAGCCCTCATCTTTACATCTTATATAACAGGTTATGATAAAGGTCCTGTGAAAAACCAGCTGCTACAGTACTTTTTAGGAGCACTTAGAGATCAAAGACAGAATGTTAATGAGCTTTATTGCAAAACTGCTTATGCTTTAAATCCCAAATTATGCAAAATACTGCATAGCACAGAGTATTTTTGTCAAACATAATCTGACTTTGATGATAATGGATGATGTCTCATGTGATTCACCATAAACGTGTCAAACGTGACACAAGCAGAGAATTAAAATGTAGATTGAAAGTCATATAGCCTGAGTCAGCAAGAAGACAGAACTAATCATTTACAGACCTAAATTCATACTGTTCTGCAGGCTTTTTTAATAATTTTATTTGGGGGTAACTATATGTTGGAAACATCAGGGGAATATTTTTAAAAAGCAGCTATGTATGGTTGATTTTTCATTAATTGTTAGACTTGTGTGACCAGATCTATTTCTTTCTTGAGTACTCTGATGGAAAGATATTGTTACCAGGATTTCTACCTTACCCCTCCAAATATGAGCACCATGTAAACATAAGAATGGCAGACTTTCATTGTGTCAAATAACTTGAATCTTGTATCCAGATGCCGCTGTAAAGGGGTTAGTGCTGGTGTGGGAACTGTTAGGGAGACATCTCACTACTGTTCAACCCAGCTTATAGGGCCAGCTGACCATGGCTAAACACTTACCCCACTGAAAACCTTTCTAACCTAAATTACTGTTTCTTTTTGGACCAAATTAACTAACTTAGATAGTAACTAAACATATATTGTGAGTAACACAAAATGCAGGCAGTGGGAATTCCCACCATGGTGTGTTGGATATAAGGAAGGGAGTATCACACACGGGTGTGGTGGTCTGATGAACTTTAGCGTTGTTAAATCTGTGCATGGTAGTAATGGCTTCCTGCCTCCTAATTCTTTGTTCTATAGGCTCAGATGGCTATCTGACAGATGGTTTCAATTTAGCTTCACAAGGCTGTGAAGAGGAAATTTCCTCTGAATTCCAGGTGTCATGGTCAAGGGTCAGGCTAAAAAAAACAGTAGCTACAGTATAGCAGTAGCGAGGCTCCCACCAACCAGCTGGATAAGTACACAAGCGGATCACCCTGGTGGATGACACAGGCTCACACGAGGTGCGGGCCTAAGCACTAACCGTTATTTACCAAAGCTTCTGGTGAGTTTTGCTGTGTGTTAGTACCAGGTCGCAGTCCTCAAGTTTGCCCCACCAGGAGGTGAGCAAGCTGGGGTCCAGTAGAGGGGTGGCATGTTCATTAAGGGCACACAGACGCTGCCCCCCCATCCATGCATCTGGACCCCATGCAAGATGCTGGATGCATGGATTCCAATGGGGGGGGGGGGGGGGGTTAAGCACCTAATTAGAGCCAGAGGCTCTAATATGCTTACAAATAGGGTGGGCTTTGGGCTCAAGCACTATGAACCGAGCCAACCCTGTTGTGTTACAATAGAAAATTTATATTCGCTATTGTAACACTGATCCTCCTCCCAGAGCAATCAGGAAGCGGGTCTTGAGAACCGCCACCCGATTGGCTGAAAAGACTGGCAATCCTATTGGATGCATAGGAGGAGTGGAGAAGACGCACGGCGGAAGCTGCCATGATGGAGGAGAGGACACAGGAGCCGCTGCCCGCCAACTGCCACCCAGATGGGATAAGTGCTGGAACGACCGGCAGACAGCAAGCGGGGGGGGGGGGTGAGGTGCCACCGCCTCTCCCCCCGAAAAAGAAAAAAGAATCACCAGCCGCCACTGATCCAGTAGCAGATATACAGTGCCTTGCGAAAGTATTCGGCCCCCTTGAACTTTTCAACCTTTTGCCACATTTCAGGCTTCAAACATAAAGATATACAATTTTAATTTTTTGTGAAGAATCACCAACAAGTGGGACACAATTGTGAAGTGGAACGAAATCTATTGGATTTTTGAAACTTTTTTAACTAATAAAAAAATGAAAAGTGGGGCGTGCAAAATTATTCGGCCCCCTTGCGTTAATACTTTGTAGAGCCACCTTTTGCTGCGATTACAGCTGCAAGTCGCTTGGGGTATGTCTCTATCAGTTTTGCACATCGAGAGACTGAAATTCTTGCCCATTCTTCCTTGCAAAACAGCTCGAGCTCAGTGAGGTTGGATGGAGAGCATTTGTGAACAGCAGTTTTCAGCTCTTTCCACAGATTCTCGATTGGATTCAGGTCTGGACTTTGACTTGGCCATTCTAACACATGGATACATTTATTTGTGAACCATTCCTTTGTAGATTTTGCTGTATGTTTGGGATCATTGTCTTGTTGGAAGATAAATCTCTGTCCCAGTCTCAGGTCTTTTGCAGACTCCAACAGGTTTTCATCCAGAATGGTCCTGTATTTGGCTGCATCCATCTTCCCCTCAATTTTAACCATCTTCCCTGTCCCTGCTGAAGGAAAGCAGGCCCAAACCATGATGCTGCCACCACCATGTTTGACAGTGGGGATGGTGTGTTGAGGGTGATGAGCTGTGTTGCTTTTACGCCAAACATATCGTTTTGCATTGTGGCCAAAAAGTTCGATTTTGGTTTCATCGGACCAGAGCACCTTCTTCCACATGTTTGGTGTGTCTCCCAGGTGGCTTGTGGCAAACTTTAGATGAGACTTTTTATGGATATCTTTGAGAAATGGCTTTCTTCTTGCCACTCTTCCATAATGGCCAGATTTGTGCAGTGTACGACTGATTGTTGTCCTATGGACAGACTCTCCCACCTCAGCTGTAGTTCTCTGCAGTTCATCCAGAGTGATCATGGGCCTCTTAGCTGCATCTCTGATCAGTCTTCTCCTTGTCTGAGCTGAAAGTTTAGAGGGACAGCCAGGTCTTGGTAGATTTGCAGTGGTCTGATACTCCCTTAATTTCAAAATGATCGCTTGCACAGTGCTCCTTGGGATGTTTAAAGCTTGGGAAATCTTTTTGTATGCAAATACGGCTTTAAACTTCTCCACTACAGTATTAGGGACCTGCCTGGTGTGTTCCTTGGTCTTCATGATGCTCTCTGCGCTTTCAACAGAACCCTGAGACTATCACAGAGCAGGTGCATTTATACAGAGACTTGATTACACACAGGTGGATTCTATTTATCACCATCAGTCATTTAGGACAACATTGGATCATTCAGAGATCCTCGCTGAACTTCTGGAGTGAGTTTGCTGCACTGAAAGTAAAGGGGCCAAATAATTTTGCACGCACCACTTTTCAGTTTTTTATTTGCTAAAAAAGTTTAAAATATTCAATAGATTTCGTTCCACTTCACAATTGTGTCCCATTTGTTGGTGATTCTTCACAAAAAATTAAAATTTTATGTCTTTATGTTTGAAGCCTGAAATGTGACAAAAGGTTGAAAAGTTCAAGGGGGCCGAATACTTTCGCAAGGCACTGTAGCAGGTAGGGATCAAGCAGAAGAGTAGTCGAGGAACAAGCCAAAGGTCGATAACGAATGGTTGCAGGTTGGGATCAAGTGGAAGTGCAGTTGAGGAACAAGCAAGTAGTAGTTGAGAAAAGGATAGCTGCAGGTATGCAAATGAGCAAGTTATCTGCTGGAGAGAGCACAATAATCTAGCAAACAGAAAGGAAGTGCAAAGACAGGAAGAGACATGGCTTAATTCAGGAAGTTCATGGGAGAAGCAAAGAGTTCAAGGATCACTAGAAACAAGACACAAGGGAACATTGTTCTAAGATATCAGACAGGGAGCTGTCCAGCATCTCAGGTGGCTAAGCAAGAAGAGCTACTGCCGGATGCAGCAAAGGTTGTGGATTCTCTATTTCCTACTGGGGTTCGAAGGGCATTTCTTTCAACTCATTCAATTTGAGACTGTGGCACATATTCTGGCACATCAGCTCTCAATGTTCCAGAGAGGTTCAACACAACATATGAAGTGGCATAAGTGGGATCCGACTGCCACAGCCATCCTGCCTCTAGATCTTCCTCCCATTCATCAGATCTTTTCTAGGAAAGGGTAAACCTGTTGAGATTGACCTACAATTCCAGAGGAAACAGTCTAGTCTGGTTGGGCACACTCAGGGTCAGGTACAAGAGATTAATTTAATTCCAGGTCTTCAAAGACCCTATTTGGCCTTTTGGACAAAAGTGGATACAAGAGGGCCAGACAATTGGGAGCGCAGGCAATGCATGGCTGTGAGCTCCATCAGTCATCTAGTTTGTGCTTTCCGGGAGGACCTAGGTTTCTCAAATCCCTCTGTCACCTGGTGTTAGGTAATAAACCCAAATTCTGAGATCATGTCTTCCTTTGTTCTGCTGTCAGAGACAGTCCTAGCTTTGTTTTAGGTGGTCTTCAGGTTCTTTTGAAGATGGTCAACTTAACCATTGTGAAATTCAGCTGATGCCCGATCGATGAAGATGTCAAAGGCCCAATCCACTGACAAACAAGCTTCTATTCTGAACATAAGGATGTAAGGTAGAACCAGGACTAATATTTGTCTACTCCAGTGTGTTTGTTTTCTGATGTGAGCATCCCCAACATGTCCAGAACAGTATGGTTAAACCTTCTTGAAGGTTTAAGTAGTTCTTGACTTCTACACCCCCAGCATGTCCAATAGCTGTTTGATATGTTTTCTCTCAAACTCTCTGTCTTGATTAGGGATGAGCCGAACACCCCCGGGTTCGGTTCGCACCAGAACCTTCGAACCGACCGAAAGTTCGCGCAAATTTTCGAACCCTATACGTTATAATGGACGCGAACGTTCGAAATCAAAAGTGCTAATTACAACGGCCAATATGCATGTTAATGTCATAAAACAGGTTTGGGGACCCGGGTCCTGCCCCAGGGGACATATATCAATGCAAAAAGAACTTTTAAAAACTAACGTTTTTTCGGGAGCAGTCATTTTAATGATGCATAAAGTGAAAAAAAAAAGGGAAATTTTCCTTTAAATATGGTACCTGGGGGGTGTCTAAAGTATGCCTGTGAAGTGGCATGTGTTTCCCGTGTTTAGAACTGTCCTTGCACAAAATGACATTTGTAAAGGAAAAAAAGAAGCCATTTAAAACCACTTGCGGCTTTAATGTCATGTCTTGTCCTGGCCGCCATATGGCAGAAAATCCTTGAGAAAAATGGCATGGCTACCCCATCACCCCCCCCCCCACCCCAGCCCCTTTGGGTCTTGTATGGATATTAAGGGGGACCCCGCACCCAAAATAAGACCCTATACCTACAACCCTATATACTCTGAAAGCAGTATATAGGTGGTGCAAACAAGACACGGACTGTAGGTTTGTTCTTAAGTAGAATCTGAACAGGTACATTATGAAGTGTAGCTCCATCCCAAAAAAATCTATTTTTAAGCTTTTTGGAGAACATAGGGAGGGGTTATCACCCCTGTAACATTTGCTGTCTTTGCACATCTGTTCAGAACATGTCACCTCACGTTCCGTCCCAATGACAAATGTTTTTGGAAAAGTGGGGTTTTAATTGAAACAAGGATTGGTGATAAAGCATCAGTAGAGAGGAGATACCTTTTTCCCAAATTAAATCTAACATGATAGAATTTCCCTTCCTAAGGGTAGATTTCCTCTCACTTCCCGTTTTCTCTTTCCGTTTGCAAGTAGGAGTCGTTTGTAAGTTGGATGTTTGAAAGTAGGGGCCTGCCGTATATACTCTGCAGAAATTTGCCCTATTAGATGTTGGTGTAGCCACAAGACTGGTGGGCACAGGAATGGGCCCTGCTGTGAGTTAATAGATCAAGATTTGTACTTGCATGCACCTGTTGAACCGGGCAGAAAAATTGGGCCTTTGGTGGTGGTGGTGGACGGTGTTGCCACAAGACTGTAAGCCCTCACAGTTACTCTTGGTGGGCGCAGGAATGGGCCCTGCTGTGAGTTATTAGATCAAGATTTGTAATTGCATGCACCTGTTGAACAGGGCAGAAAAATTGGGCCTTTGGTGGTGGTGGTGGACGGTGTTGCCACAAGACTGTAAGCCCTCACAGTTACTCTTGGTGGGTGCAGGAATGGGCCCGTCTGTGAGTTATTAGATCAAGATTTGTAATTGCATGCACCTGTTGAACAGGGCAGAAAAATTGGGCCTTTGGCGGTGGTGGTGGACGGTGTTGCCACAAGACTGTAGGCCCTCATAGTTACTCTTGGTGGGCGCAGGAATGGGCCCTGCTGTGAACTATTAGATCAAGATTTGTAATTACACGCCCCTGTTAAACAGGGGCTGAAAAATTGTGCCTTAGGCATTGGTGCTGGTGCCACAACACTGCAACCCCTCACAGATACTGTACTCTTAGCACAGCAATGAGACCTGTTGCAAAGCAGTGCCTAAAAATTGTAATTACACGCCCCAACAGGGGCTGAAAAATTGTGCCTTAGGCACTGGTGCCACAACACTGCAACCCCTCACAGATACTGTACTTGGAGCACAGCAGTCACACCTGTTGCGAAGCATCTTTTTAAAAAATTGTAATTACACGCCCCTGTTAAACAGGGGCTGAAAAATTGTGCCTTAGGCATTGGTGCTGGTGCCACAACACTGCAACCCCTCACAGACACTGTACTCAGCACAGCAATGAGACCTGTTGCAAAGCATTGCCTAAAAATTGTAATTACACGCCCCAACAGGGGCTGAAAAATTGTGCCTTAGGCACTGGTGCTGGTGCCACAACACTGCAACCCCTCACAGATACTGTACTTGGAGCACAGCAGTCACACCTGTTGCGAAGCATCTTTTTAAAAAATTGTAATTACACGCCCCTGTTAAACAGGGGCTGAAAAATTGTGCCTTAGGCATTGGTGCTGGTGCCACAACACTGCAACCCCTCACAGACACTGTACTCTTAGCACAGAAATGAGACCTGTTGCAAAGCATTGCCTAAAAAATTGTAATTACACGCCCCAACAGGGGCTGAAAAATTGTGCCTTAGGCACTGGTGCCACAACACTGCAACCCCTCACAGATACTGTACTTGGAGCACAGCAGTCACACCTGTTGCGAAGCATTTTTTTTAAAAATTGTAATTACATGCCCCTGTTAAACAGGGGCTGAAAAATTGTGCCTTAGGCATTGGTGCTGGTGCCACAACACTGCAACCCCTCACAGATACTGTACTTGGAGCACAGCAGTCACACGTGTTGCGAAGCATTTTTTTAAAAAAATTGTAAGTACACGCCCCTGTTATACAGGGGCTGAAAAATTGTGCCTTAGGCACTGGTGTGGTGGCATGGATCATTGAGGAGGAGGAAGAGGATAGTCAGTGAACATAAGAGGACAGTCACTCAGCATCAGCATAGGCAGTCTTGGAGGGATGTGACATTATAAATTATTCCGTTATATCCGCTTCAGGTGCCTGGTAGCTGGTGCTGATCCAAGACTGATTCATTTTGATGAAGGTCAGTCGATCAACCGAGTCGGTGGACAGGCGCACCCTATGATCGGTGACAAATCCTCCAGCAGCACTGAATGTGCGTTCGGAAAGAACGCTGGAGGCAGGACAGGCCAGTAGCTCAATTGCATACTGTGCAAGCTCTGGCCAGTGATCCATCCTCAGGACCCAGTAAGCCAGAGGATTTTCGGTGAGAAAGGTGTCCAAGTCTGACCTTGCCCCAAGGTATTCCTGCACCGTGTATATCAGACGCTGGCGATGGTTGCTGGAACCCATCATACCTTGGGGCTGCGGACTAAAAAATTGTCTGAACGCATCGGTCAGACGTCCACCTTCCCCACCGCTCCTTCTGCTACTGACCGAAGCCTCAGCAAGTCGTCGTCCAGGACCAGGAGTTTGTAACCTCCCAGTTTCTGGGAACGCGTTGCACAGACCTTTCTGCAAGGCCTCCCTGAGATGTCTCATCCTCTGCTCCCTCTGCGACGGCAAGATAAGGTCCGCAACCTTACCCTTGTACCGTGGATCAAGGAGAGTGGCCAGCCAGTAATGGTCCCTCTCCTTGATCCGAAGAACACGAGGATACTTCCGCAGGCTTTTCAGGATCAGGGAGGCCATGCAGCGTAGGTTTGCTGAGGCATTCGGTCCGGAGTCTTCTGGGTCACTGAGGATGACATGATCGCCAGCCACCTCCTCCCAGCCACGTACAAGTCCACTGGTTTGTTGGGACTGTACATCATCCCTAAAAGACTGCTGCTGCTGATGCTGAGTGCCAGGCTCCACCTCCATGCTCACACAATCCTCCTCCTCCTCCTCCTCATCCTCATCCTCTTCCTGTGTGATGGGTGGGACAGAAGGAACACTGTCCGGATAAAGGGGGCCTTGAGAGGCAAGGAAGTCCTCCTCTTCCTGCCTCTGTTCTGCCTCAAGTGCCCTGTCCATTATCCCACGCAGCGTATGCTCCAACAGGTGGACAAGAGGTACAGTGTCACTGATGCATGCACTGTCACTGCTCACCATCCTCGTGGCCTCCTCAAATGGTGAGAGGACAGTGCATGCATCCCTGATCATGCTCCACTGACGTGGGGAAAAAAAACCAAGCTCCCCTGACCCTGTCCTGGTGCCGTAGTCGCAAAGATACTCATTGATGGCCCTCTGCTGCGTGTGCAGTCGCTGCAGCATGGCCAACGTTGAGTTCCACCTGGTGGGCATGTCACATATTAGGCGGTTGGTGGGCAGGTTCAGCTCCTTTTGCAGCTCAGTCAGCCGAGCACTGGCATTATAAGATCGGCGGAAATGCACACAGACTTTCCTGGCCTGCCTCAGGACATCCTGTAAGCCTGGGAACCTGCCCAAGAACCGCTGCACCACCAGGTTGAGGACGTGAGCCATACAGGGCACATGGGTGAGCTGCCCCTGTCGCAGGGCGGAGAGGAGGTTGGTGCCATTGTCAGAAACGACCATTCCTGGCTTAAGCTGGCGTGGCATCAACCACCTCTCGGCCTGCCCCTGCAGAGCTGCCAGAACCTCTGGCCCAGTGTGGCTCCTGTCCCCCAAACACACCAGTGCAAGCACGGCATGGCATCTTTTTGCCTGCGTACTTGCGTAGCCCCTTGTACGCCTACGGAGCACCGCTGGTTCCGAGGACAGAGCACTGGAGGAAGAAGAAGAGGAGGGGGTGGAGGAGAGAGGTGTGTCACAACCAGTAGCAGTAGTAGCATTTTGGAGGCGTGGTGGCAGAACAACCTCCAACACTACTGCACCTTGTCCTGCATCCCTCCCAGCTGCCAATAGAGTGACCCAATGGGCCGTGAAAGAAAGGTAACGTCCCTGTCCATGCCTGCTGGACCATGAGTCAGCGGTAATATGCACCTTACCGCTGACCGCCCTGTCCAGCGAGGCATGGACATTGCCTTCCACATGCCGGTAGAGAGACGGAATCGCCTTCCGTGAGAAAAAGTGGCGTTTGGGAACCTGCCACTGAGGAACCGCACATTGAACAAACTCACGGAAGGGGGCCGAGTCTACCAACTGAAAAGGCAGCAGTTGAAGTGCTAGCAATTTAGCCAAGCTAGCATTCAACCGCTGGGCATGTGGATGGCTGGGAGTGTACTTCTTTCGACGGTCCAGCAGCTGGGGCAGGGAAATTTGCCTGGTAGAATCGGACGTCGGTGTACTGCAAGTACTTGGTTGTGACACACCTAATTCTACACCTTCAGTCCTCTCAGAGCAGCTTTCAGAGAGGACTGAAGATGTAGTGGGGATGGAGATCCCAGCTGATGAGGAGCAAGGAGAGGTCCGCTTAGTTCTTTGGTGTGGGTCTTTTATGTGTGCTTGCCAACGAGCTGCATGGCAGGTCGACATATGTCTGCTCATGCTTGTGGTGCCCAAGCGGCTGATGTTTTGGCCACGCGAGATACGCTTGAGACAAATATTGCAAATAGCAGTGGTGCGATCTGATGCACTCGTCTCAAAAAAGGCCCACACCAAAGAACTTTTCTGATAACGTGCAGAGGCAGCGCTCTGCACAGGCGGAGCTCTGCGGTGTTGTACAGTTGCTGTGCTGGCCTCTAGCTGGCCTCCAGGGGGCATCCTGCCTCGTTGGACATGTGACGCCGCATCCTCCTCCTCCTCGTCCTCCTCCTCATCCTCTCTCCCTTCAGGCACCCACGTGGAGTCAGTGACCTCATCATCCCCTCCCTCTTCACCACTAGAGCAAACCTGGCAGTAAGCTGCAGCTGGTGGAACAGTACTGCCAGATTGCTGTCCTTCAGCATCCCCTCTCTCTGCGCGCACACTACTGACTTCCTCAAGCTGGGTATCATCATCCGAGCCTTCGAATCGTTGGGCATCCTCCTGGAGCATGTACCCAACACTGTGCTCAAAGAGTTCGGGGGACTCCTCAGGAGGACAGGGTGGGTCTAGGGAAGGGGTGGCTGATGATGCCATTGAGTACGCGTTGGCAGCTGCTCTGCCAGTACCCTGAGCCTGGGTGAGAGAGGATGAGGAGGATGAGGAGGGCTTGGTCATCCATTCTACCAAGCCTTCAGCATGATGCGGCTCCACATGTCCAGCTGCCGAAAACAAAGACGCGCGTGTCCCATGGCCACGTGCTGATGACGATGCACGACCATGTCCACGGCCACGGCCACGTCCACTAGAAACAGAGCCTGCCTGCCCTGTGTTCTTGCCTCTGCACGCTCTGCCTGCCCTGTGTTCTTGCCTCTGCACGCTCTGCCTCCCCTTGGCGGTCTTCCAGCCATTGTAGTCGGTAGTCCTGTGGGTGCTGCTGAGAAGACAATATAGGAGCTCTGTGTGCTGCCACTAACACACTAGAAGTCCTATGGGTGCTTCAGCAAAGAAAATATAGGAGCTCTGTGTGATGCCACTAACACACTAGAAGTCCTGTGGGTGCTGCTGAGAAGAAAATATAGGAGCTCTGTGTGATGCCACTAACACACTAGAAGTCCTGTGGGTGCTGCTGAGAAGAAAATATAGGAGCTCTGTGTGATGCCACTAACACACTAGAAGTCCTATGGGTGCTTCTGCAAAGAAAATATAGGAGCTCTGTGTGATGCCACTAACACACTAGAAGTCCTGTGGGTGCTGCTGAGAAGAAAATATAGGAGCTCTGTGTGATGCCACTAACACACTAGAAGTCCTATGGGTGCTTCTGCAAAGAAAATATAGGAGCTCTGTGTGATGCCACTAACACACTAGAAGTCCTGTGGGTGCTGCTGAGAAGAAAATATAGGAGCTCTGTGTGATGCCACTAACACACAATTGAAGTCCTATGGGTGCTTCTGCAAAGAAAATATAGGAGCTCTGTGTGATGCCACTAACACACTAGAAGTCCTGTGGGTGCTGCTGAGAAGAAAATATAGGAGCTCTGTGTGATGCCACTAACACACTAGAAGTCCTGTGGGTGCTTCTGCAAAGAAAATATAGGAGCTCTGTGTGATGCCACTAACACACTAGAAGTCCTGTGGGTGCTGCTGAGAAGAAAATATAGGAGCTCTGTGTGATGCCACTAACACACAATTGAAGTCCTATGGGTGCTTCTGCAAAGAAAATATAGGAGCTCTGTGTGATGCCACTAACACACTAGAAGTCCTGTGGGTGCTGCTGAGAAGAAAATATAGGAGCTCTGTGTGATGCCACTAACACACAATTGAAGTCCTATGGGTGCTTCTGGGAAGAAAATATAGGAGCTCTGTGTGATGCCACTAACACACTAGAAGTCCTGTGGGTGCTGCTGAGAAGAAAATATAGGAGCTCTGTGGGATGCCACTAACACACTAGAAGTCCTATAGGTGCTTCTGCAAAGAAAATATAGGAGCTCTGTGTGATGCCACTAACACACAATTGAAGTCCTATGGGTGCTTCTGGGAAGAAAATATAGGAGCTCTGTGTGATGCCACTAACACACTAGAAGTCCTGTGGGTGCTGCTGAGAAGAAAATATAGGAGCTCTGTGTGATGCCACTAACACACTAGAAGTCCTATGGTTGCTTCTGCAAAGAAAATATAGGAGCTCTGTGTGATGCCACTAACACACTAGAAGTCCTGTGGGTGCTGCTGAGAAGAAAATATAGGAGCTCTGTGTGATGCCACTAACACACAATTGAAGTCCTATGGGTGCTTCTGCAAAGAAAATATAGGAGCTCTGTGTGATGCCACTAACACACTAGAAGTCCTGTGGGTGCTGCTGAGAAGAAAATATAGGAGCTCTGTGTGATGCCACTAACACACTAGAAGTCCTATGGCTGCTTCTGCAAAGAAAATATAGGAGCTCTGTGTGATGCCACTAACACACTAGAAGTCCTGTGGGTGCTGCTGAGAAGAAAATATAGGAGCTCTGTGTGATGCCACTAACACACAATTGAAGTCCTATGGGTGCTTCTGGGAAGAAAATATAGGAGCTCTGTGTGATGCCACTAACACACTAGAAGTCCTGTGGGTGCTGCTGAGAAGAAAATATAGGAGCTCTGTGTGATGCCACTAACACACTAGAAGTCCTATGGGTGCTTCTGCAAAGAAAATATGGGAGCTCTGTGTGATGCCACTAACACACTAGAAGTCCTATGGGTGCTTCTGGGAAGAAAAATATAGGAACTCTGTGTGATGCCACTAACACAGTACAAGTCCTATGGGTGCTTCTGGGAAGAAAATATAGGAACTCTGTGTGATGCCACTAACACAGTACAAGTCCTATGGGTGCTTCTGGGAAGAAAATATAGGAACTCTGTGTGATGCCACTAACACACTAGAAGTCCTATGGGTGCTTCTGGGAAGAAAATATAGGAACTCTGTGTGATGCCACTAACACAGTACAAGTCCTATGGGTGCTTCTGGGAAGAACATATAGGAACTCTGTGTGATGCCACTAACACAGTACAAGTCCTATGGGTGCTTCTGGGAAGAAAATATAGGAACTCTGTGTGATGCCACTAACACAGTACAAGTCCTATGGGTGCTTCTGGGAAGAAAATATAGGAACTCTGTGTGATGCCACTAACACAGTACAAGTCCTATGGGTGCTTCTGGGAAGAAAATATAGGAACTCTGTGTGATGCCACTAACACAGTACAAGTCCTATGGGTGCTTCTGGGAAGAAAATATAGGAACTCTGTGTGATGCCACTAACACACTAGAAGTCCTATGGGTGCTTCTGGGAAGAAAATATAGGAACTCTGTGTGATGCCACTAACACAGTACAAGTCCTATGGGTGCTTCTGTGAATAAAATATAGGAACTCTGTGTGATGCCACTAACACAGTACAAGTCCTATGGGTGCTCCTGGGAAGAAAATATAGGAACTCTGTGTGATGCCACTAACACACTAGAAGTCCTATGGGTGCTTCTGGGAAGAAAATATAGGAACTCTGTGTGATGCCACTAACACAGTAGAAGTCCTATGGGTGCTTCTGGGAAGAAAATATGGGAGCTCTGTGTGATGCGAGCGGCCCCGCAATGCATTGCGGCCGGCACTGCGCCGGCCGCAATGCATTGCGGGGCCGCTCGCATCACACGAATGTGATGCCAGCGGCCAAAATAGTTCTGGGCTCGCCGAGCGAGCGAACGCCCGGTGCTCGATGCGCACATGGGGTCGCATCGAGCACCGGGCCCATCCCTAGTCTTGATCTGAGTAAATATTTTGAGGTAGCCCATAAAAGACAAAGAACTTTTCCAGTACGACTTTGACTACAGTAGAAGTTCATTGATCTTTCATTGGGAAAGCCTGTACATACTGGGTGAAGTGATCTGTTATACCAGGATGTTCCCTTGTCCACTTGTATCAGGCTCAAAGCACAGGAAATCAATGCATACCACTTCTTTAGGACTGCAGGTGGTCAATGGTGTGGCTCTAGTGGGTAGAGTCTTCAACTGGATACACTGCACAGATGTCCAGTTGTTCATGTTCACCAGTGTCATTATTACTGCATTCCTGTGTTTCTCAGCTAGGGAAAGCTTCCCCGTTGATCATCAGTAGGGATGAGCCGAACACCCCCCCTGTTTGGTTCACACCAGAACCTGCGAACAGACCTAAAGCTTGTGTGAACTTTAGAACCCTATTAAAGTCTATGGGACTCGAACGTTCAAAATCAAAAGTGCTAATTTTAAAGGCTAATATGCAAGTTATTGTCATAAAAAGTGTTTGGGGACCTCGGTCCTGCCCCAGGGGACATGTATCAATGCAAAAAAAAAAAAGTTTAAAAAAGGCAGTTTTTTCAGGAGCAGTGATTTTAATAATGCTTAAAGTGAAACAATAAAAGTGTATTATTCCTTTAAATTTTGTACCTGGGGGGTGTGTCAGGTCACCTGAGACCAGGTGACAGGTGCACTCAGTAGGAATTGGAAGTGCAACGCTAGGTAGTGGACCTTAGGACTGACTGCTGCGGATTGTACCCAGGGAGGTTCAGGAAGCAGGTCTACTGGATCACTAACACAGATCCCAGTGGGAACTAGAGCATAGATTCCCCAGGGCGCGGAGTCTAAGAGCCAGCAGGTGTTCGCCAGAGCCTCTAGTGGTGAGGATGGACTTCGCTGCAGTCTGGCTCCAGGTCGCGACCCCCATGGTCTCACAGCTCACGCTCACAGTAGACTACAGGAGAAGGAAGCAGCAGGCTGGAACGACAAGGATAGTAAGGGGATAAGGCAGAGGTCAGGGTAAACAGGAACAACAGAGTACACGCCAAAGGTTCAGGGTCACAGGCAGACAGGGATGGTCGGGGACATGCCAAAGGGGCAAGATCACAAGCAGACAGGACTAGTTGAGAACACGCCAAGGTCGGTAACAGAGACAAACATAGAGCACACGACAAGCAGGAACCAGGAAGCCGAACACACCACGGATACACAATGGTTGATCAGCACCACTGGCTTGCAGTGCACAGGTTAATATAGGGTTCCCTGATAGGGCCTAGGGTGGAGCCATGCTTAGAGGAGAGGTTATAAAACCCACCAGGTGAGAGTGGCTGGCCTCTTAGTTGGAACACATGAGGAGAGGTAAGCAAACAGGGAAAGATTACTGCATAACCATGACAGGGTGTGTATAGTATGCATGTAAAGGGGCGCATGTTTCCCGTTTTCCTGTCCCTGCACAAAGTGTAATTTTTGCAGGAAAAAAAGCTATTTAAAATCATTCGCCGCTATAATGAATTGTCAGCTCCCGTAATACAGAGAACAGTCATTGAAAGTCATTGATAAAAAAAAAAAAAATATGCGTGGGGGTCCCCCCAAATTCAATTACCAGGCCCTTCAGGTCCGGTATGGATATTAAGGGGAACCCCGGGTCAAATTAAAAAAAAATAATGATGTGGGGTTCCCCCTAAATATCCATACCAGACCCTTCAGGTCTGGCATGGATTTTAAGGGAAACTCCACGCCAAATTAAAAAAAAAAATGGCGCAGGGGTCCCCCTCAAAATCCATACCAGACCCTTATCCGAGCACGCAACCTGGCAGGCCGCAGGAAAAGAGTGGGGACGAGAGTGCGCCCCCCCTCCTGAACCATACCAGGCCACATGCCCTCAACATTGGGAGGATGCTTTGGGGGTCTGTGACCCCTCAAAGCACCATGTCCCCATGTTGATGAGGGTCGGGCCGGTGGTTGTGGGGGTCTGCGGGCGAGGGGCTTATCAGAATCTGGAAGCCCCCTTTAACAAGGGGACCCCCAGATCCTGGCCCCCCCTGTTTGAAATGGTAAGGGGGTACAAAAGCACCTCTATCATTTCACAAAGAAAGTGTAAAAAAATGTTAAAAAACACACAGACACCGTTGGGAAAATATGGGAGCTCTGTGTGATGCCACTAACACAGTACAAGTCCTATGGGTGCTTCTGGGAAGAAAATATAGGAACTCTGTGTGATGCCACTAACACAGTACAAGTCCTATGGGTGCTTCTGGGAAGAAAATATAGGAACTCTGTGTGATGCCACTAACACAGTACAAGTCCTATGGGTGCTTCTGGGAAGAAAATATAGGAACTCTGTGTGATGCCACTAACACAGTACAAGTCCTATGGGTGCTTCTGGGAAGAAAAATATAGGAACTCTGTGTGATGCCACTAACACAGTACAAGTCCTATGGGTGCTTCTGGGAAGAAAATATAGGAACTCTGTGTGATGCCACTAACACACTAGAAGTCCTATGGGTGCTTCTGGGAAGAAAATATAGGAACTCTGTGTGATGCCACTAACACAGTACAAGTCCTATGGGTGCTTCTGGGAAGAAAATATAGGAACTCTGTGTGATGCCACTAACACAGTACAAGTCCTATGGGTGCTTCTGGGAAGAAAATATAGGAACTCTGTGTGATGCCACTAACACACTAGAAGTCCTATGGGTGCTTCTGGGAAGAAAATATAGGAACTCTGTGTGATGCCACTAACACAGTACAAGTCCTATGGGTGCTTCTGGGAATACAATATAGGAACTCTGTGTGATGCCACTAACACAGTGCAAGTCCTATGGGTGCTCCTGGGAAGAAAATATAGGAACTCTGTGTGATGCCACTAACACACTAGAAGTCCTATGGGTGCTTCTGGGAAGAAAATATAGGAACTCTGTGTGATGCCACTAACACAGTAGAAGTCCTATGGGTGCTTCTGGGAAGAAAATATGGGAGCTCTGTGTGATGCGAGCGGCCCCGCAATGCATTGCGGCCGGCACTGCGCTGGCTGCGCCGGCCGCAATGCATTGCGGGGCCGCTCGCATTACACGAATGTGATGCCAGCGGCCAAAATAGTTCTGGGCTCGCCGAGCGAGCGAACGCCCGGTGCTCGATGCGAACATGGGTTCGCATCGAGCACCGGGCCCATCCCTAGTCTTGATCTGAGTAAATATTTTGAGGTAGCCCATAAAAGACAAAGAACTTTTCCAGTATGACTTTGACTACAGTAGAAGTTCATTGATCTTTCATTGGGAAAGCCTGTACATACTGGGTGAAGTGATCTGTTATTACCAGGATGTTCCCTTGTCCACTTGTATCAGGCTCAAAGCACAGGAAATCAATGCATACCACTTCTTTAGGACTGCAGGTGGTCAATGGTGTGGCTCTAGTGGGTAGAGTCTTCAACTGGATACACTGCACAGATGTCCAGTTGTTCATGTTCACCAGTGTCATTATTACTGCATTCCTGTGTTTCTCAGCTAGGGAAAGCTTCCCCGTTGATCATCAGTAGGGATGAGCCGAACACCCCCCTGTTTGGTTCACACCAGAACCTGCGAACAGACCTAAAGCTTGTGTGAACTTTAGAACCCTATTAAAGTCTATGGGACTCGAACGTTCAAAATCAAAAGTGCTAATTTTAAAGGCTAATATGCAAGTTATTGTCATAAAAAGTGTTTGGGGACCTCGGTCCTGCCCCAGGGGACATGTATCAATGCAAAAAAAAGTTTAAAAAAAGGCAGTTTTTTCAGGAGCAGTGATTTTAATAATGCTTAAAGTGAAACAATAAAAGTGTATTATTCCTTTAAATTTCGTACCTGGGGGGTGTGTCAGGTCACCTGAGACCAGGTGACAGGTGCACTCAGTAGGAATTGGAAGTGCACCGCTAGGTAGTGGACCTTAGGACTGACTGCTGCGGATTGTACCCAGGGAGGTTCAGGAAGCAGGTCTACTGGATCACTAACACAGATCCCAGTGGGAACTAGAGCATAGATTCCCCAGGGCACGGAGTCTAAGAGCCAGCAGGTGTTCGCCAGAGCCTCTAGTGGTGAGGATGGACTTCGCTGCAGTCTGGCTCCAGGTCGCGACCCCCATGGTTTCACAGCTCACGCTCACAGTAGACTACAGGAGAAGGAAGCAGCAGGCTGGAACGACAAGGATAGTAAGGGGATAAGGCAGAGGTCAGGGTAAACAGGAACAACAGAGTACACGCCAAAGGTTCAGGGTCACAGGCAGACAGGGATGGTCGGGGACATGCCAAAGGGGCAAGATCACAAGCAGACAGGAATAGTTGAGAACACGCCAAGGTCGGTAACAGAGACAAACATAGAGCACACGACAAGCAGGAACCAGGAAGCCGAACACACCACGGATACACAATGGTTGATCAGCACCACTGGCTTGCAGTGCACAGGTTAATATAGGGTTCCCTGATAGGGCCTAGGGTGGAGCCATGCTTAGAGGAGAGGTTATAAAACCCACCAGGTGAGAGTGGCTGGCCTCTTAGTTGGAACACATGAGGAGAGGTAAGCAAACAGGGAAAGATTACTGCATAACCATGACAGGGTGTGTATAGTATGCATGTAAAGGGGCGCATGTTTCCCGTTTTCCTGTCCCTGCACAAAGTGTAATTTTTGCAGGAAAAAAAGCTATTTAAAATCACTCGCCGCTATAATGAATTGTGGGCTCCCGTAATACAGAGAACAGTCATTGAAAGTCATTGATAAAAAAAAAAAAATATGCGTGGGGGTCCCCCCAAATTCAATTACCAGGCCCTTCAGGTCCGGTATGGATATTAAGGGGAACCCCGGGTCAAATTAAAAAAAAATAATGATGTGGGGTTCCCCCTAAATATCCATACCAGACCCTTCAGGTCTGGCATGGATTTTAAGGGAAACTCCACGCCAAATTAAAAAAAAAATGGCGCGGGGGTCCCCCTCAAAATCCATACCAGACCCTTATCCGAGCACGCAACCTGGCAGGCCGCAGGAAAAGAGTGGGGACGAGAGAGCGCCCCCCCCCTCTTGAACCATACCAGGCCACATGCCCTCAACATTTGGAGGATGCTTTGGGGGTCTGTGACCCCTCAAAGCACCATGTCCCCATGTTGATGAGGGTCGGGCCGGTGGTTGTGGGGGTCTGCGGGCGAGGGGCTTATCAGAATCTGGAAGCCCCCTTTAACAAGGGGACCCCCAGATCCTGGACCCCCTGTTTGAAATGGTAAGGGGGTACAAAAGCACCTCTATCATTTCACAAAGAAAGTGTAAAAAATTGTTAAAAAACACACAGACACCGTTGGGAAAAGTCCTTTATTAAAAATAAAAAAAAGTCTCCAGCGGTGGTAATCCACTCTTGCTATCCAGCGATGGGTGGTCTCTGCTCCGGGGTCCAGCGATGGCTGATCTCTTCCGACGTCCAGCGCAGCATGTCCTGTCTCCATGGAGACACTGAGGGAATCCGTCTTAGCAGAGGAGGAGCAGGCCACTCCGTCACCTGACCCCGCCCCCCTCTGACGCAACGCAAGGGGGAAGCTGGGATTCCCCTGTGACGTACGGGTCACCCCGCCCCCTCTGATGTAACGGAAACATGCTTTACATCAGAGGGGGCGGGTCACCATTACATCACTGGGGAAGCCTGGGTTTCCCCAGTGACGTACGGGTGACCCCGCCCCCTCTGATGTAACGCAGGTTCCCGTTACATCAGAGGGGGGCGGGGTCAGGTGATGGAGTGGCCCGGTCCTCCTCTGCAGACAGGATTACCGCAGTGTCTCTGTGGAGACAGGACGCGCAGCACTGGACGTCGGAAGAGATCAGCCATCGCTGGACCCCCGAGCAGAGACCACCCGTTGCTGGAAAGCAAGAGTGGATTACCACCGCTGGAATCTTTTTTTTATTTTTTTTATTTTTAATAAACGACTTTTCCCAACGGTGTCTGTGTTTTTTAACAATTTTTTTACACTTTCTTTGTGAAATGGTATGGGTACTTTTGTACCCCCTTACCATTTCAAACAGGGGGGGCCGGGATCTGGGGATCCCCTTGTTAAAGGGGGCTTCCAGATTCTGAAAAGCCCCTCGCCCGCAGACCCCAACAACCACCGGCAAGGGTTGTGGGGAAGAGACCCTTCTCCTCATCAACATGGGGACATGGTGCTTTGAGGGGTCACAGACCCCCAAAGCATCCTCCCAATGTTGAGGGCATGGGGCCGGGTACAGTTCAGGAGGGGGGGGGGGCGCTCTCTCGTCCCCCCCTCTTTTCCTGCGGCCTGCCAGGTTGCGTGCTCAGATAAGGGTCTGGTATGGATTTTAAATTTGCTGTGGAGTTCCTCTTAAAATCCATGCCAGACCTGAAGGGTCTGGTGTGGATATTTAGGGAGAATCCACGTCATTTTTTTTTAAATTTGACCCGGGGTTCCCCTTAATATCCATACCAGACCTGAAGGGCCTGGTAATTGAATTTGGGGGTACCCCCACGCTTTTTTTTTTATCAATGACTTTCAATGAATGTTCTCTGTATTACAGGAGCCGGCAATTCATTATAGATGATGATGATTTTAAATAGCTTTTTTTCCTGCAAAAATGACACTTTGTGCAGGGACAGTTCTAAGCATGGGAAACATGCGCCCCCTTTACATGCATACTATACACACCCCAGGTACGAAATTTAAAGGAATATTACACTTTTATTGTTTCACTTTAAGCATTATTAAAATCACTGCTCCTGAAAAAACGTCCGTTTTTAAAAAAATGTTTTGCATTGATACATGTCCCCTGGGGCAGGACCCAGGTCCCCAAACACTTTTTATGACAATAACTTGCATATAGGCTTTTAAAATTAGCACTTGAGATTTCTCATAGACTTTTACAGGGTGCTTGCGGCTTTTCGAATTTGCCGCTAACACCCCAAATTGTTCGCTGTTCGGTGAACAGGCGAACAGGCAATGCTCGAGTCCAACATGAGTTTGACTCAAACTGGAAGCTCATCCCTACTCATCAGTGGGTACCCCGCTTTAATTCAGTCTATTACAGAGTGGTGAATCAACCTGACTCCCTCTGGCTACTGAATTAGCAGAAGGTTTCACTGGAAACTTTAGAGCATTTAGAGCCATACAAAAGAGTGAATCTTCTGCTTTATTCCTCTTTAAGTCTTTTTGGCAGGCCTCCATCTCCCTCTTCGGTCAGATCATACTAAAGCTTGGGAATTCCTATGGCAGTAGCCCTGACAGCCTCAGTCCCTGACGCTCCATGGACCTAATTCTTAAACACCCACAGTTCGTAAGGCTCAGCAGAACCAGCATGATCTAACACAGTGGCATGGGTTAAACTCCACTTTAGCTGCTGGAACAGCTAATCACTTTGGTCGAACTGCTCTTATTGTATCAACTCTTGAGACTTTTAGGCCCTTTAGCTTGATGAGCTTAGCCAGACGACTCCAGATCCTCCTTTGCTTATCACTTGAGAGTTCATTGAGGGGTTGAACTATCTTGACAAAAATTTCCACTAACCTTTAGTAGGAGCAGAACCCCAGGAACAATCTGAACCAAAATGTCATGGTCTTGGTCATACGGGTCAGTGGCCACTCCTTCAATGGAGACTATGTGTCCCAGGTAGGAGACAATAGCTGTCAGAACTGGCGCTTCACCAGGGAAAATTTCAGTCCCTATTCATGCGGTCACTTCAATACTTTATCCAGACACTGCTGGTGTTCCTTCAGCATTCTTCCAAAGACAACAAGGTCATCCAAATACTTCAGCATAAACTTCATATCAATGTAGACAAAATCTCACCCAAGCTCTACCGCATATGTATAGGATAATGAATAATGGTGCTGAGGCCATTGTGTCCCATACATCAAAAAGAGTGATTCAATTGCTTCTTAAATCTTTATTGAGCACAGACAGCAGTTTAATATCAAAACGCTAACATGTTTCGGCAAAAGCCTTCCTCATAGCATACAGATTTATAATAAAATCAAGTTTATATAGGAAAAGGTACCAATTTCTCCAAAAAAGGGGGCGGTACAATCCAATTTAAAATCAATTAACAATTAAAACCATGTGAGGTTGGTATAACCAGGGAAAAAGGGGAGAGGGAAAGAATGGAAAACAGACTGAAAACTATAGGGCAAACAATTACTAACCCCCTGTGGAATCAAATTATATTTTAAAAACAAGTTCACATCCATTCTACTGTTCATTCCACTATGAAATCGAGTATTCAATCTGTGTATCCACCACACCTCCTGCTGAAGTAGGGCATGGTGTGTATCTCCCCCTAACAGATCTTCTCACCTGTTCCAGACCGCAAAAAAAAAAAAAAAAAAAAAGACTCCAATTACCACCATGAACTATTCTAAAATGTTTAGATACATATGAAATATTTTTTGCATTGCTATTTAAAGTGTAATTTTAGTGTTCTGATATTCTAATATGTAAATTACGCATAGTGCATCCCACATACTGTACTCTACAAGTACTGCAATCAATTAGGTAGACAATCATCTTTGAGTTACAATTTATAAAACTTTTTACTGGATACGTTCTACCTGTTGAAAAATAAATAACAGACTTGCTTTTTCTGTGTCTTTTACACTGCTTATAGGTGTTATAACCACAGAGGTAGGAGCCCACTGTCCCCAACCACGAACTGGAAGGGGAAATGGAACGAAATAACAAAGGCAATAGCATGGTACCCAAAGTAGGAGCTTTCATACTAGAAGAACTGCACCCCTGTCTTAAAATATGATGCAAAGTTTTATCTGCATATAAGACAGGAAGGCAGTGTTTTATAATAGAAACAATCTGGTTATATTGTTGTGAGTAAGTGGTCACAAAGTGAACATCTCCCCTCCCACTGGACTGTGCCTTCTTACTGATAGAAGAGGAATTCCCAATCAGATCACCATGTTCTCTATTTTTTGTCAATCTTCTGTCTCTATCTATTGAATATCCGCTATATCCTCACTCTCTCAACCTACTGGAAACAATGTTACATTCTTTAACAAAATCCTTATCAGAAGAACAATTTTTCCTTGCTCTGATGAACTCACAAATTGGCAATGCCCGCACTGTATGTGCTGGGTGACAACTCCATGCCAACAGAAGTGAGTTACCTGCATATTGCTTCCTGTAGGTGCTGGTAGAAACTATTCCACTATCCACACATCCCACCAAAGTCAAATCCAGATAATCAATACTAACCAGATCTGAAGTGCGGGTAAACTCCAAATTCAGATGATTAGCATTGAGATAAGCCAAAAATGAGTCCAATACATTGGCTGGCCCCTTCCATACAAATATCAAATCATCCAGAAAGCGACAATACCAATCAATTTATTCTCCATATGGGTTACTTTGGGAGAAGAGGAAAGTCTCCTTCCACCAACCCATATATAAATTTGCAAGAGAAGAGGAAAATGTTTAACCCATTGATGCACCACGGCACTGTAAATAATATTTAGAATCAAACATGAAATAGTTGTATTTTAGCAGGAATTCTATGGCTATCCACAAAAATTCGCACAATTCCCGCTTATAACAACTATAATGTGTAAGGTGATATTTAACAGCTTGAAGTGCCAGGTGGTGTGGTATGCAGGAGTATAATGTTTTAACATCCACTGTGATCCAACTATTGGACGACCATTTTATCTCATGTGTATGTGCCAATAGATGCCCTGTATCCCTAAAATAGGGTAAGCATTTAACTAAAGGTTGTAAATGCTCATCCACCCAGTCACTGAGTCTTTCTAGTGAGAATCCAATACCCGCTATTATTAGGGGTCCCTGAACAGGGGATTGTTGCTTATGTACTTTTGGAAGATGGTGGAATATTGGGGTCACAGGTTTATCTGTAAATATGAAATCAATAATCTTCTGTTCTAAAACTCCACCATCATCCAAAAGTTGCAACAAGTGGGTAAAACTTCATATTACCCACTGTCCACTCCATCAGTCCCTGAAAAGTTGCAGAAGCTCCAATCAAGTACTGGGGCATTCTTTCAAATTCATAGAAGTACATTGGGCATATGAAGGCAGTCTTCCTTGTTTTTAGGGTGCACAGGGATCTGGTGGTATTTGCTCCTCAGGTCCAGGATGCTAAACCACCTGGCCCCTGGAAAACATTGAACTGCATCTTCTATTTGTGGGATGGTGTATTGATCAGGAATGGTTCTTCTTTTCAAAGATGATTAACATTGCTTTTGATAGAGCTGTTTTTTTTATTCTGAACTACTATGATGGGAGATGTGTCAAGACTCCCAAATTACCCCAGTTCTTACAACTCTCCAAACAGGATTTTCTGAGCACTTTCTCTGAAGAGTTTGTCTTGTTGTAGGTGTACGTAATGCTGAGTACTTTTCAGACACCATATATCAAACTCATTCCTTGAAAACAGTTTTCCCACCTCAGAAGCTGGGCCTGGAGGCTGTTCTTCCAGTCTAGCGGTATTGGAGTATCTGCTGGATAGAGGCATTCTGCAGGGATTTCACCTTCTGCTCCCCCTACTGAAACAGAAGGCTAATAAGTGTAGTGTGGAATTCACCTGACAAAGCAGAATTTGGGCGAGTTAGTGGTGTTGTGGACACTGACTGGAATGTTCCTCAAGATCTCTGTAGCATTTAATCAAGATCACCTCATGGATCAGCTCTTTCCCAGAGTCTCTTGTCTTCTAGGTCTGCTTCTAGTATGACCTAGGGTTCTGATTGTTTCCAGTTTAACTTCAATGAGGCTCAAAAGCAAGCCACCTCCCCTGGCTGAAAAACGTTATCTTCTCCAGCTGCCATATTCTTTCCACTTCCCCCTTCTGGGGGCCTCTGCTTTTGGACCAATTGCTGTTACATCAGCTGTAACACAAGGTACACTCCCTCGAATGATTATGCACTTTTAGGAACTAGGAGCTTTCTTAACAGATTCATGTTCGTCCCCATGCTTAAGAGCTCTTTGTGGACATGGAGACTGGGAAGACACAGTGGCTAGTATATTAAATTCCCCTGACTGCCCAATGACTAGGGAGTAAAATTATAGCTTGATATTTGGAATCAGTTGTAGGGAAATGTATCTGTCACAATGCCCCAGATCCTTACATCTTCATATAGGCCAGTGTTTCAGGTGTTTGTCATGGTCTTGGTACAGCAGAGTTACTTGGGCACCCAAATGGAAAGGAGCTCTCATGTAAATCCTTTCCACATGAAAGGACGCCACAGGAAAGGCACCTACTAGTATATTCTGGACTTTTTTGGAAGCCGTCAGAGATGCAGCTCAGGTTTGCTGGACATGTATTCCTCTTTGTTTTGAAGTTTGATGCTTTGGAGGCTGGTGTGATTTCCTCCTCATACAATGGAATCTGACGATGAGGGAGATGTTTTTAAATGCTTATTTCGGGTATCAGATGAGGCTGTATTTAAAGGCCTCTTCTTCTTTGTGTCAAATTTTAAATTGGTGCCAGCTGTTGCACTTGCAGTGCACTTGTAGTGCAGAGTGGATTTGCCTTTGGTAAATCAACCCCAGTGTGGATATTTCTGAGCTGATTATCTGTTGCATTTATCAACCCAAACTCCACTGTCCATCTTTGCATAGTGCCTTCCTCTACACTTTTATCTTCAATTGTTCTTCCCCTTGTATAGTCCTTATGAATTCAGGATACTTATGTCTTTCACTGCCTTTCTGAGCCTTCAGCTGATGGTGTCTAACGGCTGTACCCTTTTAAGTGGGGATGAGCTGTAGGTACCTGGGTTCAGTTTGATGCAGATTTAGCAGTAATGCATGAAGTTTGGATATTGGGTCTGAACCCTATTGAAGTCAATAGGAGACAGAACTTAGAAATCAGTAATGGTAATTTTCTGGGCTGTAAATCAAGGGATTTACAGATAAGTGAGGTGGCTAATGGCCTGGGGAATATATACCAATGAAAAAAATGTAAACGTATCATTCAGTGTGAAGTGTTATTTCTTAGGAAGCTTAAGGCATCCCATACATACCAGCAGGTTGAATGAAAAAAAATGATCTGATTTCCCACTTCACACATTCAATGTGGATGGGGGAATCACTCCTACTGTGGTATTGTATTCTGACAGCAATTGGAATACAATGATCAGTGTTGCGAACTATAGCCGGTGGCACTAATCATTTGGGAAAAACCCAACTGGCTGGTTACATATTACATAGTTACATAGTAGGTGAGGTAAAAAAAAGACACAAGTCCAACCTATGTGTGTGATTATATGTCAGTATTACCTTGTATATCCCTGTATGTTGTGGAGTTAGATCGACTTGCATACAACCAGCCTGCTCATACATGGATCTAAATATTGCCGTTCCCTGTTAAACTGGCCGAATTTTGATCAGTGTATGGCTGGCTTAAAGGGCAATGTCAGAGAATGGCTTTGTGTCCTTTGATTGGCTATAGTCTTAGCCTATGATGCCGCTCCATAGCTTCAGCCTATGGTGCGGCTCCAATTAGGATTGGATTACTATTTAAGCACACGGCGCAGAGGTGTGGGCATACCCCTGATGACGTCACGTTGTGACGAAACGATCGTCGGGTAACCACGCCCACACGTCCTGCGCATGCGCGATCGCGATTTAAAACTCTTGGATAGAGTTTTTTTCATATGTTCAATAGCGCTGTCAGTTTTATTGCTTTGCTGGCGTTTTTTCTGCTAATTTTACTTGTGTGTACCTATGGCAGTTTTATATTGTCCTTAATGCTCGATGGAGCTTTATTAAAGGATCCCCTTTTAAAACTTACTATACAATTTGGAGCCTCTTATTTATCTTTTTTGGGCAACTTCCTGGAATATCTGCTGCATTACAAGCATCCAGTTCCTGGGAAAAGGCTACGGCTGTTGCAGAGATCGACACCTGACACCATCTTGCTACGCTTTTTATGACCATCAGTCTGGTAAGCCTCCATTCATATCTTACGATTAATTGTTGGGATCTACGTGGTCAAATTGAACACTGCCCATGTTATTCCTATAACACGACTTGAAGGAGTTTATTTTGTTCACATCACGTTTTCCATAGCATTTTTTGTCCTTTAAGGATATATGGATATTTATTTGGACTTTATTGCACCATTTTGATTTTATTAATATTATCACTTTTATGCGCATACATAGATTTTTTATTTTTATGTATGATTTTTTCACACTATTTTGGGGTTTGGTTATTCATGATTTGATCATACTCTATTAATATATATATCTTTTTCACCATTTTTAGGTATTGCAATTATACACTAAATAGTCACTTTCTTTAAACTTTATTGTGAGCGCTGCACTTTTTTTCCTTTAATCACAGTTTATGCCCGGTATTTGGGTTTTAGTGTTCAGCTGCCTTGATTACTATCTACTGAGCGCAGATTGTTCCACCTTTTAGTTGCAGAAGAAGGGGCATGACTTCTAAAAACACTCTGCAAGTTCACAAATTACAGGAACTCAGGTGTTTGCACATGCACGCGCGGGCGAGAATAGTGGTATACATTGATGAGCAGGTGCATGCCCCATGGCCCATGCATGGAATGACAGTTCCTGCCGCACAGTGCCCTATTTAAAGCCAGCAGGCTAAATCACAAGTTTCTGAATGATCTTCCGCTCCCCGTGTGTTCCTGAGTTCCTGTGCCTATTACTATTGTATTTCCTGTTAACGACCCGGATTGCCTTTGACCTGTCTTGTCTCCATTCCTGGCTTTGACCCTCGGCTTGTTCCATTCACTTCGCTTCAGCTTGCTGATCTGTGTATGACCGCTGGCTTGCTCTTCTGACTCCACTGCTGTCTGATTATATCAGGGCGGGGCTCAGCCCTTCCTTCTCTGAGCTGGCCGCTCTGCTGTCGGCTAATTTCCAGCTCCTATCTCTCCATGGTGAATCACCTGCTGATGATATCCTGCTTGTCAGTCCTGCCTACTTAAGCCGTCCAACCCAGATGGTCACATCTCTAGAGACGCTCTCCTGTGTTCCTGTTAAAGACTTGCTTGGCCTTCTGGCTCCAGATCCTGCTTGCTGTTCTACTACGCTCATCTCTGGCTTTTCTCTGTTTACCTTTTTTTATTATTATTAAACAAGTGAGATTTAACTGTACTTCTGTCTCAGTCTGATTCTTGGTTTCTGACAGATTACCAATGTATGACCCCGGCAGACTCCTGACTCTGCTTGCTGCTTTACTCCTAGCTGATATTCCATGCATGACTACTGGCCCAGCTCCTGACTCTGCTCCTGGCTCGCTTTTCTGCCAAGTCTCATCTGGTACTCCGAGGGACTCCTGACCACCAGCTCGTCAGTCACTATCCAGCAGACATCTCATCATTACAGCCTGTCGCAGCTGGCAACCCCTTGTTCTTTGAGCATAGCACTCCCTGTTACCATCTTCAGGAAGACCTCTCAGCACTTCGGCCTCTGACCTGGTAGGTGACAGGCAACTTTTAAATACAAAAATCTTTCAAATTACATTCTTAAAGCTGTGGTTTCACAGAACATTCAAACAGAATAATTGCCATAAAACAGAAAAATGTAGCTGATTTCAAGTAACTCTTTTAAACCTTTTTGGACAGACCACTATACACTGTATAAGCATTGTACACATTTGAGGCACACAATGTCATCCTTTTATTAGGAGACAATTTGAAAGACAGGGAGTGGGCATTTATCAAACAAAAATATAAAATAAAAATGTAGTTGCTCACAAATTATAGTATCTCACAAAAGTGAGTACACCCCCTTACATTTTTGTAAATATTTTATTAGACCTTTTCATGTGACAACACTGAAGAAATTGCACTTTGCTACAATGTGAAGTAGTGAGTGTACAGCATGTATAACAGTGTAAATTTGCGGTCCCCTCAAAATAACTTACACATTCATTAATGTCTAAACCACTGGCAACAAAAGTGAGTACACCCCTACGTGAAACTGTCCAAATTGGGCCCAAAGTGCAAATATTTTGTGTGGCCACATTATTTTCCAGCACTGCCTTAACCTCTTGGGCATGGAGTTTACCAGAGCTTTACAGGTTGCCACTGGAGTCCTCTTCCACTCCTCCATGATGACATCACAGAGCTGGTGGATGACCTTGTGCTCCTCCACCTTCCATTTGAGGATGCCCCACAGATGCTCAATAGGGTTTAGGTCGGGAGACATGCTTGGCTAGTCCATCACCTTTACCCTTAGCTTCTTTAGCAAGGCAGTGGTCGTCTTGGAGGTGTGTTTGGGGTCGTTATCATGTTGAAATACTGCCCTGTGGCCCAGTCTCCAAAGGGAGGGGATCATGCTCTGCTTCAGTATGTCACAGTACATGTTGGCATTCATGGTTCCCTCAATGAACTGTAGATCCTCAGTGTTGGCAACACTCATGCAGTCCCAGACCATGACACTCCCGCCACCATGGCTGTAGGCAAGACACACTTGTCTTTGCACTCTTCACCTGGTTGCTGCCACACATGCTTGATACCATCTGAACCACATACGTTTATTTTGGTCTCATCAGACCACAAGACATGGTTCCAGCAATCCATGTCCTTAGTCTGCTTGTCTTCAGCAAACTGCTTGCAGGCTTTCTTGTGCACTATCTTTAGAAAAGACTTCTTTCTGGGACAACAGCCATGCAAACCAATTTGATGCTTTGTGCAGCGTATGGTCTGAGCACTGATAAGTTGACCCCCAACCCTTCAACCTCTGCAGCAATGCTGGCAGCACACATATGTCTATTTCCCAAGGACAACCTCTGGATATGAAGTTGAGTCCTGTTCTGAGTGTAACCTGTCCTGTTAAACCGCTGTATGGTCTTAGCCACTGTGCTGCAGCTTTGTTTAAGATGTCGCGATGCCATCAGGCATGAGTCTGGTCGCGGGTCCCGCAGACTCGTTCGCCGCGGGGATACCCGCGATCGTCTCACGGGATGGCTGAACGAGGAGATGCGGAAGTAAACAGCATCTCCCGTTCTGCCTAGCAACTAGTGACACAGATCTCTGCTCCCTGTGATTGGAGCAGAGATCAGTGTTCACTAGCTCACAGCCACGCCCCCCCACTGTTAGTAACACGCCTCTATGTCTGATGTGTCCGCCATAAAGCCGCATTTACTAGTAAAAAAAAATTATTAATATAAATGCTATAAAACTATCCCCTATTTTGTAAACGCTATAACTTCTGCGCAAACCAATCAATAATCGATTATTGTGATTTTTTTTTTTTACCAAAAATATGTAGAAGAATACGTATCGGCCTAAACTGAGGAAAAAATAATTTTTTTTATATATTTTTGGGGGATATTTATAATAGCAAAAAGTAAAAAATAATGAGTTTTTTTCAAAATTGTCGCTCTTTTTTTGTTTTGTAGCGCAAAAAATTAAAAACGCAAGGGCGATCAAATACCACCAAAAGAAAGCTCTATTTGTCAGAAAAAAAAAGGACGTCAATTTTGTTTGGGAGCCACGTCGCACGACCTCGCAATTGTCAGTTAAAGCGACGCAGTGCCGAATCACAAAAAGTGGTCTGTTCTTAAGCCAGCAAAATGGTCCGGTCTGAAAGTGGTAAAATAACAAAAAAGAAAAATATTGGAGAGTTTAATAAAAGACCAAATAGATGAGTTTTTGCTAGAAAAATATATTTAAGCATTAGACAGGATTCATGAAAGACAGAAGTTGAACAAATCGGATTTCTTTTTTTATGAGGCGGTAAGGAAAACCTTAGAAAAAGGAATGTCTGTGGATATAGTATACTTGGATTTTGTAAACGCGTTTGACACAGTTCCCCACACACGCTAATGTGTAAGGTATATAGTCTACAGGTTTTCAAAAATCATTTTGTAAATGGATAGAAAACTGGCTAAAGGACCGTATTCAGAGAGTAGTGGTTAATGATTCATACTCTGAATGGTCTAATGTTGTTAGTGGTGTAACTCAAGGTTCAGTATTGGGACACTTTAGGGTGTGGGATTAAAAGTACCATTTCAGTCTTTGCAGATGCCACCCAACTATGCAGTGGAATAATGTCCTTACAGGATGTCTCCAACTTACAAGCCAACCTCAATGCACTGTTTAATTGGGCATCTACAGTATGTGGCAATTGAGGTTTAATGTTGATAAATGTAAAGTTATGCACTTGGAGGCTAAAAATATGCATGCATCTTAAAAACTGGGGGGTGTACAACTGGGGGAATCAATGGTGTAGAAGTATCTGGGTGTTCTGGTAGATCATAAGCTTAATAATAGCATGCAATGCCAAGCTGCTGTTTCCAAAGCGAGCAAAGTCATTTCTTGTATTAAAAGAGGGATAGACTGCAGAGAGAGCGGCTACTTGTTTTATCTTCTGGGCTTAGTGCTGGAGCTTAGGTGTCACAGACAGCTGGTGGTTCCAGTGCAGGTTCTGGCAGAGACCCTCAGGAGCCAAAATTGAGATAAGCTGCAATATTAAAATAGCTCTGGGACCGCTATCATAGCGCTGATTCAAAATGCTGGCTGGGACGCAAGCAGTTAAATTTGAGACTGCATTTATTTGCTAGTTATCTATTGATATATCATTCAGCAGAGGTCCCCTATAAAATCTCTCAAGAGCCTGTCAATAATACACTTAAATATGCACACAAAAAAACACATTTTTCTATTTATAGCTGCCTGGGTTTAGTACCAGAACAATGTCCCATAGGACCCAAGGCAGAGAGGCAAAATGCATACCTACTAAGTTGGGGCACAGGAATGATGGCCACAGACCACCTTTTGGTTCATGGAGAACCTAGCGTGGGTGGAGTGTTGTGACAAGCTGAGGTATAATTGGACACTGCTTATCTATGATAAAACAGGCATGCTTAAACCAGTGTGATTTAATCACAATAAGCATTGTAAAAAGACTAACAATGAGAAAAAATATTTTTCTTCCTGTCTGGGAACTAAGGTAGTTTATAACTACTCAATCTCCTCTTGCAAGAGTGTAAATATAATACTGTAATTTGGTCTTTTTATAAAAAACACAAAAATTATGTTTTTGGTATAAACCTTGGTGGAAGTTATTTCCAAATAAAGCTTTTATTATTATTTTTTTTTATTTTGAGTTGAGATTTACAAAAATAAATGAAATAAAAAAAAAAAAGGGGCTTAAGAAATTATAAGAACTGATTTAGGTTAACGTACGATAAAATAAAAACTCTGGGCAATAAACTGAAAAACATTCTGTGCATTAAAGTAAAAAACTTTCTGCATGCAGCTGCTGTCCAACCCCCCAATACCTAACTGAGCTTAATCCAGTGATGTGCACGGAACCAGAGGCTCGCTCCCTCTTCACTGGCTCAGACACAGCAGCAGACACTGACTGCTGTCTATCACAGCCAGTGAGGAGGGAGAGGAACTCAGTAGGCATGCATGAGGGCAGTCGGCGGGGGGGGGGAGCCAGGAGCGTCAGTGGGGGACCAGAGAAGAGGTGGAACGGAGCAGCTCTGTGCACACAGCAGGTAGATATAACATGTTTGTTATTTAAAAAAAATATAATGTAATTTAAACCTTTACAATCACTTTAACCACTTCAATACCCTGCACTGTCATATGACGTCCACAAGGTGGATCTCCCATCCTGGGTGGACGTCATATGACATCCTCCCATTACCAGCTGTCTAGGGGGCACGCCCACGGCTTCGCTCGGGACCCGGTGCGCGTGCCCGTCGGCCGCGATGTGGGAACACAGCAGGACCGTGGATCTGTGTGTGTAAACACACAGATCCACGTCCTGTCAGTGGAGAGGAGACCGATGGTGTGTTCCCAGTACAGAGGATCACCAATTGGTCTCCTCCCCTTGTGAGTCCCCTCCCCCCACAGTTAGAATCACTACCATAGGGAACATATTAACCCCTGCAGCGCCCCCTAGTGTTAACCCCTTCCCTGCCAGTCACATTTACACAGTAATCAGTGCAATTTTATAGCAACGATCGCTGTGTAAATGTGAATGGTCCCAAAAATGTGTCAAAAGTGTCTGAGGTGTCCACCGCAATGTCACAGTCACGAAAAAAATCGCAGATCGCCGCCATTACTAGTAAAAAAAAAATAAAAATGCAATAAATCTATCCCCTATATTGTAGACGCTATAACTTTTGCGCAAACCATTAAATAGACGCTTATTGCGATTTTTTTTTTTAGCAAAAATATATAGAAGAATACATATCGGCCTAGACTGAGTAAAAAATTTGTTATTTTTTTTAAAATGGGATATTTATTATAGCAAAAAGTAAAAAATATTATGTTTTTTTCAAAATTGTCGCTCTTCTTTTGTTTATAGCGCAAAAAATAAAAACCGCAGAGGTGATCAAATACCACCAAAAGAAAGCTCTATTTGTGGGAAAAAAAGGACGTCAATTTTGTTTGGGTGCAATGTCGCACGACCGCGCAATTATCAGTTAAAGCGGCGCAGTGCCGAATCACAAAAAGTGCTCTGGTAAGGAAGGGGGTAAAATCCTCCGGGGCTGAAGTGCACAGATATTGTGGGGAGCACCTCCCCAATTGCTATCAGAGTACTAGACTTCCTACATGGTTGGCCTAGGTTTGCCCAAGAATCTAAAACCTAGGATATCTCCAGCTGTTCACCTGTGTTACCAAAGCTACCCTGGACTTTTTTCATGGGGATAATCACAACTAACTGTTTGTGTTCTGAACCGTTTTACTGAAGTAGTGAAACTGCTGTTTCAATTTTTGGTACATACTGAATAGTTAAGACACCTGAGGGTTACTTATGTTTCTCAGGGCCTCTTGGTCAGATATCTGAGGTTGCGTTCCTTGGTCTGCATACCTCCGGCACTATTTATGGATTGTCCACTCTACCTGATGGATTTATTTTATGAAGAATGCTGTTAATTATGATGTGAATTATTACAGAGGGATCTTGCTGTTGGACAATTTAAAGCATATAAGAACCAAGAGGCCCACCTGGCTCCACCTAAAACTACAATATAATTTTGGAGTAAATAACGCTATAAATTATAATAAAATAGATTTATACATTTATCTGCACTGCCACTAGCGTATGTTGGCTCTCATGAAAGCATCCACATCTATTTGGCATATACTAGTTCTAGGGTAGCAAATATAGATGGACTGAGGAACAGCTACCAAAGGCTATCAAAGTTAACTTATTGGTGTTTTGCTTGGTGACCAGTTCCCTTTTAATGGGGTTGATTTTTACTGAAAGTATGAAGAACGTTCACATACAAACAAACAGGCTAAAAATATTATATCTCCTTGCTCCATATGAAAGAATTTAATTTCCTCCTGAATCCTGTCCCAGGGACATTTGTGTACACTGGAAACAGATGGTTTAAACATGCAAAGCATCACCTGAGCAGAATGACCTGAAGGATAATGGAAGACTCTGGCTTGCAGACATCAGCTGCTATCTGAGGGCTGCAGAGTATTTGCAGCGACAGGAACACATTTTTTCATTATGTCCTCATATGAGAGTTTATGCAAATACTGCACAAGTAACATCCTGAGACTATGCTTTTACTCCTGAAAAACGATTCTAACTTTTCCCGCTAACTACCTTATTTAGCTATGATGTCAATAAGGCAAGGAAAATTCAAAGAGCCAGTCATGACTGAGCTTATGCAAGGATATTAATACATTGAGTTTTAAACAGAATCTTTTGTCAGTTTGAAAACTTCAAAAGTAAGCATCCTGAATAAGAGCAGAAATCATAAGTTGTACATTGTTACCTATTCAGAGAAACCACATCTGTGAATTTCTCTGATTTAGTCTCATGCTAATGAGGAATGGATTTCCCTGACTTGATTGCTAAGCGCCACCAATCGCCATCACCCTACTTAGTAAAAGTGTCTTAGCTGGGCACAGAGGTCCCATTGGGCACTGGAATGGCAGTTCACAGAGGGGGAAGCAGAATGATTTCCAGGAATTTAATAAGCAGTTCGCTATTCTCACCAACACTTTACATTTTTGGTAGTCAGGGGTACTTTACATTAAACATGTAATAGGTACTTTTTTTCCCCTTTTTTATTAATGAGATTTTAATTTTAACTACTTCAATACAGGGCACTTAAACACCTTCCTGCCCAGACCAATTTTCAGCTTTCAGCGCTGTCGCAATTTGAATGACAATTGCACGGTCATACTACATTGTACCCAAACTAAATTTTTTATAATTTTGTTCCCACAAATAGAGCTTTCTTTTGGTGGTATTTGATCACCTCTATGGTTTTTATTTTTTGCTAAACAAATAAAATAACGCCGGAAATTTTGAAAAAAAATATGTTTTTTTTTGTTTCAGTTTCAAAACTTTGTAAATAAGTAAGGTTTTTCATTCACTGATGGGCACTGATGGGGCTGCACTGATGGGCACTGATGAGGTGGCACCAATGAAGTGGCACTGATGAGGTGGCATTGATGGGCACTGATATGTGGCAATGATAGGCAGCACTGATGGGCACTGATAGGTGGCACTGATGGGTGACACGGATTGGCACTGATAGGTGGCACAAATTGGCACTGATAGCTGGCACGGATTGGCATGGATAGGCAGCATGGATGGGCATGGATAGGCGGCACGGATGAGCATGGATGGGCACTGATAGGCAGCATGGATGGGCACTGATCGGTGGCACGGATGGGCACTGATAGGCGGCATTGTATTGTACTGATGGATGCCAATCAGTGCCAAACAATAATGCATGCCAATCAGTGATGCCCATTGTGGGCACTGATTGGCATCCATTATGGGCACTGATTGGCATCCATTGTGGGCACTGACTGGCATCCCTGGTGGTCTAGGGTGGCATACCTGGTGCTGGGCATCCCTGGTGGTCTGGTGGCATCCCTGGTGGTCCAGTGTGGGCATCCTCGGGGGGGGGGGGGGGGCTGCGCTGATAATCGATCAGCACAGACCCCCCTGTCAGAGGAGCAGCCGATCGGCTGACAAAGTGAGGAAAAGCCGATCAACAGCTCTTCCTATTTACACTGTGATCAGCCGTGATTGGACATGGCTGATCACGGGGTAAAGAGTCTCCGTCTCGGACTGTCGGACTGACACCCCGCAACAATGATCGCCCCGTGGGCGCGCAGCGGCTCAAAATTCTGATCACGTCATATGACGTGAGGTCAGGATTTTGAAAACACTTTGCAGCCATCATTCTCCTATATGGCAGGCGGCAAGTGGTTAAATATACAGTATAGCTCCATATCACGCTTTCTTGAAGAACATTTTTTGGCATTGGGTGCCACAAAATGCATATCCTTTATTGAAGAGGATGCACAAGGCCTGGCAGAGGCATAGACATAAGAAGCACCCTTCTCGGGAGCCACAGTGTAAAGGTATACCAGGGGTAGGAGCTTCTCCTGTCCATACATCACTCAGCCATTTGTCGCACTGTGCAGGACCAAACTGTCAAAGTGACAGCTTAGCCTTGCAGATTACACAGGTGTAAACAGGTTCATGTGGGGGTTTAGGAAAGTGTACGCTCATGCCCCTAGAGGTGGCCAGAGGTATTTGCTTAGAACACTTAAGGCAGCATTCTCCGTAAATGAACGACACTTGATCTTTCAGGACATTTATTTTGAACTCCCTCTCTGTTTTGGTCATGACTTACATTTCAGATAGACACCATTCACATCAGTCAAGCACACTGAGCAGTATTTCTGAGCTGCAGCCGCAGAGAAAGCACTGGTCTCTACCAGCCATTATACGTCACTGGTCCCTGTGACAGTGATATTATACTTTTGCACCACTTATAACTAAACTCCTTTACCCTCAATACTTTAGGGTCATACTGCTGGGTTCCTGTTAAACAAGCATTGTTCTTTAATGTATATGTTCACTACAGGGGTCCACCGTCAATCCCACCAGTCACCCCGCTTCCTGGCAGGCTGGCTAATATCTTTTAATAGACTCTCGTACTTTAATTCAATGCAGCAGGGACACCACCCTCAAGGGTTAACTTTTCCGCACTCAGAGTACTGGTATCAAATCGGTTTTGTGCAAATGTCTCTCCCTCTAAGTGATTGTGTTGTGCAATATACCTTGCATGCACTTCTTTTTGCATTCTCAAATAAACTTCAAACAAGGCAAAGCAATTTAACAACGGTAGTCACTTTACTGAAGAAATCCTACACAGGTACAACTTCACATGCCTTCACAGTCCCGACAGACAATAACATAGCCCTGAGGCCCCCTGGTGCCCCTGCCTCAAGATTGGGCCTATACCTTTTTGATAAAATAAAATCAGTCCTTTAAATTGGTTGTAAATGCTGAAGACTTTTTACCTTAATGCATTCTTTAAATTTAAATAAAAACCTTCCCGGTGCAGTTCCCCCCTCCTTTTTCTTACCTGAGCCCAATCTCAATCCACGCTGTGCACAAGAGCAAAGGCTCTATATACTCTCTCCCTCCTCCTCCCCCATTGGCTGATGCTGTTGTCTAACACAGCCAGTGAGGAGGGAGTGGGGCCAAGCCACACTGTGTGTGTCCAGGGACACACAAAGCACGGCTCGGTAAGGAGCCTGCATGAATGACCCAATAGCAAGTGACAAGCGGCTCGTGTGCACAACTATAGCAGGAAGATGTGGCCCGCGACCGAATAGCACGACGCTGACAGTGAGTAAGCTCGGAGGCTGAAGTTTGGGGTTATACAGTGATGGTGGAACCCCCTGCGAGGGAAGATTACTGTTTGTTTGAACTTTTTTGTTACCTTTAAATAAAAGTGGGCTGCCATGCCCTGAAAACCCAGTCTGGAGAGGCACGTTTCTGGAAAACTGCATGAACCACTTGAACCTAATCACCCCGATATCTTACAGGCTACACACCCTAATTGCAATAGGCTGTGCACACCTATGATGGGAACAGAAAGTGGCTGGGAAGTCAATCTGCTACGTCTAGTCCAACTAAGCTGATAGGATGTACCCGACTTGCAGGGAGAATACCTACAGTAAATAGATACAGGCAGATGAGACACAAGTGTAGAAAGAGTAGAGACACAGGTTAAAACCAGATACAAGAAAACTGGCCAAAGGGAAAGAGAAAGGAGAGACTATGAATGGCCCAAAGTTGGGTTAACACCATAGATGTGGGCAGGGGGTGTGCCAGGTATCCCTGGGCACACCCTAATCACTCTGTGCTGTGTTGATTGCCCCTACTGCCTGGGCTCCCCCTGTGTTGCGCCCCTCCACTGCAGTGCTGCTGGCTTCCCTCCTCTTTTATCCCCCCGGCTGCTGTGGGGGATATTTCAGGATGGAGAGCTTGGAGAAGGAGCTAATCAATTTATCAGCTCCTTCCTTTTCTAAATGAACACAGTGAACACACTCACTCATGGTGTTCAATCATAAGTGAAGCATAGTAAACTGTGTTTACTATGCTTCAATTCGTGAATGAACAGGAAGCCGCTCTGCAGAGAAGCCGCTGCAGAGAAAAGCATGTGTTTTTGAGCTTTGGGGGGCACGCCCTAATGCAATAGGCTGCACACACCTATGGTTAACACATAAAGACGCAAACAAGTCAAAGCATTCTACAGATGCTGTAACACTGAAATGAACTGTATATAATTGAAGATGTCTGATTTAACCCCAATTTTCATGTTAGGATACACTGTATTTGTATTTTCCTATAATGGACTACAGCTAGAAAAAAAAAAAACTGTAATTAAGCTTGCAATGGCATGTATTCTGTGGACAAGGAGATCTCAAAGTCCTTCCCAAGCTTAAAGGGAGATAAGGTTCTGGATGACTTGGTTATATCCCTGTGTTCTGCATTTAAATCACTGTAATCCTCTGAAGCAGAACTTCCATCAGAGTTGTAAGAGAATCAGTGATGGAACAAGCGGGTTAAACAGAACATACTGCACACTCCATCTTCACTGAATCTTCTGTCGCTTCTAATATAATACAACTCGCAAACAGTATATTACTTTTTCACATTTCTTTCCCTCTGAGAGGCACTACAAACTTACAAACTATTATACAACCCCATTCCTATTTCACTTACTCAAGGCCAACCATTTTTTGATGTTTTCTTTCTAAAGAGAAACTGAAGGCAAAAAAGGTCATGTTCACTCAATCTAACTTTAAAGTATATCCAAAGCCCCCCACCCATTTTATTTATTTATTTTTAAAAAGGTCAGAATAGTGTATGGAATAATTAGACCGCCCCTGCCAGGTTTTTATTGTTGTCCGAGATTGGCCCTGTCTATTTGCCCTGTTAATCCTTTTTACCTGGATATACTGTAAAGTTGGAAAACAGAAAGTAAAGGGGAAACAAGCTCATATTCCAGTGCCTCCGGATGATGAATTTCTCCACAATGCCTTTAGCTACAGAGATGAATGAGGGCTTGTTTTAAGTGCTTTCATTGCTTGTTCATAACATTAAAATACTTTTGTTTGCATAGTCTGAGCACTTTAAAGAAAATATACAAATCCACAGGCTGAACAGGTTAAAGTGGGAGTAAATCTCCCATCTCTGACTTTTACCTATAGGTAAGCCTATAATAAGGCTTACCTATAGATACTGTAAATATCTCCCAAATGTGCGCCGTTTAGGAGATATTTACTGTACATACAGCTGATGACATCACCAGCGCATGCACTCTGAAAGAACGGCCACCTGGGTCCTGTGCCATAAACAGTGGCTCCTACACGCATGCGCAGGAGTGACGTAGACGCGGCCCTGGCCAGTCACAACGCTGGAGCCTGCGAACCCAGAAGGAAGACCGGGTGAAGATGAGAGCGTTTGCAGCTGTGACAGCGCGGCGTTGGAAGACTTTGTTTTCAGGTAAGTTTAAAGGGGCGTTCCGGCCAATACATTTTTTTTTTTAAAAGTCAGCAGCTACAAACACTGTAGCTGCTGACTTTTAATAAGGGCACTTACCTGCCCAGTGATCCCGCAATGTCGGCCACCCTGAGGCCGATCTGCCCATCGGATCAGCTGCCGGCGCCTCCATCTTAACAAAGGGAAACAGGCATCACTGCCCGTTTCCTACATGCGTGAGTCGCGCGGCGCTTTCTGAATGGCCCCATTGTTTTCTGGCACACACATGTCCCAGAAGGTAACGGGGCCGCTCACCGAAGAGGAGGAAGCGCCGCGGAATAGGAAGAGGCAGATTAGGAAGTTAAAATGTTATTTTTAATTTTATTTTATTTTTTTAAAGATTATTAATGCATTTTTTTTTGGGTGGCCCTCCACTTTAACTTAATGTGCTAGTATGCAATGCATACTAGCACATTATTACCTTACCTTTCAGGTTAGGAAGAAAAAAATAAAAAATAAAAAAAAATAAAACACCCAACTTTAATGTTAAAGGAAAAAAAATAAAACAACAAAGCCATAGACTGAATACTGCTCCTAAGAGCTTCAAGACAAAAAGTACACAGGCATATCATTTAGGACAGACAATATAATTAATTTGAATGAAATCTCACTCCAGTTTTTCTTTAAGAAGTGGATGTCACATTGCTATTTTGCTTATTGAGCACAGAGATACAAATGTCACTTCAGCTCTCGTAATCAATAGCAGCTACATGTGGGAGAGGATAATTACCAGCAGAGTCGGCATATCTAATGGCCTCACGCTAGTATTATGGTCAACATTTTGCTAAAATATTTAGCTGCCATTCATTTCATTTACTGTAATTAGGCTTTCAGCGTGGCAGCCTCTCCTTGATAAATCATAAAAGTACCACTGTTCAGCTGATGGATATGATGGTTTATTTGAATTTCCTGCTGTTCTTAGATAATAGGAAAAAAAGAGAACTTAACTGTGAAGAAACACAATAAAGAAAAGGACCTTAAAAAGCATTTATGCCACTAATGCACTGAAAGTGAAAAGCAATATTAACATTAAACAGCAAGATCCTTTACTGCAACTACTTTATGTTTGAAGAAGCTATTACTGTTGTTATTTACAGTTAGAGCACACTTCATAATTACTCATAATTCTGATAACGCTTATACATTTCCCTGTTCTGTTTTTTGTTTTGTATCTTTTTTGTCAAAGAATTGTAGTTACAAAAAATGTGACCAGGTGCTCATAGCCCTAGAACTGGTACCTCTCACAATTAGAGAATTGGCAGGACAAGATTTTCAGACAGGTACCTAGGGTTTCCACCTGTCCGAGATTCACCCGGACAGTTCGGGTTTTGAATCGGGTGTCTGGGTTTCAGACCTCCTGAAATCCGGACACAATCGTCATAATGAACTCTGGCTCCCCAAGTAGCTTACCGTGGGGGCACTGGACTGGAGGGAGGGGCCAGGAGCACAGAAGAGGGACCCGAGAACAGGAGGATCTGGGCTGCTCTGTGCAAATCCACTGCACAAAGGTTGTTATTTTTATAGGGAAAAAAAGGAGCCTTTACAATCACTTTAACAACAGTGGATGTGCAGACAGCATTATTTTACTCATGGTAATTAAATAATATTTGTATCCCCTTGGATCATAGTCCTAGGTTGTATTTGGACCATTGACTATTCCCCATATTATGATTAAAGTGATACTAAAGTATTGTTTGTTATTGTTTAAAAATAACAAACATGTTATATTTACCTGCCCTATGTAGTTGTTATGCACAGAGCAGCCCAGATCTTTCTCTTCTCGGGTCCCTCGTTGGCACTCCTGGCCCCTCCCTCTTGCCACGTGCCCCTACTGCAAGCAGTTTGCTATGGGGGCACCCAAGACAAGCTGCTGCTCTGTGTGTTCATTCAGATACCAAGCTGTGGCTCGGCTCCACCCCCTTTCTCTCCTCATTGGCTGGCTGACTTTGACAGCAATGGAGCCCGCTGTGTGTCTCAGCCAATCGAGAGGGAGAGTCCCGGTCACCCGAGTCTCTCATGCAATATCACTGGACCAAGATGGGGCTTAGGTAAGTATTAAGGGGGCTGATGCACACCGCAAGTCTTTTTTTCTTAATACATAGAATGCATTAAGATAAAAAAAAAACTTCTGCCTTTAGAACCACTGTAAAGCTGAATTTGGGCTTGAACAAAAAAATAAATAAATACCCTAACACTAGGTTCACACCTATGCGTTTTTGCAGGGCTGCATTTGTGCGGAATGAATGGGCTGCCATGCCTGTGTTTATGCAAAAAAAAAAAAGGGGGTGCATGCACCTTTTCAAAAATGCTACCGCAGGGAAATCGCATGGGTTTTTTTGACCATGCGATTTTCCATGCGACCTATGAAATACTGATGACAACTTTGGTCGGAATTCCGAGTCAGTTCTTATCACTACCCGATCCGGAAAAGAGAAAAAAAATGGTTCAATAATAGACAGGGCTTGTAATTCCCTCACCCTCCTAGCTGAGGTAACCGCCACTAATAGTGCTAATTTGAGCGACCAAAACTTGATTGTCGATTCAAAGGTTTTTTCTTCAAACCCTGTAATACCACCGATAAGTCCCAAAAGGTACTGGCCTAGCTCTGGCCAATGCCTTAAAAAATCTCATAAGCAGATCCTGAGATAACTGTCTCTCCAGGAAAACCGATAGAGCGGCCACTTGGACTTTTAAAGTACTAGCCGCCAAACCCCTTCTCCATTCCCTCATGGAGGGATTCCAGAACAGAAATAACTTCCTGTGGTGAAAAAAACTTTAGTCGTACACCAGGAATTGAAACCTTTCCTTTTGTTTTAAAGTAAATTGCTCTGGTGACCTTTTTCATGCTATTTAGTATGGTTGAAACTAGTTTATTGGACAAACCCTTTCCCTTTAGGATTTGCTCCTCAGTAACCAGGCTGTCAATCTGAGATGCTCGACATTGGGATGTTGAAAAGGCCCCTGAAGTTTCCATTTCATAATGGAAGGAACCAGTGGGGTTCCACTGCCATTTTCTGTACGGTTGAAAACCATGCCCTCTTGGGCCAAAATGGAGCCACTAAGATCATGGCTGTAGCCTCCCTTTGCAGTTTCTTCATTACCAACGGGATCATCAGAAAAGCGTAGCACAAGCAGAAGGACCCCGGCTGCGCTAGTGCATCCAGTCTGTCCGCTTGATCTTGCCTGTTCAGGGAGAAATAAACCTCCACCTTTGCATTGGCCTGGGATGCGAATAGGTCTATCTGGGGGGCTGCCCATTTTCCTATTATCATCTGGAATACTTCTGCATTCAGACTCTGATTCCAGTACTCTTTCCCTGCTTAGGAAATCTGCTACTAGATTCAGGTCGCCCTTTAGATATACCGCCGTCAGGGATGCTAGGTTGCCTTCTGCCCAGGACAGAAACTGAAGGGCTGAGAACAGCAACACTTTGCTTCTCGTGCCTCCCTGTTTTGATATGTAGGCCACTGCTTTGGTGTTGTAGGACAACACTTGAATGTGGTGACCCTTGACCCGATCCTTGAAGGCCCACAGTCCCAGAAGAATGGCCCTTAGTTCCCTCCAATTGGAGGATCTCTTGGCCTCCGTTTGTCCACGCTCCTTGGGCCATCTGTCCTTCCAGATGGGCGCCCCAACCCCAAGAACTCGTGTCTGTTGTCAACCTCTTTTCTACAGGAAATGTCCAGAGTAGACCCTTGTCCAGGTTTGACTGTCTCCTATACCACCACAACTTCCTCTGAACCTGATAGGGCATCTTGATCAACCTCTCCAGAGACCCCCATAGGACCAATTCCTCAGAATTGCCTGCTGGAGACGTGCCCATTGCACTGCTGGGATTGATGCTGTGAGAATTCCTAGTACTGACAAGGCTGCCCTGATTGAGATTGGCGGATTTGTTTGAGCCTTTTTTATTGTGTTTTGGACTCTATTTTTTCCTCTGGCAGAAAGATTCTTTCCTGTATGGAATTGATGGTATACCCCATAAATCTTATTGTTTGAGACAGGATCAAGTTTGACTTTTCTTTGTTTATGATCCAACCAAGACTCTCCAAGTGTTTCTTTGTCTCCTTCAGATCCTTCTCCAACAGATGCCCTGATTTGGCAAATAGCAGGAGGTCGTCCAGGTATGGTACAATCAATATTCCCTTTAATCTGAGGGGTGCTAAGGCTTCTACTATAACCTAGGTGAAGATCCTTGAAGAGGAAGACAGTGCAAATGGGAGAGCTCTGAACTGTAGGTGCGAGATTAACCCTCCCACCTTGACCGCTAACCGTAGGTATTTTTATGATGCTGGTGCTATGGGCACATGAAGGTATGCATCCCTCTATGGTCTATGGATGCCAAAAAACAGCCTGGCGTCAGAAGACTCTTTACTGAAAAAATTGTGTCCATCCTGAACTTCTTGTATCTGATGGACTTGTTTAATATTTTCAGATTTAAAATGAATCGGAATTTCCCTGATGGCTTATTTACTAGGAATACGTATGAATAGCACCCTCGCCTTTCCTTTTCCCGAGGAACACTGATGATCACTTTTTGTTGAATGAGCCCTTGCAGGAGCGATGACATTGCTAGGGACTTTTCTCGGTCTTAGGGAGCCTAAGTTATGTGAAAAACGACTTGGTGGAGACTGAGAGAACTGTTGTCCTCCACTGTGGGAAAAAGGACTGCAGCCTTCCTCCCACAGCCCGAGGACTGTCAATGATTCTTGGTGGTTTGGAGGTCAGAATAGTACCCTGACTTGCCCCGCCTTCTTTGGGACCTCCATGGTCTCATGTATCCCGTCTCCTTCGTGTCCTGGGTTTGCCGAAAAGTACGAAAACTTTTCTTGACCTGAGGGGTTACCTTCTTTTTTACTGGGAAGGCCTTCTTTTTATCTACTGTCCTATCCAGCACAGCTTCAAGATCAGGACCAAACACCAAATCCCCCTCGAAGGGAAGACCACATAACTTAGCCTTTGAGGCAGTACCTCCTGACTACGTTTTCACCCAAAGTGCTCTACGCGCTGAGTTTACCAGGGCTGAGGATCTTGCAGACATTTTTATAGATTCTGCGGAGGCGTCTGCCATGAAGCCATAGCTGATTTTAAATTGGCCAAGGTCGAATCCCAGGCTTTTTCCAACAGGAAATCTGCCCTTTTATCCATGGCGTCTTTTAGGACACCCATATCCTCAAATGCCAGGTCTGGATTCCGTGACACTTGTGAAAAGGCTGCATCAAGTTTTGGTTTCTTGTTCCATACTTGAGCGCTATCCTCCTTGAAAGGAAATCTCCGAAAATCTCTGAAATTTGGAGAAGAAATGGGCCTTTCCACTCTCTTTTCACAGTTTCAAATAGGAACTTATGCACTGGGAATACTCAATGTTTCACTTCTCCCATGTCCTGAAACATTTTATCATGTAAAGACAGCTGGGCTTTGTCCTCTTTAATGTTTAAAGTTGTATGGACTGTCTTTAATAGATCATCCACCTCTTCTAGAGATAATCTATAGCGTGAAGAAGAAGCTTCTTTTTCCTCGTCCTCTTCTTTCTCAGAGCCTGGGGAAACACTTTCCCCTTTGTCCTCTGAATCACTGATCCCTCTGGGTGCAGAAATACTTGGACAAGAACAGGATGCTGTGCTGTCTCTACTGTGCAACCGGGCATTTGTCCAAATAAGAACGGCACGTCTCAAACATGTCTGCAAGTTTTTTCTGGAAAGAGCTTAGTAGTTCTCCAGGTTGGGTAGCGGGTGTAACTGAGGAAGTTTCCTCCTTAACTAAATCTGCTATACATGTCCTGCATAACACTTTGGTCCAAGACTCCCTAAGGCCTCTTTCACATTGGGGCGTTTTTCAGGCGGTACAGCGCTAAAAATAGCGCCTGTTCACCGCCTGAAAAAATCCGGCCCCTTTAACTCCAGTGTGAAATCCGGAGGGCTTTCTGTCAGGTCACCTGAGACCAGGTGACAGGTGCACTCTGTAGGAGTAGGAAGTGCACCGCTAGGTAGTGGACCTTAGGACTGACTGCTGCGGATGTACCCAGGGAGATACAGGACACAGGTATACTGGATCACTAACACAGATCCCAGAGGGAGCTAGAGCATAGATTCCCCAGGGCGCGGAGTCTAAGAGCCAGGAGGTGTTCGCCAGAGCCTCTAGTGGTGAGGATGGACTTCGCTGCAGTCTGGCTCCAGGTCGCGGCCCCTAGGGTCTCACAGCTCAGGCTCACCGTAGACTACAGGAGAAGGAAGCAGCAGGCTGGAACAACAAGGATAGTAAGGGGATAAGGCAGAGGTCAGGGTAAACAGGAACAACAGAGTACACGCCAAAGGTTCAGGGTCACAGGCAGACAGGGATGGTCGGGGACATGCCAAAGGGTCAAGGTCGCAAGCAGACAGGAATCGTTGAGAACAAGCCAAGGTCGGTAACGGAGACAAACATAAAGCACACAAGCAGGAACCAGGAAGCCAAACACACCACGGATACACAATGGTTGATCAGCACCACTGGCTTGCAGTGCACAGGTTAATATAGGGTTCCCTGATAGGGCCTGGGGTGGAGCCATGCTCAGAGGAGAGGATATAAAAACCACCAGGTGAGAGTGGCTGGCCTCTTAGTCTGAACACATGAGGAGAGGTAAGCAAACAGGGGAAGATTACTGCATAACCATGACACTTTCACACTGGAGCGGTGCGCTAGCAGGACGGCAAAAAAAGTCCTGCTAGCAGCATCTTTGGAGCGGTATAGGAGCGGTGTGTTCACCGCTCCTATACCGCTCCTTCCCATTGATTTGAATGGGAAACCACGGTAAAACCGCGGCAATACCACCGCAAAGCGCTGCTACGGCGGTGCTCTGCGGGGGTGATTAACCCTTTTTCGGCCGCTCGCAGGGGGTAAAACCGCACCGTGAGCGGCCGAATACCGCGGTTAAAACGACGGTAAAGCAGCGCTAAATATAGCGCTGCTTTACCGTCACCGCGGCTCCCCGCCCCAGTGTGAAAGGGGCCTTAGTGTATTTTTGGAAGATGGGCATTTTCTCTTAGGCGGAGGGGAGGAATGCAATAAATACATGCATAACATTTAAACAGATAAACAGTCAAACAATTAAAAAGCCCTTTACCTTTAAGAGAATACCCAAGCTGCCAAACAGAACAGCTAACCCTTTAGCCCCTGTGTTTGATACCGGAGCTTTATCTTGCTAGTGACTCCCCCACTGAGTCACCATGCTGCAAACAAAGAAACACACTTTCCTTAGTGCAATGGTCCAAGGAGAGTGATGCAGGCTCCCCCCCCAGGGGAGTAAGAGAGGGAAAACTCAAGACCCCTAAAGGATAAGATACAGGGACCTCTGCCCCTGTTTACCTGGGTCTGGCTGGTGTTAGTGGCTCCTGCCACCACCGCTTGTTCCTCTGGATCCATGCTGTCAAGGTTTCTAGTGGTGTCTGGCTGCTTTTATGTTTGATTTTCCCGGTCCTTTCGCAGTTGTGAGGACCGGAAATTACACCAGCTAAGGTCGCCTCCTCCCCCTGCGGGACTTCTACACTGACAGAATTTCTGCCCCCGGCCAGAAATTACGTGCTCGCCATCCAGGACCTGGAATGCATGTAGACTTAGAGAAGAGGAGACGCTGCTCTCACCACTGTGCAGCTCGCCGCCTCTCTTTCCAGCCTGCAACCGCCGGTCTGAAGAGAGCGGGGATCCCCAGCAGCCTAAACCCTCACCGGGCATGAAGAGGAGACACCCGAGCACCCCCCTCCCATAAGGGGGGATGCTGGGCTGGCCTGTCATAGACTACACATACAGGTATGACCCTTACTTTCCCCAACTGAATAGTGCGTAGCACACCCTTGGTTCCCTGCAGAGCTTCCACCATGGTGGAGGAAACACTACAACTGAGGCCATGGTGGAAGTGACCAGTATTTAAAGAAACTGATTGCAGCGTTTCCTGGGAAAGTGGTTGGAGCTGCGCTCTCTCCAGGTGCTGTCCTGAAAGGCGAGGTGAGAAAATGCCATAAATCTATCCCCTATTTTTTAGACGCTATAACTTTTGCGCAAACCAATCAATATACGTTTATTGCGATTTTTTTTTACCAAAAATATATAGCAGAATACATATTGGCCTAAACTGATGAAGAAATTCGTTTTTTAAAAACATTTTTGGGGATATTTATAACAGCAAATGTAAAATTTTTTCGCATTTTTTTGTTTATATCGCAAAAAATAAAAACCACAGTGGTGATTATATACCACCAAAAGAAAGCTCTATTTTGTGGGGAATAAAGGACGTCAATTTTGTTTGGGTATAGCGTCATACGACCGTGCATTTATCAGTTAAAGCGACGCAGTGCCGCATCGCAAAAAATGGCTTGGTCATTAAGGGGGCAAATCCCTCTGGGGCTGACGTGCTGCACCACAATCATGTTATTGGCCATTAGCCAGCTTGGTTATCTTGGTTAAAGTGAATTTTTTAAAACCACATAGCAGTTGTTAATATGTTGAGAGGTACCAGTAACAGTTGAGATTTCGTTTAGTGGTGCATAAAATGAGCATGTTTTAAAATAAAATGAGCATCAATTTGAATGTAATGATTCATAGGTCAGTGCATTTATAATCCTGATCCTGTCAAATGAGATGTCAGAAAATGCTGAGTCGTTTATTTTGTCATTGATACCTAAGGAAGCTGAACAAGGTCAAGTCTTTCTCCCAAACTAACACAAACTTAAAAAAGCGGTTGAAAAGTGAAAACGTGACACCTCCAAATTCACAAAAACTATAAAGAAAATGTAAAAAAACCTTCTAGTGTGATCTTTGTAACCATGTTTTCTTTGGGTGCTCAAAGCTCAATTGTCACATAAAGAGTCACAATGATGAGTGACCTCATTAAAAAATATATATATATAGTAAATAACTATCACTAGATGTCTCCATTAAAATGTGTAGTGAGTAGTGATTGGTAAAAAAAAAAAAAAAAAAGAAATACTGTATATACATATATGTATATATAATGCAATATTTAGTCCGCTTCAGCACAAGTAAACTATAAGACATGTATGTGTAAGATACCTGTGGTAGGTAGTGTCCGAATTGGAGCTTGTATGCTGAGGATTCAGACGAAAACATAGTCAGGCAGGTCAAGTCAGCAACAGATCAGGCAAGGCGGTACAAAATCGAAATCCAAAGAATGGTCAGGCAAGCAGAGGTCATACATGGGCTGGTGGTGAAGTACCAAATCAGCAGGCTGGAGAATGATCAAGAATTAAGGCAGAGGTTCAATACACAGTAGTCAAAATCACAATGCTCTCAATACACCTAGGGAGCAAGTCCAAACAAACAGCCATTGAGTAACAGGAAGTGCTGCTATTTATGGGCTGCTTGATAGTACATTTTCCGAAGCTGGCAGCAGGTGGGGCTAGTAAATCCATGGCAATGCATCAAGCTGGGAGAACATTGTAAAAAATTCCAGAGCTCCTCTGTGGCACAACAGGTAAGACTGCAGCTGTGGGACCACGAACATCCTGGTTCAAAGACACCCAGGTACATGATATGTTTATGTAAGGGATTTATGCAAAGTTAGCATAGCCCAGGTTCAGATATTTGGCAGCATGCAGCATTCCCAAACTCCTACTACTCCACACCCAGCACTAGGAGCTTGCTGTTTTCTGGCTTACCCCTCCTGGCACCAGAGTCCCCATAATCAGGGGTGGAGGTTCTTTCCCACCTGAATATCACACTGATCCTCCAAAATTCCAGATCCCAAAAAAGGGATTTATTAAAGCAGAGAGAACCGCAAGTAATTTCTCTCCTTTATGCTTGACTGGCCCAGAACCACTCACCTTGCACAAGTGAGACCCCTGAGTACACCAACTATTTCTCTTAAAGGGACCATAGCCCAAATATGGGCGACACATAGCACCTGTCCAGGACCCATCCCCAGCATCCTGTACAATATATATTCATTTTAGGTAATTTATGGCGGTAGCTCCAGCCCCCTGAAGCCTGAATGTGGGTGTTTCTATGGGAGGGGGGAGGAGATACAGCCAGCATTGAGGCTTGTCCCATCTCATTTCTCCTGTTCAGTACATGCAGAGCCCGCTTGCTGCCAGCTTTTCAGGGCACAGAGAGTCGAAATTGTCAGCTTGTGTTATGAATTATTGCAGCTGGAGAAGAGGGCTTAAATTCACAAAAAACGCAAGCTGACAACAGCGCACACTACTACTTGTGTCTGAGACAGCCCTGTGCAGTAACTATTATGTCCTGTTGTCAGCTTGTGTTTTTTGTGAATGAAAGAGCTCTTCTCCAGCCACAATTACTGTATTCACAACACAAGTGGACAGTTCCTACTCTCTCCGTGCCCTGAATAGCTGGCTGTGGGTGGGAGGTCTGGACTTTTTTTTTTCAACTGGTAATAGTTCTCCTTTAATGCCACTATATGGAAGCATCAATGAAACTGTTACCTTATTTATAAGCCACCTCAGTATTCACACAGGCACCAAGTCTTAAAAAATGGCAGAAAATCATATGGCCTTTGTGATAGGACTAAATTATTCTGATATCACTGTTACAAATCACAGTACATATGACATATGAATGCTAAAATGTCAAGCTCACCTTACACAGAACTGGTCCATAAAATTGCAGTGTGATATGTGATGTGAGTTATGGTAGAAAAAAGCCATTATTATTTTGAGATACCTGTGTTCCAACCCAAAGTTCAAATTTAATCAGCAGGATAAAAAAAAGAAGAATTGGGAAAAGCAACATTTAGCAGAGAAAGGGTGACATACATTTTCAGGACAGGGCATTTATCTAATCAAGCAAAACATTCCTAATCACTTCTAATTATGCTGCTGTGGTTGATCTCCAAACTCTTCCGTATGTAATATTTTACATATATTCATGGGCCAAAAAAAATATTGTTATGAATTAACAAGTCCCCCCTTGCATCAGGGTTCCCATCAGAATCCACTCTTACATCAGAGTTCCCCCTTACATCAGGGTCCCCATCTGAGTCTCCCCTTAGATTAAGTCCAAACGCAATGTCCTCCACGCACACATTCATGAAAACTGGCTGTTCAGTGATGCTGGGTGCTGTATTGACCATGGGCTGGAAAACGTGGATAATCAAATTGAAGAAAATGTCAGCAGCACACCAAGGATTCCTCGAAAAGGGTCCAAAGCTTTATTTGTGGTCATATAAAAGATATACAGCAACGTTTTGGAGTCACACAGAGCCCCTTTGTCACTTGCCTGACGAAGAGGGCATGCGTGGCTCCAAAACGTTGCTGTATATCTATCATGTGACCACACAATAAAGCTTTGGACCCTTTCGAGGAATCCTTGGTGTACTGATGACATTTTCTTCCCCTTACATTAGGGTTCCCATTAGAGTTCCCCCTTACATCATGGTCCCCATCAATCTTTCCTTACCACAGTAAGGCTAACAGCATGGCTGTAACAGCAAGAAGGGAGCAAAAAGGTGAAACAGGTCTTGGTGGAGGAAGTTCCACCCTCCTATGAAAGCTGGAGTAAGCATGTCATTGGTTGTAAGGATGGAATTAGTCCTAGCAACCAATGAAGGGGATGATGACCATGCAGCCGGGAGGGGAGATGGGGTTTGGTAAGAAACAATGCTAAGATGGGGGGCAGGAGAAGTGAAGACCATAGCCACCACACCACCCCCCTCCCCCCCAGAATATTCGATCTCTACAAATTGAGATTGACGATATGCCACTACCCAAGCTGTAAACTGGATGAAATCTTGTAGCGGGCTGGATGTGATCTTTGGGCAGTTTTTTGGAGTCACTTGTTATAGACATAGCAGCTACCTGCACAAGGGGTCTCTGATTGGTCAAGGAGGGGGAAACAGAAAGAGACAGAGTAAGAGAGATACCATTTTCTGCCAGCAAATAGCTGGCTGGATAGAAAGTTCACCTCCTAGACAGACAAAATAGAAATGATTTTAGGCTTTATAATTTTTACTGTTAGAACCTATCTAAGGTGTTTGGTAGGGATGGGCCCGGTGCTCGATGCGAACCCATGTTCGCATCGAGCACCGGGTGTTCGCTCGCTCGGCGAGCCCAGAACTATTTTGGCCGCTCGCATCACGTTCGTGTGATGCGCGCGGCCCCGCAATGCATTGCGGCCGGCGCGGCCGGCGCAGTGCATTGCTGGCTGATGATTGGCCAAGCATGCACTGTGACCCCGCATGCTTGGCCAATCACAGCGCCGGAAACTCGAAGAGCCATAATTGGCTACAGGCAGGACGCCTGTAGCCAATTACAGCTCAGGGGCTTTAGTACACGCCCCCCCTATAAAAGGCCGCCACGCCGTCTGCGCCGGTCACATGCTGTTCCGGCGCAGATAGAGCAGGATAGTTCTGTGACACTCTGCTGGATTTAGTTAGTTAGAGAGATTTACTTAGAGAGATTGAGTTAGATAGATTCATTTAGAAAGATTGATTTAGAAAGAGGGGCTTGTAGTGTGTTCGTGGCAGGCAGGCAGAGCTCCTATATTTTGTTCCCAGAAGCACCTATAGGACTTGTAGTGTGTTCGTGGCAGGCAGGCAGAGCTCCTATATTTTGTTCCCAGAAGCACCTATAGGACTTGTAGTGTGTTCGTGGCAGGCAGGCAGAGCTCCTATATTTTGTTCCCAGAAGCACCTATAGGACTTGTAGTGTGTTCGTGGCAGGCAGGCAGAGCTCCTATATTTTGTTCCCAGAAGCACCTATAGGACTTGTAGTGTGTTCGTGGCAGGCAGGCAGAGCTCCTATATTTTGTTCCCAGAAGCACCTATAGGACTTGTAGTGTGTTCGTGGCAGGCAGGCAGAGCTCCTATATTTTGTTCCCAGAAGCACCTATAGGACTTGAAGTGTGTTAGTCCCATCACACAGAGATCATATATTTTGTTCCCAGAAGCACCTATAGGACTTGAAGTGTGTTAGTCCCATCACACAGAGATCATATATTTTGTTCCCAGAAGCACCTATAGGACTTGAAGTGTGTTAGTCCCATCACACAGAGATCATATATTTTGTTCCCAGAAGCACCTATAGGACTTGTAGTGTGTTCGTGGCAGGCAGGCAGAGCTCCTATATTTTGTTCCCAGAAGCACCTATAGGACTTGAAGTGTGTTAGTCCCATCACACAGAGATCATATATTTTGTTCCCAGAAGCACCTATAGGACTTGAAGTGTGTTAGTCCCATCACACAGAGATCATATATTTTGTTCCCAGAAGCACCTATAGGACTTGAAGTGTGTTAGTCCCATCACACAGAGATCATATATTTTGTTCCCAGAAGCACCTATAGGACTTGAAGTGTGTTAGTCCCATCACACAGAGATCATATATTTTGTTCCCAGAAGCACCTATAGGACTTGAAGTGTGTTAGTCCCATCACACAGAGATCATATATTTTGTTCCCAGAAGCACCTATAGGACTTGAAGTGTGTTAGTCCCATCACACAGAGATCATATATTTTGTTCCCAGAAGCACCTATAGGACTTGAAGTGTGTTAGTCCCATCACACAGAGCTCCTATATTTTGTTCCCAGAAGCACCTATAGGACTTGAAGTGTGTTAGTCCCATCACACAGAGATCCTATATTTTGTTCCCAGAAGCACCTATAGGACTTGAAGTGTGTTAGTCCCATCACACAGACCTATATTTTCTTCCCAGAAGCACCCATAGGACTTGAAGTGTGTTAGTCCCATAACACAGAGATCCTATATTTTGTTCCCAGAAGCACCTATAGGACTTGAAGTGTGTTAGTCCCATCACACAGACCTATATTTTCTTCCCAGAAGCACCTATAGGACTTCTAGTGTGTTAGTGGCATCACACAGAGCTCCTCTATTTTCTTTGCAGAAGCACCCACAGGACTTCTAGTGTGTTAGTGGCATCACACAGAGCTCCTCTATTTTCTTTGCAGAAGCACCCATAGGACTTCTAGTGTGTTAGTGGCATCACACAGAGCTCCTATATTTTCTTCTCAGCAGCACCCACAGGACTTCTAGTGTGTTAGTGGCATCACACAGAGCTCCTCTATTTTCTTCTCAGCAGCACCCACAGGACTTCTAGTGTGTTAGTGGCATCACACAGAGCTCCTCTATTTTCTTTGCAGAAGCACCCATAGGACTTCTAGTGTGTTAGTGGCATCACACAGAGCTCCTATATTTTCTTCTCAGCAGCACCCACAGGACTTCTAGTGTGTTAGTGGCATCACACAGAGCTCCTCTATTTTCTTTGCAGAAGCACCCATAGGACTTCTAGTGTGTTAGTGGCATCACACAGAGCTCCTATATTTTCTTCTCAGCAGCACCCACAGGACTTCTAGTGTGTTAGTGGCATCACACAGAGCTCCTCTATTTTCTTTGCAGAAGCACCCACAGGACTTCTAGTGTGTTAGTGGCATCACACAGAGCTCCTCTATTTTCTTTGCAGAAGCACCCATAGGACTTCTAGTGTGTTAGTGGCATCACACAGAGCTCCTCTATTTTCTTCTCAGCAGCACCCACAGGACTTCTAGTGTGTTAGTGGCATCACACAGAGCTCCTCTATTTTCTTTTCAGAAGCACCCATAGGACTTCTAGTGTGTTAGTGGCATCACACAGAGCTCCTATATTTTCTTCTCAGCAGCACCCACAGGACTTCTAGTGTGTTAGTGGCATCACACAGAGCTCCTCTATTTTCTTTGCAGAAGCACCCATAGGACTTCTAGTGTGTTAGTGGCATCACACAGAGCTCCTATATTTTCTTCTCAGCAGCACCCACAGGACTTCTAGTGTGTTAGTGGCATCACACAGAGCTCCTCTATTTTCTTTGCAGAAGCACCCATAGGACTTCTAGTGTGTTAGTGGCATCACACAGAGCTCCTATATATTCTTCTCAGCAGCACCCACAGGACTACCGACTACAATGGCTGGAAGACCGCCAAGGGGAGGCAGAGCGTGCAGAGCCAAGAACACAGGGCAGGCAGGCTCTGTTTCTAGTGGACGTGGCCGTGGCCGTGGACGTGGTCGTGCATCGTCATCAGCACGTGGCCATGGGACACGCGCGTCTTTGTTTTCGGCAGCTGGACATGTGGAGCCGCATCATGCTGAAGGCTTGGTAGAATGGATGACCAAGCCCTCCTCATCCTCCTCATCCTCTCTCACCCAGGCTCAGGGTACTGGCAGAGTACCCCTTCCCTAGACCCACCATGTCCTCCTGAGGAGTCCCCCGAACTCTTTGAGCACAGTGTTGGGTACATGCTCCAGGAGGATGCCCAACGATTCGAAGGCTCGGATGATGATACCCAGCTTGAGGAATCTGGCAGTACTGTTCCACCAGCTGCAGCTTACTGCCAGGTTTGCTCTAGTGGTGAAGAGGGAGGGGATGATGAGGTCACTGACTCCACGTGGGTGCCTGAAGGGAGAGAGGATGAGGAGGAGGACGAGGAGGAGGAGGATGCGGCGTCACATGTCCAACGAGGCAGGATGCCCCCTGGAGGCCAGGTAGAGGCCAGCACAGCAACTGTACAACACCGCAGAGCTCTGCCTGTGCAGGGCGCTGCCTCTGCACGTTATCAGAAAAGTTCTTTGGTGTGGGCCTTTTTTGAGATGAGTGCATCAGATCGCACCACTGCTATTTGCAATATTTGTCTCAAGCGTATCTCGCGTGGCCAAAACATCAGCCGCTTGGGCACCACAAGCATGACCAGACATATGGCGACCTGCCATGCAGCTCGTTGGCAGGCACACATAAAAGACCCACACCAAAGAACTAAGCGGACCTCTCCTTGCTCCTCCTCAGCTGGGATCTCCATCCCCACTACACCTTCAGTCCTCTCTGAAAGCTGCTCTGAGAGGACTGAAGGTGTAGAATTAGGTGTGTCACAACCAAGTACTTGCAGTACACCGACGTCCGATTGCAGCAGGCAAATTTCCCTGCCCCAGCTGCTGGACCGTAGAAAGAAGTACACTCCCAGCCATCCACATGCCCAGCGGTTGAATGCTAGCCTGGCTAAATTGCTAGCACTTCAACTGCTGCCTTTTCAGTTGGTAGACTCGGCCCCCTTCCGTGAGTTTGTTCAATGTGCGGTTCCTCAGTGGCAGGTTCCCAAACGCCACTTTTTCTCACGGAAGGCGATTCCGTCTCTCTACCGGCATGTGGAGGGCAATGTCCATGCCTCGCTGGACAGGGCGGTCAGCGGTAAGGTGCATATTACCGCTGACTCATGGTCCAGCAGGCATGGACAGGGACGGTACCTTTCTTTCACGGCCCATTGGGTCACTCTATTGGCAGCTGGGAGGGATGCAGGACAAGGTGCAGTAGTGTTGGAGGTTGTTCCGCCACCACGCCTCCAAAACGCTACTACTGCTACTGGTTGTGACACACCTCTCTCCTCCACCCCCTCCTCTTCTTCTTCTTCCTCCAGTGCTCTGTCCTTGGAACCAGCGGTGCTCCGTAGGCGTACAAGGGGCTACGCAAGTACGCAGGCAAAAAGATGCCATGCCGTGCTTGCGCTGGTGTGTTTGGGGGACAGGAGCCACACTGGGCCAGAGGTTCTGGCAGCTCTGCAGGGGCAGGCCGAGAGGTGGTTGACGCCACGTCAGCTTAAGCCAGGAATGGTCGTTTCTGACAATGGCACCAACCTCCTCTCCGCCCTGCGACAGGGGCAGCTCACCCATGTGCCCTGCATGGCTCACGTCCTCAACCTGGTGGTGCAGCGGTTCTTGGGCAGGTTCCCAGGCTTACAGGATGTCCTGAGGCAGGCCAGGAAAGTCTGTGTGCATTTCCGCCGATCTTATAATGCCAGTGCTCGGCTGACTGAGCTGCAAAAGGAGCTGAACCGGCCCAAGAACCGCCTAATATGTGACATGCCCACCAGGTGGAACTCAACGTTGGCCATGCTGCAGCGACTGCACACGCAGCAGAGGGCCATCAATGAGTACCTTTGCGACTATGGCACCAGGACAGGGTCAGGGGAGCTTGGTTTTTTTTCCCCACGTCAGTGGAGCATGATCAGGGATGCATGCACTGTCCTCTCACCATTTGAGGAGGCCACGAGGATGGTGAGCAGTGACAGTGCATGCATCAGTGACACTGTCCCTCTTGTCCACCTGTTGGAGCATTCGCTGCGTGGGATAATGGACAGGGCACTTGAGGCAGAACAGAGGCAGGAAGAGGAGGACTTCCTTGCCTCTCAAGGCCCCCTTTATCCGGACAGTGTTCCTTCTGTCCCACCCATCACACAGGAAGAGGATGAGGAGGAGGAGGAGGAGGAGGAGGATTGTGTGAGCATGGAGGTGGAGCCTGGCACTCAGCATCAGCAGCAGCAGTCTTTTAGGGATGATGTACAGTCCCAACAAACCAGTGGACTTGTACGTGGCTGGGAGGAGGTGGCTGGCGATCATGTCATCCTCAGTGACCCAGAAGACTCCGGACCGAATGCCTCAGCTAACCTACGCTGCATGGCCTCCCTGATCCTGCAAAGCCTGCGGAAGGATCCTCGTGTTCTTCGGATCAAGGAGAGGGACCATTACTGGCTGGCCACTCTCCTTGATCCGCGGTACAAGGGTAAGGTTGCGGACCTTATCTTGCCGTCGCAGAGGGAGCAGAGGATGAGACATCTCAGGGAGGCCTTGCAGAAAGGTCTGTGCAACGCGTTCCCAGAAACTGGGAGGCTACAAACTCCTGGTCCTGGGCGACGAGTTGCTGAGGCTTCGGTCAGTAGCAGAAGGAGCGGTGGGGAAGGTGGACGTCTGACCGATGCGTTCAGACAATTTTTTAGTCCGCAGCCCCAAGGTATGATCGGTTCCAGCAACCATCGCCAGCGTCTGATATACATGGTGCAGGAATACCTTGGGGCAAGGTCAGACTTGGACACCTTTCCCACCGAAAATCCTCTGGCTTACTGGGTCCTGAGGATGGATCACTGGCCAGAGCTTGCACAGTATGCAATTGAGCTACTGGCCTGTCCTGCCTCCAGCGTTCTTTCCGAACGCACATTCAGTGCTGCTGGAGGATTTGTCACCGATCATAGGGTGCGCCTGTCCACCGCCTCGGTTGATCGACTGACCTTCATCAAAATGAATCAGTCTTGGATCACCACCAGCTACCAGGCACCTGAGGCGGATATAACCGAATAATTTTTAATATCACATCCCTTCAAGACTGCCTATGCTGATGCTGAGTGACTGTCCTCTTATGTTCACTGACTATCCTCTTCCTCCTCCTCAATGATCCATGCCACCACACCAGTGCCTAAGGCACAATTTTTCAGCCCCTGTTTAACAGGGGCGTGTACATACAATTTTTATAAAAAAATGCTTCGCAACACGTGTGACTGCTGTGCTCCAAGTACAGTATCTGTGAGGGGTTGCAGTGTTGTGGCACCAGCACCAGTGCCTAAGGCACAATTTTTCAGCCCCTGTTTAACAGGGGCGTGTACTTACAATTTTTTAAAAAAATGCTTCGCAACACGTGTGACTGCTGTGCTCCAAGTACAGTATCTGTGAGGGGTTGCAGTGTTGTGGCACCAGCACCAGTGCCTAAGGCACAATTTTTCAGCCCCTGTTTAACAGGGGCGGGTAATTACAATTTTTAAAAAAAATGCTTTGCAACACGTGTGACTGCTGTGCTCCAAGTACAGTATCTGTGAGGGGTTGCAGTGTTGTGGCACCAGCACCAGTGCCTAAGGCACAATTTTTCAGCCCCTGTTTAACAGGGGCGGGTAATTACAATTTTTTAAAAAAATGCTTCGCAACACGTGTGACTGCTGTGCTCCAAGTACAGTATCTGTGAGGGGTTGCAGTGTTGTGGCACCAGCACCAGTGCCTAAGGCACAATTTTTCAGCCCCTGTTTAACAGGGGCGTGTACATACAATTTTTATAAAAAAATGCTTCGCAACACGTGTGACTGCTGTGCTCCAAGTACAGTATCTGTGAGGGGTTGCAGTGTTGTGGCACCAGCACCAGTGCCTAAGGCACAATTTTTCAGCCCCTGTTTAACAGGGGCGTGTATTTACAATTTTTTAAAAAAATGCTTCGCAACACGTGTGACTGCTGTGCTCCAAGTACAGTATCTGTGAGGGGTTGCAGTGTTGTGGCACCAGCACCAGTGCCTAAGGCACAATTTTTCAGCCCCTGTTTAACAGGGGCGGGTAATTACAATTTTTTAAAAAAAATGCTTTGCAACACGTGTGACTGCTGTGCTCCAAGTACAGTATCTGTGAGGGGTTGCAGTGTTGTGGCACCAGCACCAGTGCCTAAGGCACAATTTTTCAGCCCCTGTTTAACAGGGGCGGGTAATTACAATTTTTAAAAAAAATGCTTTGCAACACGTGTGACTGCTGTGCTCCAAGTACAGTATCTGTGAGGGGTTGCAGTGTTGTGGCACCAGCACCAGTGCCTAAGGCACAATTTTTCAGCCCCTGTTTAACAGGGGCGGGTAATTACAAATCTTAATCTAATAGTTCACAGCAGGGCCCATTCCTGCGCCCACCAAGAGTAACTATGAGGGCCTACAGTCTTGTGGCAACACCGTCCACCACCACCGCCAAAGGCCCAATTTTTCTGCCCTGTTCATCAGGTGCTTGCAATTACAAATCTTGATCTAATAACACACAGCAGGGCCCATTCCTGCGCCCACCAAGAGTAACTGTGAGAGCTTACAGTCTTGTGGCAACACCGTCCACCACCACCGCCAAAGGCCCAATTTTTCTGCCCTGTTCATCAGGTGCTTGCAATTACAAATCTTGATCTAATAACTCACAGCAGGGCCCATTCTTGCGCCCACCAAGAGTAACTGTGAGAGCTTACAGTCTTGTGGCAACACCGTCCACCACCACCGCCAAAGGCCCAATTTTTCTGCCCTGTTCATCAGGTGCTTGCAATTACAAATCTTGATCTAATAACTCACAGCAGGGCCCATTCCTGCGCCCACCAAGAGTAACTATGAGGGCCTACAGTCTTGTGGCAACACCGTCCACCACCACCGCCAAAGGCCCAATTTTTCTGCCCTGTTCATCAGGTGCTTGCAATTACAAATCTTGATCTAATAACTCACAGTAGGGCCCATTCCTGCGCCCACCAAGAGTAACTGTGAGAGCTTACAGTCTTGTGGCAACACCGTCCACCACCACCACCACCCCCAATTTTTCTGCCCTGTTCAACAGGTGCATGCAATTACAAATCTTGATCTATTAACTCACAGCAGGGCCCATTCCTGTGCCCACCAGTCTTGTGGCTACACCAACATCTAATAGGGCAAATTTCTGCAGAGTATATACGCCAGGCCCCTACTTTCAAACATCCAACTTACAAACGACTCCTACTTGCAAATGGAAAGAGAAAAACAGGAAGTGAGAGGAAATCTACCCCTAGGAAGGGAAATTCTATCCTGTTAGATTTAATTTGGGAAAAAGGTATCTCCTCTCTACTGATACTTTATCACCAATCCTTGTTTCAATTAAAACCCCACTTTTTCCAAAAACATTTGTCATTGGGACGGAAAGTGAGGTGACATGTTCTGAACAGATGTGCAAAGACAGCAAATGTTACAGGGGTGATAACCCCTCCCTATGTTCTCCAAAAAGCTTAAAAATATATTTTTTTGGGATGGAGCTACACTTCATAATGTACCTGTTCAGATTCTACTTAAGAACAAACCTAAAGCCGCAAGTGGTT
>CM053026.1:661703592-661743988 GCA_028564925.1 Lithobates sylvaticus | reverse complement strand
TTAATATGTTCCCTATGGTAGTGATTCTAACTGTGGGGGGAGGGGACTCACAAGGGGAGGAGACCAATTGGTGATCCTCTGTACTGGGAACACACCATCGGTCTCCTCTCCACTGACAGGACGTGGATCTGTGTGTTTACACACACAGATCCACGGTCCTGCTGTGTTCCCACATCGCGGCCGACGGGCACGCGCACCGGGTCCCGAGCGAAGCCGTGGGCGTGCCCCCTAGACAGCTGGTAATGGGAGGATGTCATATGACGTCCACCCAGGATGGGAGATCCACCTTGTGGACGTCATATGACAGTGCAGGGTATTGAAGTGGTTAAAGTGATTGTAAAGGTTTAAATTCCATTATTTTTTTTTTAAATAACAAACATGTTATATCTACCTGCTGTGTGCACAGAGCTGCCCCGTTCTACCTCTTCTCTGGTCCCCCACTGACGCTCCTGCCCCCCCCCCCCCCCCCCGCCGTCTGCCCTCATGCATGCCCACTGAGCTCCTCTCCCTCCTCACTGGCTATGATAGACAGCAGTCAGTGTCTGCTGCTGTGTCTGAGCCAGTGAAGAGGGAGAGAGCCTCTGCTTCCATGCACATCACTGGATTAAGCTCAGTTAGGTATTGGGGGGGTTGGACAGCAGCTGCATGCAGAAAGTTTTTTACTTTAATGCACAGAATGTTTTTCAGTTTATTGCCCAGAGTTTTTATTTCATCGTACGTTAACCTAAATCTCAACTCAAAATAAAAAAATTTAATAAAAAAAGCTTTGTTTGTAAATAACTTCCACCAAGGTCTATACCAAAAACATAATTTTAGTGTTTTTATAAAAAGACCAAATTACAGTATTATATTTACATTCTTGCAAGAGGAGATTGAGTAGTTATAAACTACCTTAGTTCCCATACAGGAAGAAAAATATTTTTTCTCATTGTTAAAGTCTTTTTACAATGCTCATTGTGATTAAATCACACTGGTTTAAGCATGCCTGTTATATCATAGATAAGCAGTGTCCAATTATACCTCAGCTTGTCACAACACTCCACCCACGCTAGGTTCTCCATGGACCAAAAGGTGGTCTGTGGCCATCATTTCTGTGCCCCAGCTTAGTAGGTATGCATTTTGCCTCTCTGCCTTGGGTCCTATGGGACATTGTTCTGGTACTAAACCCAGGCAGCTATAAATAGAAAAATGTGTTTTTTTGTGTGCATATTTAAGTGTATTATTGACAGGCCTTGAGAGATTTTTATAGGGGACCTCTGCTGAATGATATATCAATAGATAACTAGCAAATAAATGCAGTCTCAAATTTAACTGCTTGCGTCCCAGCCAGCATTTTGAATCAGCGCTATGATAGCGACTGTTAGTCCCAGAGCTATTTTAATATTGCAGCTTATCTCAATTTTGGCTCCTGAGGGTCTCTGCCAGAACCTGCACTGGAACCACCAGCTGTCTGTGACACCTAAGCTCCAGCGCTAAGCCCAGAAGATGAAACAATTAGCCGCTCTCTCTGCAGTCTATTCCTCTTTTAATACAATAAATGACTTTGCTTGCTTTGGAAACAGCAGCTTGGCATTGCATGCTATTATTAAGCTTATGATCTACCAGAACACCCAGATACTTCTACACCATTGATTCCCCCAGTTGTACACCCCCCCAGTTTGTAAGATGCATGCATATTTTTAGCCTCCAAGTGCATAACTTTACATTTATCAACATTAAACCTCATTTGCCACATACTGTAGATGCCCAATTAAACAGTGCATTGAGGTTGGCTTGTAAGTTGGAGACATCCTGTAAGGACATTATTCCACTGCATAGTTGGGTGTCATCTGCAAAGACTGAAATGGTACATTTAATCCCACACCCTAAAGTGTCCCAATACTGAACCTTGAGTTACACCACTAACAACATTAGACCATTCAGAGTATGAATCATTAACCACTACTCTCTGAATACGGTCCTTTAGCCAGTTTTCTATCCATTTACAAAATGATTTTTGAAAACCTGTAGACTATATACCTTACACATTAGCGTGTGTGGGGAACTGTGTCAAACGCGTTTGCAAAATCCAAGTATACTATATCCACAGACATTCCTTTTTCTAAGGTTTTCCTTACCGCCTCATAAAAAAGAAATCAAATTTGTTCAACTTCTGTCTTTCATGAATCCTGTCTAATGCTTAAATATATTTTTCTAGCAAAAACTCATCTATTTGGTCTTTTATTAAACTCTCCAATATCTTCCCAACTATGGAAGTTGAAATAACAGGTCTGTTGTTACTGACAAGGATGAGAACTACAATTTAGTTCAAGGTTGTCTGCTGCTGTTTCTAATTAAAAAGTATGAATGTGCATGCACATCAGGAGTAAACACTCTGAGACACAATCAGCTTGGCTACTCCTAACTTCTAATTTATTTCTGGGCGGTGTCAATATTTTATACAGAAAGATACGTCATTGCTATGTCAGTCTAATAGGTACATCTCATTGGTTAAAATACGAGATAAATGAAGAAACTTGATGCTTGAAGGTTGATTGAAGCTCGTTATCGCATTCCTCTAATGTGTGGGATGGGGGGTATAGACGCCATCTTCAGAGTCAACAGAAAGCCAATCTGAATACTACATAATAAGTAAGGAGTTTGCATAGAAATATGTATACACATAAGCAAATAGACATTTTCTGATTATATGTATGTACATTACATTCCTTCACAGTCCCCCCTAAAATGGATATTTTCTTCTGTCCCTCATCTAAAGGTCCTACTCGCCTGGCCCATTCTCCTCAGCAACTCTTTTAGGCTGTATATAGAGTTGGGCAGCAACTAGTTCACTACCCCCTCGATACAGCTGGAGAAGTGCAATCAGGTGCTGTCTATCCCTATAACCCTATAGGATTGTGAGATTGTGGACAGGGAGTGACTGTAGAGGAGTGAAGGGTTTATCATCTTCCATCATAAGAGGGTCCTCTTCTTCTTGGTGGAGAAATGTAGGTGTGCTGTTGTCTACAGCCTTGCTCATTAACTTCTTTACAAAAGGTAGAATACAGCATACAATCAGGGCTAAAAGAACCAGGATTATTAGTACTGTTACCCCTATCTGGGCGAGCACCTTCTGCCACCCACTCATCCAGCTAAAATATTGATCCCATGGGTCTGTAATACCTGAGTTCTTCTTCAACTCCAATGACAGATCTTCTAATTTCTTTATAGCTAGAGTTACTTTACCATTTGGGCCAGTATTATCAGGAATGTAGGTGCAACAGGTTCCCGTTTTTTCTATCATTTTACAGACCCCTCCTTTCTCAGCTAACACCATGTCTAGGGCCATCCGGTTCTGGAATGTCATGTAGGAAGTGGGGGCTAACTGGTCAGCAATTCCCTGGAGGGCATCTTTAGTGTAATTCACAAATCTTTGTTGGTTGTAGTATATGTAATTGATCCAATCTACATTCTTATTGACCGTTATTATGGGGATCAAAGACTCAAAACCAGCTTTTACCTGATCCCTGGCTTTGAATTCATCAGGGACCCCCCTTGGAACTCCTATAGCATCTATGTACACATGAGGGTCAAAGCTTCCAGAGAGAACTGCTCGCTTCCTCCTCTGACTGTGTGCTTGGCCAGTGTATGTATCAGGAGTATCTTCAGTTAGAATATGGAGGGGCATAATGACTTTTGCTAGGGCACATTCACCTGTCCAGGCTCCCTCCAATCTAGTCCTGATTTTTAGGTCCCCGCAAATCCAATACACATCACCAAGTGACTGGATTTGGTTCTGTGTTAACTTCCCCGGGACCTCACTGTAGGTAGAGCAGTATACTTCAGTGAAATTACCCAGGAACCTTCCCTTACCCTGGTAATTAGTGTAACAGGTGTAATTCCCAGGATATATGGTGATGCCCTCTCCAGGCTTCGGGGTTTTGGTACTCCTTTTTCCACATTTCACATGCAGAGTGATTGGTGGATGTATTAGTGAACAGGCTGAAGAAACATTCCTCACTGTCTTGTGGGATCTGGAGAGGGACTGTCCCCAAATGTGGCCTGGCACTACCACAAACATAGCAGTTGCTTCTGTTATGTTGGTTTGCACTGAATCTCATCCACTCAAGCCACAGATTAGTGTCAGAGAACCCAGGTTCAGCTGCCATTGTCTCTTCGAAGGTCAGGTTTGCCATCGCTATCATGTCTTTTATAGCAATGGTGGAAGGTTTAAGGGGATTTGTTATTGGTTTTGATACGTTATACATGTCTTTTAGGTAAAATTTTGCTATAGGAACACCTTTTGATGGGTACCTGCCTAACCAGTAAAGTCCTGCATCACAAGGGGTGGGATTCTCAATGTTTAAAACAAGTCTTTCTCCATCATCACTGCACCCTGACTTCCAGATAGACATACGTTTAATGAGGGGCTTCCCCATGTGATCTTTCCTTTTTAAGGTGCTCTGTGGTTGATACCCCCAGCCTGCTCCAGTACTCCATCCCACTGATTCCCAATAGTCACAGTTTTGTCCCCAAAAATCATCCGTTATACATATGTATATCTGATCTGAGCTGACCGCCATGCAAGCCCGCTTTGCCCAACCTGGTCCATACCTGTTGCAATATCTGGGTATTATACTACAGAAATCAAAGGTAAATGCAACCACTTGTGTGTTGGATGAATTGTACCAAAATGTGGTGATGCCATTCATCTTAGTGATGGCTGCTTGTTGAGTACCTGTTTTGGTTATAACTATCTGCTGAGCTTTTATCAAACTTATTAGAAAAAGGATATACAGCACGATCATTGTGGTGCAGGCAGAGTCTTGTCTTCAGGAGATAGGGCTTTCTTGCAGTGAGAGGCGTGTATCCAGGTGCTTTTCCCTTCTAGCTTGACTGATGTAGCTGTGGTCAGCAGCACCTGGAATGGTCCATCATATCTTGGCTCAAGTGAATTTTTCCTTGTGAATTTCTTTACTAACACCCAGTCTCCTGGCTGAAGACTGTGCGTTCCCGAGTCTGCCTCTGGATCTGGAATGGAGGAAAATACTCGAGAATGGATATTGGTTAATTCCCCAGACAAACGTGTGACATAGCTAGTTAACACATCAGATTGCAACTGTAACTGTTGTGGAAAGTAACAACCAAGTCTGGGGGCTGAACCAAACAAAATTTCATAAGGGGATAGGGCATGTTTCCCCCGGGGGGTGTGTCTGACACTGAACAGGGCAATGGACAAACTGTCTGGCCAACTCATGTTAGTCTCTTGGGCCATCTTTAACATCCTGTTTTTTAGTGTACCATTCATTCTTTCTACCTTCCCACTGCTTTGAGGGTGGTGTGGGGTATGTAGAGCCAACTGAACCCCCAGTGCTGCCCAAATCTCTTTTGTAAGGGTTGCTGTGAAGGCTGGGCCCTGATCGCTCTCTATCACCTCTGGGACCCCAAATCTACATACTATCTCACTCAGTAGTTTCTTAGCTGTGGTCTTGGCTGTCATGTTTGTAACGGCACAAGCTTCTGGCCAGCAAGAGAAAATGTCCACGACTACTAAAGCGTATTCATATCGGCCACTTCTTGGCATCTGTATATGATCAATCTGTATCCTCTGGAATGGATAGAGGGGTTTCGCCAAATGCTTCTGTGGTGTCTTTTCTGTTCTCCCCGGATTGCATTTCGCACATACTGCACACGAGGCGCAGTAATTTCTGGTTAAGGTGGTTATCCCTGGGGCCCAGTAATATTTGCTGATCAGTGCATTCATTAAGTTCTTAGAGAGATGCGTAGGTCCATGCGCCCATTGGACAACTGCTGGATACATATATCTTGGTAAACAAGTTTTCCCTCTCATCAAATACAGATCTCCATCGTGGGCCGCTCCTTTGTCGATCCATTCCAACTTTTCTTCTGTGTGAGCAGCCCCTTGCATAGAGGTTAGGTATAGTTTGTCAGATGGCACATGCACTGCCAAAAGCATTTGCGCTGAGGATTCACTCTCCTCTTTGGCCACTTCGGGCGTTTTTTGTTGGTTTTTTGCTGCTTGTTTAGCAGTTATATCTGCCAAGTGGTTCCCTCTGGCTTCTTGAGAATTCAGTTTGCCGTGTGCTTTAACCTTCAAGACAGCCACTTGGTCAGGCAGGAGTAGTGCATCCATTAACTCCTTGATGGCTGGACCGTGTTTCACCGGTGTTCCGGCCGCTGTCAGAAATCCTCTGGCCCTCCAGATGATACCGAAGTCATGAGCCACTCCAAGAGCATACCTTGAGTCTGTATAGATGTTGACTCTTTTACCTTCCGCTATCTTACATGCTGTAGTGAGGGCTTGGAGCTCTGCTTCCTGAGCAGATACAGTTGGTGGTAATGCTCCTGCTTGTAGGATTTCAAATTCAGAGGTCACAGCATAACCCGTGTGGTACTTGCCTCCTTCATCTGCATATCTGGAGCCATCCACAAAAAGTGTGTAGTCAGGGTTCTCCAGTGGAGTTTCACTCACTGTAGGGAAATGTGTGGTTTCCATGCGCATCATTTCAAGGCAGTCATGTGGAGTAGTACAGGGGTCTCCTTTTTCACCTTCTTCTTCTCGTCCCCCCTCAAAAAATGGCAGAAGGGTGGCCGGGTTAAGAGTGAGACACCTTTGAAGGGTCACATTGTCAGGAAGGAGGAGGGAGACGTGCAACCGTAGGTGTCTGGCCATGGACAAGTGTCAGGGTTGCACTTGATTTAGGATGGCAGCAATGTCATGTGGTGCCAGAAGAAGCAAGGGATGTGCTAAAACAAGATCTGAAGTTTTGTCCAGCAGCGCTTGGGCAGCAAAGACAGCTCTTAAACAGGAAGGGCCACCCCTAGCCACAGGATCCAAGTGGCAAGAATAGTACCCAATGGGTCTAGTCCGTCCTCCATGTTCTTGAGCTAGGACCCCTGTGGCGTGGCCTTTCTTTTCCGACACAAACAGTTTGAAGGGTTTCCCATAATCTGGAAGGCCCAAAGCAGGAGCAGTGGATATTGCTTGCTTCAGCAGAATAAAATTGTCCAGGGCCTCGCTCGACAGGGTAAATGGCACAGACTTAAGGACATCATAGAGTGGTTGCATAAGGATTGATGCATCCGGGATCCACGCCCTACAGTAAGATATGAGTCCAAGAAAGGCATGCAGTTGTCTAGCTGCTTTTGGTTGCGGAATATCTTGGATTGCAGCCACACGATCTGATGTGAGATGTCTTGCGCCCTTGGAAATGCAGTGGCCCAAAAAGGTGACTGTCTTGGAACACCACTGCATTTTGTCTTTGGAGGCTTTACAGCCTTGTTCCGCAAGGTAGCATAATAGACTTTCTGAATTGTCTTCTGCAGCGTATTGGTCATCTGCGCAGAGGAGAAGATTGTCCACATATATGAGGAGAGTCACTGCAGGGTGTTCATTTTGCCATGTATCAAGTATGGAGGCTATGGCTTTGGCAAACTGGCTCGGAGAATTTTGCGCTCCTTGTGGCATAACTGCCCAGGTGTACTGTTGTTTTTCGTGGCAGAAAGCAAAGAGGTACCTGCAGGAAGGATGCAGGGGTACACTGTAGAATGCATTTGCCAGGTCCACCACAGTGAAGAACTCAGCTGTTGGAGGTACACCTGATAATAAGGTATGTGGGTTTGGCACAGTTGGGGTGTCCAACACTGTGACTTCGTTAATTGCTCGCAGATCCTGTACCATCCTGTATCTGTCAGGTTCTCCCTTAGGCGTTTTCTTCTTGACAGGAAACAGAGGTGTATTGCATGGTGAGGTACAGGGGATCAAGGCCCCATTCTGGACCAAAGCAGCTACATGTTTTGAGATAGCTGCTGATTGAGCCAATTTGAGTGGGTATTGTGGTTTCCGGGGCAATGAAGCACCTTCTTTGAGTTTGACTGAAACTGGTGGTACTTTTAGGTGACCGATCTCTTCCGGTCCTGTGGACCATAGGCATGCAGGGATTCTGTCAAGTACTTCCTGTGGTATTGAACTTGGAGTTATTGTTTCATGAAGTGTCATCATGAGAGGCAGAGAACACAAGGCAGATGAGTCTTCGAGGGATAGGGGAGTATGTAACTTCACCCCCCCTTCAGGTGTGAAAATGATTGAAGCCTGTAGTCTGGACAGTACATCAGCCCCTAGTAGATTCAAGGGACATGTAGAGGACACCACAAATCTGGCAAGCAAATCAGGAAATGTCCCCACTTGGAGAGGCTCAGTAAGTGGACTGGAGCGGGGAACCCCATCCACTCCCACACAGGAAACATCAATAGTGGAAAGAAAAGAATTATCAGGCAGGTCCTCAGTCCTCAAAACACTCCTGGCTGCACCCGTGTCAATGAGAAAAGTGGTAGGTTTTCCTTGTATAGGTAACGTGACCTTTGCTAGGGGTCCCCCAGTCTCATTTGAGGATACTGCCATAAGGGGTGACACGGGTTTGCCCATTTCCTAGCGAGAGTTGGGGCGTGGTGGTGGTGGTGGTGGTTTATGTCCACATTGCTCTTCACGGGGACCCCTGCCTTGTCTGGGAAGTTTTGGGGCTCTGCATTCTCTTCTGAAGTGACCCCGTTGCCCACAGTTGTGACAGGAGATCCTTTCCCTGATACCGGGCAGTGGTGGTGGACGAGTGTAGGCGTGATCTTCGTCATGTGTTACCATAAGGGGCGTTGGTTTCTTTCCTTTTTGGTTTTCTATCCCTCTGGCCACCAATAGTAAATCGGACATTTTCATTGAGCGATATTCAGGGCGGGCCACCATCGGGCTTTTTCTGATATCCTCTCTGAGTCCTGAGGCAAAAGCAGATGATAACATGTGTGTGTGTGCCTTTTCATAGTGGGAGAAGCCTAGATCATCAAAGGCCTGTATGAGTCTAGCATGATACTTCTCCACAGACTCCCCTTTATCTTGGGCAATATCTTGGATTGTGGTAGTCTGATCCGCCAATTTCTCCTTTGCCCAGTCGCGGAGTTGGGCACAGAATTCCACGCCTGAGGTGTAGGAAGTGGCACTTGTCAGGCAGGCATCATTGAAGGCCGTCTGCATGACCGGCCAAAAGACATGTCCTGCTTTAATTTGGCATAGACTGAGTAAGTCTCTCCAGGCAGCTGAATACGTTTCTTGTATCTGCACTATCCTGCGGTAGAAGGGCATTGGCTGTTTCTCTGGGTCAGGCAGACTTGTCACTAAGGTCGCTGCTTGTGATGGGGTAAAAGCGACATACATCAGCGGTGCCCCTTCTGGTAACCGAAACTGGTGTTGGGGCAGGGAAGGGGCACTGTTCCTTACGGTTGTCAGCATCCGTTTGAGATCCTCTCGGAACTGCGAGTCCGGAGCCGGATTGGGGGTTAAATCAGCAGGTGGCCTTGCTGCCTGTTGTTGGTCTTCCCACTTGGACGCTTCTTCATCATTAACATATCCGGCCTGTGAAGGTAGTGCTTCTGTATTAGGGAAGACAGGTGTGTGGTAGGAACCATCCTGGTTTAAGACAGGAAGAACTGGGTATAGGCCATGGTTGGTCCTACCGGGTGTACCAAGATGGCCACCGGGTGGAAGTGCACTGGGCTGGGCCTGAAGTGAGGGCCTGGGTGCACCAAGATGGCCGCCATTAGGAGTTGCACTGGGTTGGGCCCGAAGTGAGGGCCTGGGTGCACCAAGATGGCCGCTGGGCGGAAGTGCACTGGGTTGGGCCTGAAGTGAGGGCCTGGGTGCACCAAGATGGCCGCCATTAGGAGTTGTCACAGTGGGTTGTGCTTGGGTTGGGGTGGTGAGAAGGGAGTGTACGTAAGGCCGATTGTAGGGTTGTCCCTCTCCTCCTTGGTTGCATGTTTTTGTATATAGGGGCGGTACAGACACATTATCAGCTTTGTGATAGACATACATAGCGCAATTGGCATTTGTCTTGATTTCCTCTTCTATCCAGCCCTCTTTGTGTAATGCCCTTGCTGTCCTGTACCACGCTTCTGCTGAATCCAATAAGCCGTTATCACACAGAGCGCCTCTTTGTTCTCAGTACACGCCATTCCTCAGCTTGTAGTCTAGCAACACAGTCCTTCAAATCACAAACCTTCGCTATTTTGGACAACTTTTTAACTGCTTCACTGCCCTCTCTCCTCTTCACAATATCACAAGCTAGCATTCCTTTCTCCGGCTTAGTGTTCTTCTAACCCATCTCCCCCTCCTCTCTTCGGGCCTCCCAACACGTAACCAAGGTCTTTAACTCTGTCCTGCTCACCTACAGCAGTCTCGGCTGACGATTTGAGGGGGGAGTGAGGACAGCTGATAGCTTGATAACCCTCCTGCGTGGCTCTCTGTTATATCTCTTCGAGGGTCTGCCCAAACCCCCCTTTCACCGGGTAATGTACGTTTAATCTCAAAACTAGCACGTCAGGGGTGGTGGGGAGCAGCGGCTTATGGCCCAACTGATCCTTCGGGTAGCCACCTTCTCTCACCTTCACCAATCCCCAACCCTCCTCGTGTATGGCAAACAGTAATCCACAAATACACTCAGGACAAGACATTACACCGGCCACTCTTTGAACTGCAAAGCTACAGCACTGAGAAAACCCTTAGTAGCCGCTCATCTGAATAAACTGTTTATAGACGTTAACGAGACTGCCAACATTCCAGCAAATCTCCTTTCAGCCTGCCAAATTCCAGCAGCTGAGATATTCCTCAGAGGTCCTACACTGTCAACCCCGAGTGCCCCGTCTATAAAAACTTTCCTTCAGTATTTCATCTCACCGCTAGAGGCAGACAACTCATCTAGGGGTGAGGATAAACACAAACACCTGCAGCTACACTTCAGTCTGCTGTTTTGCAGTTCTTCAGAATGACAGACAATGAACAGAAAATGCAGTCAGCAGAAAACCATTGGCAGGTTTGTTCAAATAGCCCCAGGCGAGGAATAAGTTGCCTGCCTCTTAGAACAATCTAAAGGAGTCAACAAGACAAAATCAACCAGCCCAATCAGAGAAGTCGTACAGTGGTAAGAATAAAAAAAAAAATATGCTTACCGTACGGTTTTAGGGGTGCGCGCTTAACCTTCTCTAAACTGGCCAGCCGTTCGGTCCTGGGATGCGGTCTCCTATGGATTGCAGCCTTGGGTCGCTGTTCGGGCGCCAGTTGACAAGGATGAGAACTACAATTTAGTTCAAGGTTGTCTGCTGCTGTTTCTAATTAAAAAGTATGAATGTGCATGCACATCAGGAGTAAACACTCTGAGACACAACAGCTTGGCTACTCCTAACTTCTAATTTATTTCTGGGCGGTGTCAATATTTTTTACAGAAAGATACGTCATTGCTATGTCAGTCTAATAGGTACATCTCATTGGTTAAAATACGAGAGAAATGAAGAAACTTGATGCTTGAAGGTTGATTGAAGCTCGTTATCGCATTCCTCTAATGTGTGGGATGGGGGGTATAGACGCCATCTTCAGAGTCAACAGAAAGCCAATCTGAATACTACATAATAAGTAAGGAGTTTGCATAGAAATATGTATACACATAAGCAAATAGACATTTTCTGATTATATGTATGTACATTACATTCCTTCACATTACTTGGTAAAGTCTTTGATCCCTTTTAAAAGAAAAGCACCATATTGGCTCTATAACAATCCAGTGGTACTATGCCAGTCATTAAAGAGTGAAGATTTTTTGGGGGGCTTGTCCTATTCTCTTCTGCAATCTGTTGTTTTGAATTTTTACAGCCTTGATTTCCCTTTTACATATTCTGTTATATTCTTTGTAACATTTGAATGATGATAGTGTTCGTTCATTTTTATATTTTCTAAAAGCATTTTTGTTATTTAACCACTTTCAGACCGGACCATTTTGCTGGCTTAAGACCAGACCACTTTTTGTGATTCGGCACTGCGTCGCTTTAACTGACAATTGCGCGGTCGTGCGACGTGGCTCCCAAACAAAATTGACATTCTTTTTTTTTCTGACAAATAGAGCTTTCTTTTGGTGGTATTTGATCGCCCCTGCGGTTTTTATTTTTTGCGCTATAAACAACAAAAGAGCGACAATTTTGAAAAAAACGCATTATTTTAAACTTTTTGCTATTATAAATATCCCCCAAAAATATATAAAAAAACGTATTTTTTCCTCAGTTAAGGCCGATACGTATTCTTCTACATATTTTTGGTAAAAAAAAATCACAATAATCGATTATTAATTGGTTTGCGCAGAAGTTATAGCGTTTACAAAATAGGGGATAGTTTTATAGCATTTTTTATTAATAATTTTTTTTTTACTAGTAAATGCGACATTATGGCGGACACATCGGACATTTTTGACACATTTTTGGGACCATTGTCATTTATACAGCAATCAGTGCTATTTAAATGAAGGGGTTAACCACTAGATGGCAGTGTAGGGGTTAAGTGTTCCTAGAGGCGTGTTACTAACTGTGGGGGGGCGTGGCTGTGAGCTAGCCAACACTGATCTCTGCTCCAATCACAGGGAGCAGAGATCGGTGTCACTAGTTGCTAGACAGAACGGGGAGATGCTGTTTACTTCCGCATCTCCTCGTTCAGCAATCCCGTGAGAGGATCGCGGGTATCCCTGCGGCGAACGAGTCTGCGGGACCCGCGACCAGACTCATGCCTGATGGCATGGCGGCATCTTAAAGGGGACGTACCTGTACGCCCTTATGCCTGTCCGTGCCATTCTGTCGACGTACATCGTCGTGCGCCGGTCGGGAAGCGGTTAAAAAAAATTTAAACTTAGGTTTTATTTTTATCCTTTTAAACATATTCTCCATGGGAATATATTTTTCAGTGTGCTTGCACTGGCTGCAGATTGAAGAGGAATGGTAATTTTTAATAACATTCAATAACAATGTGACATGTGTCGCAATTGTATATGCTATATTTTTTTATTAGCAAAAGTGGAGTTACCCTTTAACCTGTCTATAAAAATATATCACTGTGAATGTTATGGCTGAATTAGGAATGTATTAGGAAAACTGTCTCCTTTTAAAAAGAAAATATTCAGTGCTGCTTCTGAAGTCTCCTTGCATCTCTGCAGCATCTCTGACGGCTTCCAAAAAAGTCCAGAATATACTAGTAGGTGCCTTTCCTGTGGTGTCCTATCATGTGGAAAGGATTTACACGAGATCTCCTTTCCATTTGGGTGCCCAAGTAACTCTGCTGTACCAAGACCATGACAAACACCTGAAACACTGGCCTATATGAAGATGTAAGGATCTGGGGCATTGTGACAGATACATTTCCCTACAACTGATTCCAAAGATCAAGCTATAATTTTACTCCCTAGTCATTGGGCAGTCAGGGGAATTTAATATACTAGCCACTGTGTCTTCCCAGTCTCCATGTCCACAAAGAGCTCTTAAGCATGGGGACGAACATGGATCTGTTGAGAAAGCTCCTAGTTCCTAAAAGTGCATCATCATCCGAGGGAGTGTACCTTGTGTTACAGCTGATGTAACAGCAATTGGTCCAAAAGCAGAGGCCCCCAGAAGGGGGAAGTGGAAAGAATATGGCAGCTGGAGAAGATAAAGTTTTTCAGCCAGGGGAGGTGGCTTGCTTTTGAGCCTCATTGAAGTTAAACTGGAAACAATCAGGACCCTAGGTCATACTAGAAGCAGACCTAGAAGACAAGAGACTCTGGGAAAGAGCTGATCCATGAGGTGATCTTGATTAAATGCTACAGAGATCTTGAGGAACATTCCAGTCAGTGTCCACAACACCACTAACTCGCCCAAATTCTGCTTTGTCAGGTGAACTCCACACTACACTTATTAGCCTTCTTTTTCAGTAGGGGGAGCAGAAGGTGAAATCCCTGCAGAATGCCTCTATCCAGCAAATACTCCAATACCGCTAGACTGGAAGAACAGCCTCCAGGCCCAGCTCCTGAGGTGGGAAAACTGTTTTCAAGGAATGAGTTTGATATATGGTGTCTGAAAAGTACTCAGCATTACGTACACCTACAACAAGACAAACTCTTCAGAGAAAGTGCTCAGAAAATCCTGTTTGGAGAGTTGTAAGAACTGGGGTAATTTGGGAGTCTTGACACATCTCCCATCATAGTAGTTCAGAATAAAAAAAACAGCTCTATCAAAAGGAATGTTAACCACCTTCGAAAAGAAGAACCATTCCTGATCAATACACCATCCCACAAATAGAAGATGCATTTCAATGTTTTCCAGGGGCCAGGTGGTTTAGCAAACTGGACCTGAGGAGCAAATACCACCAGATCCCTGTGCACCCTAAAGACAAGGAAGACTTCCTTCATATGCCCAATGTACTTCTATGAATTTGAAAGAATGCCCCAGTACTTGATTGGAGCTTCTGCAACTTTTCAGGGACTGGTGGAGTGGACAGTGGGTAATATGAAGTTTTACCCACTTGTTGCAACTTTTGGATGATGGTGGTGCTTTAGAACAGAAGATTATTGATTTCATATTTACAGATAAACCTGTGACCCCAATAGTCCACCATCTTCCAAAAGTACATAAGCAACAATCCCCTGTTCAGGGACCCCTAATAATAGCGGGTATTGGATTGGATGACTAGAAAGACTTAGTGACTGGGTGGATGAGCATTTACAACCTTTAGTTAAATGCTTACCCAGCTATTTTAGGGATACAGGGCATCTATTGGCACATACACATGAGATAAAATGGTCGTCCAATAGTTGTTGGATCACAGTGGATGTTAAAACATTATACTCCTGCATACCACACCACCTGGCACTTCAAGCTGTTAAATATCACCTTACACGTTATAGTTGTTATAAGCGGGAATTGTGCGAATTTTTGTGCATAGCCATAGAATTCCTGCTAAAATATAACTATTTAATGTTTGATTCAAAATATTATTTACAGTGCCGTGGTGCATCAATGGGTTAAAAAATTTCCTCTTCTCTTGCAAATTTATATATGGGTTGGTGGGAGGAGACTTTCCTCTTCTCCCAAGGTATCCCATATGGAGAATAAATTGATTGGTATTGTCGCTTTCTGGATGATTTGATATTTGTATGGAAGGGGCCAGCCAATGTATTGGACTCATTTTTGGCTTATCTCAATGCTAATCATCTGAATTTGGAGTTTACCCACACTTCAGATCTGGTTAGTATTGATGATCTGGATTTGACTTTGGTGGGATGTGTGGATAGTGGAATAGTTTCTACCAGCACATACAGGAAGCAATATGCAGGTAACTCACTTCTCTTGGCATGGAGTTGTCACCCAGCACATACAGTGCGGGCATTGCCAATGGGTGAGTTCATTAGAGCAAGGAGAAATTGTTCTTCTGATAAGGATTTTGTTAAAGAATGTAACATTGTTTCCAGTAGGTTGAGTGAGGATATAGCGGATATTCAATAGATAGAGGCAGAAGATTGGCAAAAAATAGAGAACATGGTGATCTGATTGGGAATTCCTCTTCTATCAGTAAGAAGGCACAGTCCAGTGGGAGGGGAGATGTTCACTCACAACAATATAACCAGATTGTTTCTATTATAAAACACTGCCTTCCTGTCTTATATGAGGATAAAACTTTGCATCATATTTTAAGACAGGGGTGCAGTTTTCTAGTATGAAAGCTCCTACTTTGGGTACCATGCTATTGCCTTCTTTATTTCGTTCCACTTCCCCTTCCAGTTCGTGGTTGGGGACAGTGGGCTCCTATCTCTGTGGTTATAACACCTGTAAGCAGTGTAAAAGACACAGAAAAAGCAAGTCTGATATTTATTTTTCAACAGGTAGAACGTATCCAGTAAAAAGTTTTATAAATTGTAACTCAAAGATGATTGTCTACCTAATTGATTGCAGTACTTGTAGAGTACAGTATGTGGGATGCACTATGCGTAATTTACATATTAGAATATCAGAACACTACAATGACACTTTAAATAGCAATGCAAAAAATATTTCATATGTATCTAAACATTTTAGAATAGTTCATGGTGGTAATTGGAGTATTTTTTTTTTTTTTTTGCGGTCTGGAACAGGTGAGAAGATCTGTTAGGGGGGGAGATACACACCTTGCCCTACTTCAGCAGGAGGTGTGGTGGATACACAGATTGAATACTCGATTTCATAGTGGAATGAACAGTAGAATGGATGTGAACTTGTTTTTAAAATATAATTTGATTCCACAGGGGGTTAATAATTGTTTGCCCTATAGTTTTCAGTCTGTTTTCCATTCTTTCCCTCTCCCCTTTTTCTCTGGTTATACCAACCTCATTTGATTTTAATTGTTAATTGATTTTAAATTGGATTGTACCGCCCCCTTTTTTGGAGAAATATGTACTTTTTCCTATATAAACTTGATTTTATTATAAATCTGTATGCTATGAGGAAGGCTTTTGCCGAAACATGTTAGCATTTTGATATTGAACTGCTGTCTGTGCTCAATAAAGATTTAAGAAGCAATTGAATCACTCTTTTTGCAATTTTGATGTATGGGACACAGTGGCCTGAGTACCATTATTCAGCTCATTATCCTATAAATATGCGGTAGAGCTTGGGGGAGATTTTGTCTACATTAATATGAAGTTTATGCTGAAGTATTTGGATGACCTTGTTGTCTTTGGAAGAATGCTGAAGGAACATCAGCAGTGTCTGGATAAAGTGTTGAAGTGACCTCATGAATAGGGACTGAAATTTTCCCTGGTGAAGTGCCAGTTCTGACAGCTATTGTCTCCTACCTGGGACATTGAAGGAGTGGCCACTGACCCGTATGACCAAGACCATGACATTTTGGTTCAGTTTGTTCCTGGGGTTCTGTACCTACTAAAGGTTAGTGGAAGGTTTTGTCAAAATAGTTCAACCCCTCAATGAACTCTCAAGTGATAAGGAAAAGGAGCATGATCTGGAGTCGTCTGGCTAAGCTCATCAAGCTAAAGGGCCTAAAAGTCTCAAGAGTTGATACAAGAAGAGCAGTTTGACCAAAGTGATTGACCGTTCCAGCAGCTAAAGTGGAGTTTAACCCATGCCACTGTCTTAGATCATGCTGGTTCTGCTGAGCCTTACGAACTGTGGGTGTTTAAGAATTAAGTCCATGGAGCGACAAGAACTGAGGCTGTCAGGGCTACTGCCATAGGAATTCCCAAGCTTTAGTATGATCTGACCCAAGTGGGAGATGGAGGCCTGACAAAAAGACTTGAAGAGGAATAAAGCAGAAGATTCACTCTTTTGTATGGCTCTAAATGCTCTAAAGTTTAGTGAAACCTTCTGCTAATTAAGTAGCCAGAGGGAGTCAGGTTGATTCACCACTCTGTAATAGACTGATTTAAAGCGGGGTACCCACTGATGATCAAAGGGGAAGCTTTTCCTAGCTGAGAAACACAGGAATGCAGTAATAATGACACTGGTGAGCATGAACAACTGGACATCTGTGCAGTGTATACAGTTGAAGACTCTACCCACTAGAGCCACACCATTGACCATCTGCAGTCCTAAAGAAGTGGTATGCATTGATTTCCTGTGCTTAGAGCCTGATACAAGTGGACAAGGGAACATCCTGGTAATAACAGATTACTTCACCCAGTATGTACAGGCTTTACCAATGAAAGATCAATGAACTTCTACTGTAGTCAACGTCGTACTGGAAAAGTTCTTTGTCTTTTATGGGCTACCTCAAAATATTTACTCAGATCAAGACAGAGAATTTGAGAGAAAACTTATCAAACAGCTATTGGACATGCTGTAGAAGTCAAGAACTACTTACAACCTTCAAGAAGACCCACTACTTAAGTGGCTTAACCATACTGTTCTGGACATGTTGGGGATGCTCACATCAGAAAACAAACACACTGGAGTAGACAAATATTAGTCCTGGTTCTACCTTGCATCCTTATGTTCAGAATAGAAGCTTGTTTGTCAGTGGATTGGGCCTTTGACATCTTCATCGATCGGGCATCAGCTGAATTTCACAATGGTTAAGTTGACCATCTTCAAAAGAACCTGAAGACCGCCTAAAACAAAGCTAGGAATGTCTCTGACAGCAGAACAAAGGAAGACATGATCTCAGAATTTGGGTTTATTACCTAACACCAAGTGACAGAGGGATTTGAGAAACCTAGGTCCTCACGGAAAGCACAAACTAGATGACTGATGGAGCTCACAGCCATGCATTGGCTGCGCCCAATTGTCTGGCCCTCTTGTATCCACTTTTGTCCAAAAGGCCAAATAGGGTCTTTGAAGACCTAGAATTAAATGAATTTCTTGTACCTGACCCTGAGTGTGCCCAACCAGACTAGACTGTTTCCTCTGGAATTGTAGGTCAATCTCAACAGGTTTACCCTTTCCTAGAAAAGATCAGATGAATAAGAGGAAGATCTAGAGGCAGGATGGCTGTGGCAATCTGATCCCACTTTTGCCACTTCATATGTTGTTGTGAACCTCTCTGGAACATTGAGAGCTGATGTGCCAGAATATGTGCCACAGTCTCAAATTGAATGAGTTGAAAGAGATGCCCTTCGAACCCCAGTAGGAAATAGAGAAACCACAACCTTTGCTGCATCCGGCAGTAGCTCTTCTTGCTTAGCCACCTGAGAAGCTGGACAGCTCCCTGTCTGATATCTTAAAACAATGTTGCCTTGTGTCTTGTTTCTAGTGATCCTTGAACTCTTTGCTCCTCCCATGAACTTCCTGAATTAAGCCATGTCTCTTCCTGTCTTTGCACTTCCTTCCTGTTTGCCAGATTATTGTGCTCTCTCCAGCTGATAACTTTCTCCTTTGCATACCTGCAGCTATCCTTTTCTCAACTACCACTTGTTAACGACCTTTGGCTTGTTCCTCAACTGCACTTCCACTTAATCCCAACCTGCAACCATTCGTTATCTACCTTTGGCTTGTTCCTCGACTACTCTTCTGCTTGATCCCTACCTGCTATATCTGCTACTGGATCAGTGGCGGCTGGTGATTTTTTTTTCTTTTTCGGGGGGAGCGGCTGTGGCACCTCATCCCCCCCATGCTTGCTGTCTGCCGGTCGTTCCAGCACTTATCCCATCTGGGTGGCAGGTGAAGGGCAGCAGCTCCTGTGTCCTCTCCTCCATCATGGCAGCTTCCGCTGTGCGTCTTCTCCACTCCTCCTAGGCATCCAATAGGATTGATAGTCCTTTCAGCCAATCAGGGGGCGGTTCTCAAGACCGCTTCCTGATTGCTCTGGGAGGAGGATCAGTGTTACAATAGCGAATATTAATTTTCTATTGTAACACAACAGGGTTGGCTCGGTTCATAGTGCTTGAGCCCAAAGCCCACCCTATTTGTAAGCCTATTAGAGCGTCTGGCTCTAATCAGGTGCTTAAACCCCCCCCCCCCCATTGGAATCCATGCACCCAGCGTCTTGCATGGGGTCCAGATGCATGGATGGGGGGAGGCGGCGTCTGTGTGTCCTTAACCACTTCAGCCCCGGACCAATTGGCAGCCAAAGGACCAGGCCCCTTTTTGCGATTCGGCACTGCCTCGATTTAACTGACAATTGCGCGGTCGTGCGACGTGGCTCCCAAACAAAATAGGCGTCCTTTTTTTCCCACAAATAGAGCTTTCTTTTGGTGGTATTTGATCGCCCCTGCAGTTTTTATTTTTTTGCGCTATAAACAAAAATAGAGCGACAATTTTGAAAAAAATTCAATATTTTTTACTTTTTGCTATAATAAATATCCCCAAACAATATATAAAAAAAAAATTATTTTCCTCAGTTTAGGCCGATACGTATTCTTCTACATATTTTTGGTAAAAAAAAAATCACAATTAGCGATTATTGATTGGTTTGCGCAAAAGTTATAGCGTTTACAAAATAGGGGATAGTTTTATAGCATTTTTATTATATTTTTTTTTTTACTAATAATGGCGGTGATCAGCGATTTTTATTGTGACTGCGACATTATGGCGGACACATCGGACATTTTTGACACATTTTTGGGACCATTGTCATTTATACAGCAATCAATGCTATTTAAATGCATTGATTCCTGTATAAATGACACTTGCAGTGAAAGAGTTAACCACTAGGGGGAGGGGAGGGGTTATGGGCTGTGACGTGTGTATTTTTTTTTTACTATTAGGGGGCGGGGCTGACGTCTGACGTCATTGATCGGCTTTCCCTATGACAGGGAACAGCCGATCAATGACAGGCAGAGTAGGAAGCGCGGGGAGAGGTGTGTTTACACACACCTCTCCCCGTTCTTCAGCTCCGTGACCCGATCACGGGACACCAGCGGCGATCGGGTCCGCTGGTCCCACGGCCGTGGTCACGGAGCTCCCGACCGGGTCGCGAGCGCGCCCCCCGGGGGCGCGCTCGCGACCCATGGCTAGGCAATTATAGGGGACGTATATACACGTCCTTTTGCCTGCCCGTGCCCTTCTGAGGACGTATATATACAGTGGGCAGTCGGGAAGCGGTTAATGAACATGCCACCCCTCTACTGGACCCCAGCTTGCTCACCTCCTGGTGGGGCAATCTTGAGGACTGCGACCTAGTACTAACACACAGCAAAACTCACCAGAAGCTTTAGTAAATACCGGTTAGTGCTTAGGCCCCGCACCTCGTGTGAGCCCGTGTCATCCACCAGGGTGACCCGCTTGTGTACTTATCCAGCTGGTTGGTGGGAGCCTCGCTACTGCTATACTGTAGCTACTGTTTTTTTTAGCCTGACCCTTGACCATGACACCTGGAATTCAGAGGAAATTTTCTCTTCACAGCCTTGTGAAGCTAAATTGAAACCATCTGTCAGATAGCCATCTGAGCCTATAGAACAAAGAATTAGGAGGCAGGAAGCCATTACTACCATGCACAGATTTAACAACGCTAAAGTTCATCAGACCACCACACCCATGTGTGATACTCCCTTCCTTATATCCAACACACCATGGTGGGAATTCCCACTGCCTGCATTTTGTGTTACTCACAATATATGTTTAGTTACTATCTAAGTTAGTTAATTTGGTCCAAAAAGAAACAGTAATTTAGGTTAGAAAGGTTTTCAGTGGGGTAGGTGTTTAGCCATGGTCAGCTGGCCCTATAAGCTGGGTTAAACAGTAGTGAGATATGTCCCTAACAGTTCCCACACCAGCACTAACCACTTTACAGGGGCATATGGATACAAGATTCAAGTTATTTGACACAATGAAAGTCTGCCATCCTTATGTTTACATGGTGCTCATATTTGGAGGGGTAAGGTATAAATCCTGGTAACAATATCTTTCCATCAGAGTACTCAAGAAAGAAATAGATCTGGTCACACAAGTCTAACGATTAATGAAAAATCAACCATACATAGCTGCTTTTTAAAAATATTCCCCTGATGTTTCCAACATATAGTTACCCCCAAATAAAATTATTAAAAAAGCCTGCAGAACAGTATGAATTTAGGTCTGTAAATGATTAGTTCTGTCTTCTTGCTGACTCAGGCTATATGACTTTCAATCTACATTTTAATTCTCAACTTGTGTCACGTTTGACACGTTTATGGTGAATCACATGAGACATCATCCATTATCATCAAAGTCAGATTATGTTTGACAAAAATACTCTGTGCTATGCAGTATTTTGCATAATTTGGGATTTAAAGCATAAGCAGTTTTGCAATAAAGCTCATTAACATTCTGTCTTTGATCTCTAAGTGCTCCTAAAAAGTACTGTAGCAGCTGGTTTTTCACAGGACCTTTATCATAACCTGTTACATAAGATGTAAAGATGAGGGCTGCAGTATCACAGTCTATATTATTGTGGTACTATGCTGAAAATTAAACCTAAAATTACTTAGGGATGACAAATCCTTTGCTGTTCCTGAAGATTCTCTCATAGAACAGAAAACTGTCCTCAAAGGCACTTTCTCCCATGGCACCCTAAATAAAATAGAAATACTAGAGGTGATAGGTTCACTAGACTGTCCTAAAATAGCCACAGACTTCACAGACTTTGCCTGTTTTTGAAAAGCCTATGGTCCATTAGATGACAAAAGTCCAATGCACTCAAGGCATATCACTCTTGTTTATTTAGTCATAAAAAATAAAAACTTATCAAGCTGATGCAAGAGTCTTGAGAAGGTGTGTGATTTGCATGAGATAAGTTCATCAACTTGATGTGTTTTAATTGTTTTTAACCTGTGGAATTCGTGATTAATTCCAGGGCCGTGAGTGCCCTGGAATTTGTTTTCTTAGATTGCTGTATTTGGCAACCTGTGTACTATGAGCACTGAGATCCGCTACAGTAATTTCAGTAGGATCATAAGCGTGGGATCTTCAAAGGAAATCTTTTCAATGTGCTGTAGTCTGAGCTCTCTTCAGAGTGTTTACTGGTGAGTGCAACACATTTACTTTTTTTGCACTATTCGCATCATTTACTTCACCTGCCTATTACAGCATTAGTACCCTCTATTTATGCTACAAGCATCTTCTTGGGTTCACAGGGAACCTATTAGGTTATTAATATCTCCATGGTTGGAAACTGAATAGAACTATAGGTACATACCGACCTTATTTTCTAAAAAAAATTAAAACAAGTCTATCTGTTAAAAGGATTTTTTTATTCATACATTTTTATTGAAGCAAACAAGAGAATACATTTCTATACTGTTGTTTAATAATGCTTGTTTACCTTCTAATACACCTGCTATATGTCTCTAAAAATATCGTACTCATGCATGGGCTTCAGCCAAATTCCACTTCAATGTCACTGGGGTGACAATGCATATTCATGAGATGTTTCATTCATTATGCATGGAAAGTTATATAAGACAAACAGGTCATAAGTAATGGGTGTTCCTTATAATCAACTAAACCTAAAATACAAATTGACTTGTGTAACAGATATCAATAACTCTTACATCCAAGTACATATGGCAGTGTTTCAGGAACGTATCACAGTTTACTGTTACTCATGCTCTTATAAAATGTATTCACAAGATACAGTATATGCAAATAAATCATCAGCGTTCCAGATTCAGCTTGGTTCAGGCTGTTTCACAACCTGCTCACAGAGATATTACTTTATTGGCCTGCAGATTTGCTAGACTCAGTTCATCTACCCTTTTTTGCATTTATTTAAATCGTTTTTAAAACTAACAACATACAGTTTAGCCCTCTTCCTTCAGAACAATAGCAGCCAAACACATCAGGTATATGTATGCTTCTTCAGTAAGTGAAGTACTATGAATGTGTGGAAACTATCATGCTAACACTGACCCATAATCTCATGATGTATGAGGGCAGTCCATGAACAAAGAACTCACCAGACCAGTGAAAACGGGTGGACGCTTTCATACCACCCTGTTTCGCAAATGGTGAGAGATTGTGATGTGAGAATTGAGAATGTGTTTTATATAATTGTCTGTATCTGGATGCTTATAGGTTATTACACTTGCTCCTTGATGCACTGGAAACCTTTCAAAATTTTTTGGAGAAATAATTTTGCCTGGTAATATAATTATTCACCATAGCAGCACCCAGAATGAATTGCAAATTGCTTTGCCTCACAGCCACAGCAAAAACGTATGCTCCATGTCGTACTTGTAGGGCAGAACACAAATTAAATCTATTTCAGTGAGTGGGGGTGAGGAGATGGAATATTAAATCTCAGTCACCTGTCAACCACCTTCTGCAAAGCGACCCACTGTGAATCACTGTTCAAAGGGGCAACAAGGATTGTTTCTTGCATAGTTGTATTGCTTAATGAGATGACTTGATTCTAAGCCCCTGTACACATGTTCGGAAATTCCGACCACAAAATCCGTCGGATTTTTTCCGACGGATTTTGTCCGACACTGGTGTTGCATACACACGCTTGGACAAAGTCGTCGGAAAATTTGATCATTCTGAACGTGGTGACGTTCGTTGCGTACGACGGAACTACGTAGAGGCTAGTAGCCAATAGTTTTGGTCTCATAATTTGATCTGAGCATGCGTGGCACTTTGTCCGTCGGAATTCTCGACACACGATCGGAAAAAGTCTGATCGGATTTTGTTGTCGGAAAATTTGAGATCCTGCTCTCAAATTTTTTCCATCAGAGATTCCGACGGAAAAACTCTGGAGCCCACACACGGGTCGATTTTCCGACAACATGGTCCGATCAGAAAATTTTCCGTTGGAATTTCCGACCGTGTGTACGGGGCATTAGGGCTTGCTTACATTTGCTTTTAAAACATGGCTTTGGACATGCTTTTAAAGCTTTATGAACACCAGTCAAAGCACCTATCACTAAATAAAATGGTTAGTTTACAGTCCTGTTTACACCTCACGTGTGCTTTGCTTCAAAAATTATACCCTATGTCACTTTAAGTGATGATTCAAAGCGTCTTCAAAGCCTCCATAAAAGTCTATGACAAAGCTCGCTTGAAGCACCTGCAGCTTTTGAGAGGCTTTAATTCAGCTTTAGCTTCATTTTGTTTAGGAGGTATTGCAGGTATATCTTTGATAATAACTGGGTAACCTGGACATCCAAATATAGGAACGTATGATATCCATTAGCAATGTTTATTAATGCATAGCTTCTATCATATAACAGCATTCGCAGTGCCAAGAGTATACTCGCTATTTGACAAGCATGTGTGCATACTAATATTATATATAATATTGTACTTTGAAAAAAGTACAATATAGCTTTAATCAGGTGCTTCAAAAAAACACCCCCGCCGCTGGAATTCAGGCACCCAACATCCGAAAAGGGGCCGGACGCCAGAATAGGGGGTGACAGCGACAACCATGGATAGATTCATGCAACGCAATGCAATACATGAATCTATCCATTTGTCCTATATGAGACAGCGTGACAGAGGGGGCAGCGCCCGTACGCCCTTATTGGATGGGCCACCCCTGAGTTGATGTATTAACTCTTTTTACAGCCCCTCAGTCCACATCCTATGGGTAGGTGGAAAACAACATTGTTGTATGCTATGTTATCTCTATACTGGCTCTCTCATTAGAACTTTTATTCATCCCAAATACTTAAAGTGAAATTAGCCTAACACTAATTATGCTCCAAAACGTTACCTCCCCCTCTTGCTACTCATCCTGCCTACTCTGCCTAAAAAAGATGTGTATACTTACTTATTGTTATTCTACTCCAGTCTGGTCATGTGATCCCCTATGTTAGTGAGCGGCAGCTGCATGGGAGAGAAGGCAGAGCCTGACAATGGCTGGAAATTCCAGGAGCTGCAATGTCACTTATAGGTTTCCTATATCTCAGCTGTTGTCGGTACTCCTTCCTCTCCCCTGCAGCCGCCACTCACTGACACAGGGAAGTTGAAGTTGTGGGATCACTAAATAGGTTTTATATCAGAAAAGGTATAAGTTCAAAAAGATAATGTGGATTTGGTGGATATTTTTTATTACAACTCAGCTTCATGTTAAATAACCCCTGATCTCTATTGTAGGTGAATAGGTCAAAGATTAAAAACTACTAAATGCAAGTAAACAGTTCAAACTGCATTCAAATGGCTATACTTTTTCTACGTCTTTGTGGCTTTGTAAATAAATATAAATTCCTAATCTGATATAATTATGATAAATGTTGACAAACAAAACCAAAGAAAATTCCCAGCTCAGCTTATCAGCCAGCCCACAACCAACTGCATTATCCTTTTTAACAGTTTGCGATAAAAACAGGGCTTTAGCTTTCACACATTTGCACATATATGTGTAAGCTGTAGAACCGGCGGCCAGTGGACCAGTGAGACACACGGTATCAGAGGATATACAAAAGGCGTTATATTTTTTGTTCAGTGAGTGTGTGTTAGTGTATAGGTTTACAAACATGTTAGTGTTTTTAACCACCTCCCATCCGCACTATAGCCGAAAGACGGCTGCAGCGCGGACCTAATTTGCCCGGAGGCCGTCCATAGACGTCCTCCCCGTGCTCGAGCGGCCTGTGCGCCCCCTGCAGGAGACTAGGCTGATCACAGATTGGAGTAAGGGATCCCGACCCCTTAACACATGATCAGCTGTCAGCCAATGACAGCTGATCATGTGATGTAAACAGAGCCGGTAATTGGCTATTTTTTCTCCTCAAGCTGGTAGCGTGAGGAGAAAAAAAAAGCCGATCACGGGCGGCTGTGAGAGGGACATTAGTCCTGATCTTGGAGAGCCTTTGCAGAGGCTTCTGTGCCACCTACCAGTGCCAACCAGCGCCACCTATCAGTGCCAAACATCAGTGCCCACAGTACCACCCATCAATGTCCACAGTACCACCTATCAGTGCCCACATTGTCACCTGTCAGGGCCCACGGTGCCACCTATAAATGTCACTAATCAATGCCTCATCACCAGTGCTGCCTATCAATACCACCTACCAGTGCCCATCAGTGCCACCCATCAGTGCCGTCTTATCAGTGCCGTCTTATCAGTGCCTATCTGTGTCACCTTATCTGTGCCTATCAGTGCCGCCCATCAGTGTAGCCTTCAGCGAATATCAATGAAGGAGAAAAATTACCCGTTTGCAAAATTGTATAACAAACTATGAATCATGTTTTTTTTTTATTTATTTTTAATTTTTTTTATTTCTGTGTTTTTTTGTTTGTTTAGCAAAAAATAAAAAACCCAAGTGGTGATTAAATACCACCAAAAGAAAGCTCCGTTTGTGTGAAAAAAAATTATAAAATTTCATTTGAGTACAGTGTATGATGATCGCGCAATTGTCATTCAAAGTGTGACAGCGCTGAAAGCTAAAAATTGGTCTGGGCAGGAGGGGGGTTTAACTGCCCACTAAGCAAGAGGTTAAAAAGACAAAGCACGATTGTTCATCCTTATATCTTTACTTGCTATTGAGTGGAGTATTGCTGGAGACTGGATGCTGCTAAATAACAGGAGGATTATCACTAAGGAGAAACATAAAGTGAAGATATAAACTATATGGGATTGATGAAATATCAAGGCTGTTTTATTTATGTGATAAAGGTGAGGGAACACCCAGTGAAGGTGGCACATAAAACTTAGGAGAGGAGAGCACGGCGGAATTGATAAAAATAATATTGTTATTAGTTAAAGGTTTACACATTGAGAAGGATTATTAGTATTGATGATAAAATTGTTTTAATGATTACATGTGTAAGCTGCAGAGCCACTTCAAAACAACCCAGTATTATCTGCAGTCCTAACTCTATACATTTTTGAGAGCCTCCATAGTAGAAGCACATGCATAATAATGGATAGGCATAGGGCAGGTTAGCCTAGAGGGAACCCCCCCCCCCTTCCTTAACCACTTTATATATATATATTTAATACCCTAGTGAATAAATTGGCGGTCGTTGCAATACTTTCTGTCACACCGTATTTGTGAAGCAGTCTTTTTTGGAAAAAATACACTTTTTTAAATAAAAAAATAAGACAACAGTAAAGTTAGCCCAATTTTTTTATATTGCGAAAGATGATGTTATGCTGACTAAATTGATACCCCAACATGTCACGCTTCAAAGTTGCGCCTGCTCGTGAAATGGCGACAAACATTTACCCTTAAAAATCTCCATATGCAACGTTTAAAAAATGCTACAGGTTGCATGTTTTGAGTTACAGAGGAGATATGCGATTGCAGTGATACCTTAAATGTGTGGTTTGACACCATTTTCATATGCGCTACCCAAATATGCGTGTGACAGACGGGACGGGGCGAGTTTATAATGTATTTTATTTTTTTTCTTGTTTATTTTACCTTTTAATTTACTTTATTTTTTTACACTGTTCTTTAAAAAAAAAATCAAATTCACTTTTATTCCTATTACAAGGAATGTAAACATCCCTTGTAATAGAAAAAAAGGATGACAGGGGCTCTTAAATATGAGATCTGTGGTCAAAAAGATCTCAGATGTCATTATTACACTAAAATGCAATAAAAAAAAAAGAAAAAAAAAGTTGTTTAAAAAAAAAAAAAAAAAATGTCTTTAAGCGCTATGTGCGGAAGTCACGTTTTGATGTCGCTTTCACCCTGAAATGGTATGGAGCCAGGTTGGGGCTATCTTCCCTTACTCGGCTCCATACCTAACACGGAAGAGGACCCGATCGCCTCCACAGCTGCCATAACAACGATGTACCTCTTCAAAGGCGGGCGGTCCGGAAGTGGTTAAAGGCACAGGAGCACACTGGACACCCAGCGTATAGCACAATGGCAGCAAAGGTGTCCAGTGCATCCCCTCACCAGTATTCCAACAGTACAAACAAATGGCCACTGCCCCCATCTAAAGCTGACCTTTGCAGGAAGGAGCACATGGAAGGTCAACACATGTAAAACAAAACCAAAGAAAATTCCCAGCTTAACTCATCAGCCAGCCTGCAACCAACCAAATTATCCTGTCTAAAAGTTTGCATTAAAAACACAGGTTCGGGTCAAACATACTGTAAGTTTGACTCAAACATCGGGTGTTTGCCCGTTCGCCAAACAGCGAACATTATGGTGCCCTTGTGGAAAATTTGAGCGCAGCAGAACGCCCCATAATGCAAGATCGCAGTGCATTGCTGTATGATGATTGGTCAAAGCATGCTTTGGCCAATCGCAGCAGGGTGCCTTTGGCCAATCATGGCTCAGGGGGACTAAGTCCACGCCCACACTATATAAGGCTGCTTACAGAGCGGCCGTGTGTAGTGTTGTTGGTGTAGACAGAGAGATAGCTTGAGTAAGATTAAGCAGGCCAGGCAGGCTATTCTGTTAGTGGCAGTATATTTGATATATATATATATATATATATATATATATATATATATATATATATATATATACAGCCAGTCTAGTATATGTATATATATATATATATATATATATATATATATATATATATATATACAGTGGTGTGAAAAAGTGTTTGCCCCCTTCCTCATTTCCTGTTCCTTTGCATGTTTGTCACACTTAAGTGTTTCGGAACATCAAACCAATTTAAACAATAGTCAAGGACAACACAAGTAAACACAAAATGCAATTTGTAAATGAAGGTGTTTATTATTAAAGGTGAAAAAAAATCCAAACCATCATGGCCCTGTGTGAAAAACTGATTGCCCCCCTTGTTAAAACATACTATAACTGTGGTTGTCCACACCTGAGTTCAATTTCTCTAGCCACACCCAGGCCTGATTATTGCCACACCTGTTCACAATCAAGGCATCACTTAAATAGGAGCTGCTTGACACAGTAAGGTCCACCAGAAGATCCTTAAAAGCTACACATCATGCCGAGACCCAAAGAAATTCAGGAACAATTGAGAAAGAAAGTAATTGAGATCTATCAGTCTGGAAAGGGTTATAAAGCCATTTCCAAAGCTTTGGGAATCCAGCGAACCACAGTGAGAGCCATTATCCACAAATGGCGAAGACATGGAACAGTGGTGAACCTTCCCAGGAGTGGCCGGCCGCCCAAAATTACCCCAAGAGCGCAGCGACGACTCATCCAAGAGGTCACAAAAGACCCCACAACAACGTCCAAGGAACTGCAGGCCTCACTTGCCTCAGTTAAGGTCAGCGTTCATGCCTCCACCATCAGGAAAAGACTGGGCAAAAATGGCCTGCATGGCAGAGTTCCAAGGAGAAAACCACTGCTGAGCAAAAAGAACATCAAAGCTCGTCTCAATTTCTCCACAACACATCTTGATGATCCCCAAGACTTTTGGGACAACATTCTGTGGACCGATGAGACAAAAGTGGAACTCTTTGGAAGGTGTGTGTCCAAGTATATCTGGTGTAGAAGGAACACTGCATTTCAGAAAAAGAACATTATACCAACAGTAAAATATGGTGGTGGTAGTGTGATGGTCTGGGGCTGTTTTGCTGCTTCAGGACCTGGAAGACTTGCCGTGATAAAAGGAACTATGAATTCTGCTGTCTACCAAGAGATCCTGAAGGAGAATGTCCGACCATCTGTTCGTGTACTCAAGCTGAAACGAACTTGGGTTCTGCAGCAGGACAATGATCCTAAACACACCAGCAAGTCCACCACCGAATGGCTGAAGAAAAACAAAATGAAGACTTTGGAGTGGCCTAGCCAAAGTCCTGACCTGAATCCTATTGAGATATTGTGGTATGACCTTAAAAAGGCCGTTCATGCTCGAAACCCTCTAATGTAACTGAATTAGGACAATTCTGCAAAGATGAGTGGGCCAAAATTCCTCCAGGACGCTGTAAAAGCCTCATTGCACGTTATCGCAAACGCTTGGTTGCAGTTGTTGCTGCTAAGGGTGGCCCAACCAGTTATTAGGTTTAGGGGGCAATCACTTTTTCACACAGGGCCATGATGGTTTGGATTTTTTTTCACCTTTAATAATAAACACCTTCATTTACAAATTGCATTTTGTGTTTACTTGTGTTGTCCTTGACTATTGTTTAAATTGGTTTGATGTTCCGAAACACTTAAGTGTGACAAACATGCAAAGGAACAGGAAATGAGGAAGGGGGCAAACACTTTTTCACACCACTGTATATATACTCTGCATTTAGCATAGTGTCATGGTTATGCAGCAATGTGTGTCTGTCAGCTTACCTCTCTCCATGTGTTCCTTTAGAGGCCAGCCACTCTCACCTGACTGCATACCGTATCGACTCGAGTATAGGTCGACCCGAATATAAGCCGAGGCACCTAATTTTACCACAAAAAACTGGGAAAACATATTGACTCGCGTATAAGCGAGGGTGGGAAAATCCAGCAGCTACCGGTAAACAATGCACATCTGCAGCCTCACTGTGCCCAGTTGCAGTCTCCTGTGCCCAGTTGCAGTCTCACTGTGCCCAGTTGCAGTCACACTGTGCCCAGCTGCAGTCTCATGTGCCCAGCTGCAGTCTCATGTGCCCAGTTGCAGTCTCATGTGCCCAGTTGCAGTCACACTGTGCCCAGTTGCAGTCTCCTGTGGCCAGTTGCAGTCTCCTGTGCCCAGTTGCAGTCACACTGTGCCCAGTTGAAGTCTCCTGTGCCCAGTTGCAGTCTCACTGTGCCCAGTTGCAGTCTCACTGTGCCCAGTTGCAGTCTCATGTGCCCAGCTGCAGTCTCATGTGCCCAGTTGCAGTCACACTGTGCCCAGTTGCAGTCTCCTGTGTCCAGTTGCAGTCTCCTGTGTCCAGTTGCAGTCTCCTGTGTCCAGTTGCAGTCTCCTGTGCCTAGTTGCAGTCTCCTGTGCCCAGTTGCAGTCTCATGTGCCCAGTTGCATCCGTACCTTTTATTAGTAAAACAGAGTGTGTCTGCCGCTGTGTTATACATTCTTTTCGGCCGTCCATTGAAACAAAGCCCGCCCGTCTCCTCCTCGTCTGTGATAAGTGCAACACCCATACAGTTTCCCAGCATCGTATCAGTGTTCCTCTATCACGGACGGACGAGGAGGAGGCGGGGTGGGCTTTGTTTCAATAATAATTCAAAAACTCGGCTTATACTCGAGTATATACGGTATGAATGAATGAATGAATAACTTGTATAGCGCTACAATGCGAACTGAATCGCCTCAAGGCGCTGTATTGGCGTTTGGTTATCAAGCTTCTAGAAGAGGTAGGTCTTGAGTTTCTTCCTGAAAGCCTGATGGTTTTCTTCCATGCGAATGTCGGTTGGTAGAGCGTTCCATAGCCGTCGTTTGGTTATCAAGCTTCTAGAAGAGGTAGGTCTTGAGTTTCTTCCTGAAAGCCTGATGGTTTTCTTCCATGCGAATGTCGGTTGGTAGAGCGTTCCATAGCCGTGGTCCCTGGACAGCGAATCTCCGTTCCCCCTTTGATTTGTAGCGGGATTTAGGAATGAGGAGAAGATTTTGATTAGCCGATCGAAGACTGCGATTCGGTGTGTAGTGTTTTATTTTCTCGCAAAGGTATTGTGGAGCGTCTCCATGGGTGCATTTGTGGGTGAGGCAGAGGGTCTTGAATGCGACCCGATTCCTTACGTTTAGCCAATGTAGGTTCATCAGGGAAGGGGAGATGGATTCCCAGGGTTTTTTCCCTGTTATCAGTCTTGCCGCCGTGTTTTGGATAAGTTGTAAGCGCGCAAGTTGATATTGGGGTAATCCTATGTAGAGGGAGTTAGCGTAGTCCAGTCGAGAATTGATGACTGTTCCAACTACCACTGCTTTGTCCTCCTTTGGAATGAAGGGGATGAGTCTGCGTAGCAGGCGGAGCAGATGGTGTGATCCACTGACTACTGCTCCTATTTGGGCATCCATTGACATTTCTGAGTCAAAAATGACTCCGAGACTCTTGGCCTTGGTCCTAGTGGTAATGGTCCGTCCAAAGATGGTGGGGGGTGTCCAAGGGATCTTGGTTCGGGGGTTATGCTTTGCATGTAGAATAAGAAGTTCTGTTTTTGATTCATTAAGTTTGAGGGAGCTAGTAGTCATCCAGTCGTCTATCATAGTGAGGCATTTTCCTAATTGCTGATGATGGTCTTTTTGTCCGGTGATGCGAAAATATAATTGAGTGTCATCAGCGTATGAGTGGAAGCAGAGGTCTGATATTCTGATGATGTTGAGGAGTGGGCGAATGTAGATGTTGAAGAGCACTGGCGACAAGGGTGATCCTTGAGGGACTCCACAGGAGATTGCCCGGGTTTCAGAGGTGAAAGCTCCTAGTTTCACCGTCTGAGAGCGATTTCCTAAGAAGGATCTGAACCATTGTAGATCTGAGCCGGTGACTCCTGCTACTTCTGTAAGGCGGATGAGTAGAGTATTGTGGTCCACAGTATCAAACGCTGCACTGAGGTCCAACAGTACCAGGAGACATGATTCTCCGTCATCCGCTGCTTCGAGGGCATCATCCCAAATCTTCAGTAGTGCGGTTTCTGTCCCATGGCCTGGGCGGAATCCTGATTGTAACGGATCCAGGAGTGTGTGTGTGTCCAGGTGGTGTTGTATCTGTTGTACTACCGCTTTCTCCATAATCTTGGAAATGTTGTTCAAGCTTGTTATCGGTCTGCGATGGTTGGGGTCCCGGGGGTCGAGGTTGTTTTTTTTTAGCAGGGGTTTGATAATGCCTTGTTTGAGGGCGCCTGGAACAATCCCTTCTTTGAACGATTGATTTATGAGATGCGTTATGGTGGGAGCCAGGATGTCGGAGCATTCTTTCAGGAGTTTTGTGGGGATGATGTCAATAGAAGATGTACTGTCTCTGAGATTTTTGATGATGTTTTTAGTGGTCTCCGTGGTGATTGGGATCAGAGAAAACCTTGGTGGTTGGGGGATATTTGTGTCGATATCGACTTTTTGCTCTGACTGCCTGCCGTCGGATGTCTTTTTCTGATCAATTGTTTTCCTAATGTTGACGATTTTATTGATGAAAAAATCTGATAATTCATTGCAGAAATCTTGGGTTTCATTAGCGGGGGGCTCTAAGCATGCTGGGTTCATCGACTGAGCGACTATTTTAAAAAGTTCCCGTGGCCGATTTAAGGCCGCTGAGATGGTATTTGAGAAATAGTCTTTTTTTGCTTTGAAGATTGCCTTCTGATAATTCTGTGTAAGTCCTTTGTATTTTGTGTGATTTCCCTTGGTGGGATTTATTCTCCATGCTCTTTCGGCTCTTCTGCGTTCTTGCTTGAGTAGCGTGAGCGAGCTATTAAACCATCCTGCGTTTTTCCTCTTGATGAGTGTTCTGCGTTTTGGAGCCACTGAGTCTGCTGATTGTAGTAATACATTGTTTAGGGAGCTGAGAGTTTGCTCCGATGAGAGGGTTAAATTCAGAGTTGCTATTTTGTTTGATAAGGTGGTTTTGAAGGAGTTGGAATGCAGTTTTTTCTGCGATCTGGTCCAATGAGTTGTTGTTGCAGGTTTCTGTTTTTGGTGGGTGATGTTGGTGGAGATTTTGAATTTGATGGCGTGGTGATCCGTCCATGGTAGTGGTATGTTGTCTACTGTGTTGATGTCTAGATTTTGTTTGAAGACGAGGTCCAGAGTGTGTCCTTATCCGTGTGTGGGGGTCTTTATCAGTTGCTGGAGACCCAGTTCTTCCAGTTGGTTGATGCAGGCGGTGGCGATAGGGTCTTGAGTAGAGTTTGCCCAGAGGTTGAAATCTCCAAGTACCAGGAGGTTTTTGGATTTCAGTGTGTGTATTGAGATAAACTCCGTGAGTGGTGTAAGCAGATTGGTCTTTGGTCCCGGTGGTCTGTAGCACAGTAGAATGTGGGTGGTGTCATGGGGTGTTGATTGAAGATGTAGCGTCAATGTTTCCATAAAAGGCACTGGGTTGTGTAAGATTGGTTTGGTGAGCGCCAGGTGCGATTTAAAATTCACTGCTAGGCCTCCTCCTTTTTTTCCTATCCGATGTTCAGTTAGGATCCTGTAGTTCTCCGGCACCAATTCGGTGAGGATGGTGTCGCAGTCGGGTGTTAGCCAGCTTTCCGTGATGAAGAGGCAGTCTATATTGTTTTGGGTGATGAAGTCGTGTACTTCTAGTCTGTGTTTGGCTGCAGATCTGGTGTTGATCATGGCGCATGTTATTTGTTGTGGTTGGGTTGGTATCTTCCTGTTTTTGCAGGTTGATTGTAGGTCGGTCTTTTTTTTTTTTTAATTATATAATCTTTATTTGTTTTCTTCATACATAAAAAAGCAGCAAAAATACATACACACATTTAATTTCCATAAACTCGTTTTCTCACAGTTTGCTAAAAACGAAAAGAAAAGAAAGGAAAAAATTGCCATTAACCTGCAGTTCTTTTGTACCTCCCTCCTTTCTTTTGTTACTTCTACTGTGTTTCCTTCTTTTCTTGTCTCATTCCCCTTACTTCTATGCTCTCTTTATCCCCTCTATTTTACCTATACAGTATTTTTCCCTATTTAGTCTCCCACCCCATTATCCATTACATTGGGCATCCCTGCTCGTCCATCCATGTTTTCCACAATTTTACAAATTCTTTCGTATTTCCTCTCCTCGTATATACCGTTCTTTCCCTCCATATTGTTTCTGTTATTAATCTCGCCCATTCTCTTTCCGTTGGGGGTTTTTCAGCCTGCCATCTTTGCGCTATTAGCTTTCTTGCTTGGAATAGACATCTCATCACTGCCTTGGTTACCCAGGGGCCTCCGACTATTCCTTCGTCCAGCCCTAGTATACACAGTCTAGGACTCATTTCTAGTCTCGCGTTGTAGACTGTGTTCAGCGTATCGAGAATTTCTGACCAATAACGAAACAATTTCGGGCATTTCCACATCATATGTGCTAGGTCTCCAGTGTCTTGGCACCTGGGGCACTTGGCGTCCTTTCTCCACCCGAAATCAAAGAGTCTCTTAGGAGTGTAATATGTCCTATGTAATAACATCAGGTATGAGACCCTTTGTGCGGGCGAGACCGACACCATGTGTCCCTTCTCAAGTATTCTCAGCCATTGTTCATCTGACAGGGTTCCAAATTCTTTTTCCCACTTCCTTCTGCTCTTAAGTCGTACTGGGCTTTCTACACTGCCTTCACATATGTATGGGTAAATTTCTGCTATGAATCCTTTGGTCTTGTCTTGAGAGCCTATTTTTTGATATACCGGAGAGTTGACCCAATTTGGTCCTTGTTTCGCAAATTGCCTATTTAAGGCATGCCTAATTTGTAAATATTTATAAAATGAGTGTTTCGGTAGGTCGTAGTCTGTTCTTAGTGCAGTGAATGTCTTTAGTATCTTTCCCTCGTATAGTTGAGTTAGTTTAACTATCCCCTTTGTCTCCCACTCTTTAAACTTCCCTATTTTCTCCACTTCCTCCAGGTTCTTATTATTCCAGAGGGGAGTATGTTTTGTCATGCCCTCCAGCCCTTTTACTGCTTTTAATGCTTTCCAGACTTTTAGCCCAAGCCTCACCGTGGGATTTCTATAATAAAATGAGTTTGCCTCAAGAGCCTCTATTATTGATCTATGCGGAGTACCTGCAATCATTAGATCCTTATTACCTCCTCCAACCCCCCCTATGTGTTGTAGTTGGGCGGCTAGGAAGTAGCTTCGTGGATGCGGCAGTGCCATCCCGCCCTTTCTTGTTCCTAGTTGTAGTATTTGTAAACCTATCCTAGGCTGGCCTCCTTTCCATATAAGTTCTCTAAACAACGTGTCGATTTTCCTGAACCATTTTTTATCTATCCATGTTGGGCAGTTGTGCATCAGATACAGAAGCTGTGGCTGCCACAGCATCTTAATCAAATTACATCTCCCCGCGACCGATAATGGGAGGCGTTTCCAGATTGCAATTTTAGATTTAAATTTAGCTAGTAATGGTACAATATTATCATTGATGTAGTTATTAGGGTTCTTCTTTATATTTACACCTAGATATTTAATTTGTTCGACCACTTCTAGCTGTAGGCTATCCGGTGTCCTCTGGTTCCCTAGGGGATCTATGGGCATTAGTGCAGATTTTTCCCAGTTTATGGTCAGCCCTGAAATTTTCCCGAAATCTATGAGGATGTTCATCACCTGCCTGGGGGATTGCTCCGCATCCCCCAGGAAGAGGAGGACATCATCCGCATATAATGCGATTCTCTCTTCTCCCCCCCCTCTTCTAAACCCCTGTATATTCGTGTCTGATCTAATTACGCTGGCCAGCGGCTCCATTGCCAGAGCAAAAAGCAAGGGGGATAGTGGGCACCCCTGTCTTGTCCCCCTCTCTAATTGAATTTTGTCAGAGAGATCATTGTTAACCCTGATTTTAGCGCTGGGGCCCGTGTACAAGGTTTTAATCCATTCAATGAACGAGGGGCCAAATCCAAATTCCCTCAAAACCCGCCACAGGTATCCCCATTCTAAACTATCAAAAGCTTTGACCACATCTAGGGCCATAACCACCCTTGTCCCTGTATCCTCTGTTGGTATCTGCATGTTGAGATACAGCCTCCTGATATTTATACTGGTAGATCTACAGGGGATGAATCCTGTTTGGTCCGGATGTATAAGTCTAGAAATAATTTTATTTAGTCTGATTGCCATAACTTTCGCGAGTATTTTAGCATCCGCACAGAGCAAGGAAATAGGTCTGTAAGACTTAGTCTCTAACGGGTCCTTCCCCTCCTTATGTAGAACTATTATTGTTGCTTCCGTCATAGACGTTGGCAACCTCCCCTCCTCTTTCGCCCAATTGAATACTTTGAGAAGCTCTGGCAGTAGTACTTTCCCATATTGTTTATAGGTTTCTGCTGGGAGGCCGTCTGGTCCTGGTGATTTCTGATTGGCCATTTCTTTCACCGCTAGTTGGATTTCCTCCAGTGTTAGCGGTGCCTCCATTATCCCTCTTTCTTCATCTGTGAGAACCGGAATATCAACGTTTCTGAAGAATGTGTCCATTTCCCCTTCCTCCACCGTCCCACGCGATCTATACAGTTTTTCATAATATAGTCTAAAAGTTTCTGTAATTACTGACTTTTTGGATGATATTTCACCTTTTTCAGTCTTGATCACAGGGACGCTGGAGGGAGGAGAATTGGTTCTCACTAAATGTGCCAACATTTTTCCAACTTTTTCCCCCTCTCCGTAAGCTACCTGTTTCTGGAACAATCTCTTATTCTCTGATTTCTTAATGACTATATCTTTATATTCCTGTTGTTTAGTTAACCATATGCTTTGTGTATCAGGTGTGGGGTTATTGACGTAATCTCCCTCTGCTTTCATCAGCTCTCTCTTACTCCTACTTTCCCATTCCCTTGTGATCTTTTTAATTTTTGATACTGATTGAATGAGAATACCTCTTAGATACGCCTTCAAAGCATCCCACATTATACCTCTTGTCACTGACTCATTATTAAATTTTATAAATTCTTCCAATTTTAATAACACCTCCTTTGGGTCCCCTATTAGTTCGAACCAAATTGGGTTCATTTTCCATACTGCAGGGGATATTTTCCCTTCTAAGTTTATTGAGACAACCAGTAGTGCATGATCGGATACTCCTCTAGGGTGATATTCTATATCCCTTATGGTTTGGCATGCTTCTTCGTTTCCCAAAGCTAGATCTATCCTTGAGAGCGTGGAATAGGAGCTTGAGTAACATGAAAATTGCAGCACACCTGGATTCCGCGCCCTCCACATATCAAAGAGCCCTGTTTCCTGTAAAAACTGGTATAATCGACTCTCATCTACTTTCTGGCCATGTACACCCAGTGGGAACCTATCAAGTTTTCTATTGATAACCTCGTTAAAGTCCCCTACTGCTATAACCGGTACCCCAGTTTTGTCAATTAAAAATTCCAATAGCCTATACATTACATCAAGTTTAAACGGAGAGGGAATATAAATATTTGCTAGAACATATTCTCGGTTTTCAATTACACAGTGCAAAAAAATATACCGTCCGTCTCTATCTATACTGATCTGCCGACAGGAAAACCCCAACTCTTTCCTTACCATCACAGCCACTCCTCTTGAATAAGAGGTGTGGACTGAGTGGAATTGACATTGGTATTTCTTACTTTGGTTTTGTAACTTAGAGTCTTGAGTTAGGTGCGTCTCCTGTAGGCAGACCAGTCCTACCCCACTCCTCTCCAGGGTCTCTGCCACTGCTGCTCTCTTTGCCGGTGTGCCCAGCCCCCGTACGTTCCAGGAGCCAATACTCAGTATCTTAGTCTGCATGCTTCAACGTGGGAGAAAAGAAAAAAAAACGGAAGACAGGGGGGGAGAGGGAGGGAAAAAAAGGAAAGAAAATAAATAAAAAAAGGAAAAAAGGGAAAAACGGGGAAAAAGGATACATACCCAAAAAGACAATGCTATGTCCCAAACACTCTACCCCCCTGCCCTTATTAGAGGAGAGGATACTGTAAGGGGTGAAAGATTTTAATGCAGAGGTCAGTTGATCCCATCTTATACCCATACTATACTTATATTATAATGCTCACCCATCCTACCGCTACATAGGACCCGGAAGAGAGGAATGATAAAATATAAAAAATTTAAAGAAGAAAACCGAGGAAAGATGAGAAGAGAGAGAAAGGTAACCTGGCCTTTAGCCAAAATAACTACCCCTTGTGAACAAGAAAATCTTTCACCTATCTTAATATTCTTTTCTACGTGAAAAAGTGCTAGTCTTTTTGCTAAGTGTTTATCTAACAATATTTTCCGTTTACTGTTTACCTCCGTGTAGATTAAATATTTTTCCCATGTTTTACTTTGTTGCATCTTCACCCCCCCTCCCCCCTTGTACCATTCTAGGTTATCCCTAAGGACTTTTTTTGTGACCGTTACCACACACCCTTTACCCACATACTTCCCCCCCCCCCCCACCCCCCCCCCCCCATGCTTATATGCAAATCCACTCCCACCCTCCTCCCTCCTCCCACCCCACCCCCATCCTTACACACACTGATAACTATGTTTCGCCCCTCCCCCCGCCCATTCATTCCTTGCTTTTGTGCTATGTGGCTCCTTCCACCCTCATGTCCCTGTGCAAATAATTTCCCATGCGGCACCTCCCCCCTCCTCCCTCTGTATTATTCCTCTATCCCCAAACCCATCATCCCCTCATTTTAATCATTAATTGGTCTTTCCGGTCTTCCAACCATGTAGTCACGTTTGCTGGGGAATCAAAAAAAAAAGTCTCTCCCATTGCTACCACACGTAGCCTAGCTGGGTACAATAAAGCATAAGTAACATCAAATTTCTGGAGTTTGCGTTTGATTTCTATAAAATCTGCTCTACGCTTCTGCAAGTCAGGTGAAAAATCAGGGTACAGTGAGATTTTGGCTCCCTTGTAGAAGATGCTCCCCATCTCTCTGGCCCTACGGAGGAGCATAACTTTGTCTTTAAAGTTCAAGAATTTCATTAGTATGGATCTGGGATGCCCTCCCTGGGGTGGGGGTCTAAACGGGACCCTATGCGCCCTTTCAACTGAGAACTGTTGTGAAAAAGTCTCTCTTCCAAACATTTCGATAAGCCATTTTTCCATGAATACAATTGGATCCGATCCTTCACTTTTTTCCGGGAGGCCTACCAGCCTCACATTGTCCCTTCGGAGTCTGTTCTCCATTTCGTCCAGTTTCCCTGCAAATTTATCTGATTGTTCTTTTAGGGTTTTAACCTCTTGGCTTATTGGGTACATGTCATCCTCTATTTGACTAATTCTCCCTTCTGCTGCTGTTATTCTATCAGCCGTCCTTTCCAACTCATGGCGCATCAGGGACAGTTCCTCTTTGATATTTTTCATTTGGTCACATAACTCCCCTAGGGACTGTTTACATGTGTTAACTGCCGCCAGCACGTCCTTTAGTGTCGGCTCTCCTTCAGCCATTGGTGCCTGAGCTGAGGCCAAATCTGATTTTCCAGGGGCTCCTACGTTTTTATTGGTTGTACTCTTTGCTCCTCCTATAGCGGCCCCCGCAGCGGCTGTCTGGTTGTTTGTTTGCCCTTGGCTCTTTCTATCATTTGACACTTTCGCCTGGATTTGCTGTCCCCCTTTAGTTGGACTATGGACTGGGGTATGAGCATACTTTTCCAGCTTCGCTGCAGCTGCTGATGCCCCATTTGTTAAAGTGGGCTGGGACCCTTTTTCCTTATCCTTAGCTGATCTTAGTGATTGTGTCCCAGCACTCTCCAGGTTGGCCTGCTCTTCTCCT
>CM053026.1:661686071-661703132 GCA_028564925.1 Lithobates sylvaticus | reverse complement strand
TAAAAGCAGCACACATAGTACACAAAAACACTGGCTAGGCCAGGGCTTGACAAATTTGCTTAGAATCTAGGAGCCAGCTAAAAAAGTTAGGAGCCAGTTTTTTAAATCGTAATCGTAAATAAGAATTGCTCACGCTGGTGGCAAGTAAAAGAAGACAAAAATAAATACAATTTTGTTAGACGATTTTGCAAATAAGTCATTGGCGGCGCTGATGGGCACTGATAGGTAGAGGTCGACCGATATGGTTTTTTTTTCTCTGGCCGATGCCGATATTTAGAAATGGGGGGGGGGGGGGGCGATATATTTTCTTTTTCCCTTATCTAAGAAAATCTAGGGTGGAGAGGTGGGGTGCAGCCTATCAGTGTCCCCTCATTAGTGCCCACCAGTTCAGCCTGTCAGTGCCCACCGGTGCAGCCCACCAGTGCAGGATATCAGTATCCATTAGTGCCCACCAGTGCAGCCTGTCAGTGCAACCCCATCAGTGCCCGCCAGCGCATCCCATCAGTGCCCGCCAGCGCATCCCATCAGTGCCCGCCAGCGCATCCCATCAGTGCCCGCCAGCGCATCCCATCAGTGCCCGCCAGCGCATCCCATCAGTGCCCGCCAGCGCATCCCATCAGTGCCCGCCAGCGCATCCCATCAGTGCCCGCCAGCGCATCCCATCAGTGCCCGCCAGCGCATCCCATCAGTGCCCGCCAGCGCATCCCATCAGTGCCCGCCAGCGCATCCCATCAGTGCCCGCCAGCGCATCCCATCAGTGCCCGCCAGCGCATCCCATCAGTGCCCGCCAGCGCATCACATCAGTGCCAGCCAGCGCATCCCATCAGTGCTCGCCAGCGCATCACATCAGTGCCAGCCAGCGCATCCCATCAGTGCCAGCCAGCGCATCACATCAGTGCCCGCCAGCGCATCCCATCAGTGCTCGCCAGCGCATCCCATCAGTGCCCGCCAGCGCATCCCATCAGTGCCTGCCAGCGCATTCCATCAGTGCCTGCCAGCGCATCACATCAGTGCCTGCCAGCGCATCACATCAGTGCCTGCCAGCCATCACATCAGTGCCTGCCAGCGCATCACATCAGTGCCTGCCAGCGCATCACATCAGTGCCTGCCAGCGCATCACATCAGTGCCTGCCAGCGCATCACATCAGTGCCTGCCAGCGCATCCCATCAGTGCCTGCCAGCGCATCCCATCAGTGCCTGCCAGCGCATCACATCAGTGCCTGCCAGCGCATCACATCAGTGCCTGCCAGCCATCACATCAGTGCCTGCCAGCCATCACATCAGTGCCTGCCAGCGCATCACATCAGTGCCAGCCAGCGCATCACATCAGTGCCAGCCAGCGCATCCCATCAGTGCCCGCCAGCGCATCCCATCAGTGCCCGCCAGCGCATCCCATCAGTGCCCGCCCTACAGTTCAGTGCCCACCATTACAGTGCCCACCAGTACAGCCTAATAATGCAATTCACTCACTACCAGCGGAGCGCTCCCGGCTCCGTTCCGTCCCCTCGTCTGGCCAAAGACAGCTCCATCTGTCCCCTGACATGCTGCGCTCCGGACTACAAATCCCAGAGTGCAGCGCGGCCGGTAACAGCCAATCGGCGGCCGCCGCTGCCGAGTTCCTCCACTGGAAGCAAGCCGCGCTCATCGCAGCAGCGCCCACCAGATGGCGCTGGTTCGCACAAAAGGAGCATGTATTTGCTCCAGCAGGCCACAAAGCCGCGGCCTCTATTTTCGACTGATTCACCCTCGGCGGAAGGGGGGGGGGGGCACATCGGAGGAATCCCGTCCATTGCTGCAGTGTAACCCAGGCGCCAGGACGCAATTTCCAGTCGCCATGGCGACCTGGCGCCTGGGACTTCCCCTCCCCGTTCCTGACCCAGAAGTGACATGTATGACGTCACTTCCGGGTCCCCGTTGTCAGTTTACCTGGCCATTAAGGCTGGTGTTCTGACAGAATTGGCAACCCGTCAGATTAGGTAACAGAAGTGAGGTTCCGACCCAAGACAAATTTACTGCGCATGCGCAGTCAGTTTTTTTGGGGTAGGAACGTCACTGTTACCTAATCTGACAGATGGCCAATTCTGATGGAACACCGGTAAAGAATGTAATGCAGTGCGATGTGCATTGAATTACATTCAGTGGCGCACAGGGGAGATATCAGCAGGGTCAGGGGACTTTTTGTCCCTTATGTGATGTAAAAAAATAATTTGTTTTTAATTGTAAAAATATTAAAGTTAAACCCAAGCACATAAAATCCCCACCCCCACATAGCCGCACGTACAAAGGTAAATGCACACGTTGGGGCGCCTATGCCTGTAAACCTCTATTGTGATACACGTTACATATCACCGCGCACACCGGAATGAGTGTGTGGAAGGGTAAAAAAATGTTTTAATGACATTTTCATTTTTTATTGTATTTTATTGTAAATATTAGATCTTTTTGACCCCAGATCTCACATTTAAGAGGTCCTGTCATGCTTTTTTCTATTACAAGGGATTTTTACATTCTTTGTATTGGGAATAAAATAAAATAACCCAAAATGTTTTTTAAAAGCGGGCAGAAGCGAACGCATACATAAGTCGCGCCCGCATATGAAAACGGTGCTCAAACCACACATGTAAGGTATCATCGTGATCATCGTTAGAGCGAGAGCAATAATTCTAGCCCTAGACCTCCTCTGTAACTCAAAACTGGTAACCTGTAGAAAAGTTTCAAAAATGTTGCCAATGGAGATTTTTAGGGGCCATTCCACGAGCGGGCGCAATTTTGAAGCGTGACATGTTGGTATCAATTTACTCGGCGTAACATCATTTTCAGTTAGGCTATGTTTACTGTTGTCTTATTTTTAAACTCAAAAAAGTGTAATTTTTCCCCAAAAAATATTCTTGTAAGACCGCTGCGCAAATACGGTGTGACATAAAGTATTGCAACGACCGCCATTTTATTCTTTAGGGTGTCTGAAAATTTTTTATAATGTTTGGGGGTTCTAAGTAATTTTCTATCAAAAATAAATACATTTTAACCTGTAAACAACAAATCTCAAAAAGAGGCTCGGGGGTGAAGTGGTTAAAAAGAACTGACTCCTAACTTTTTTAGCCGGAGCACCCGTGTGAATGGGCCCTCAAAGTTCCTGAAGTATGAACATCTTGAATGAGCCTTTGAACAAATAAAAGGACAACATTTTAAAGTGGACCTGTCAGTTATATCCTGATTCAGCCAAAGTAGCCTTTTTCAGAAAAGCTCCACTGTTTATTTTCACAAAGCCACCCTGAGATACTGTCAATTACTTATTCTAGGCTGAGATTATATCACTCTGCTTGCAGGCAGAAGGAAGCATTTCCTCAATCTACACCCCAACCCCCCCCCCCCCCCCCCCCCCTCAAAGAAAGGTAGTACCGTTTAGCTGTTTGGATAGAGATGGATTCGGAGGACGACCAATCCCATCTCTGAACAGACCCACACCTCCCATTTAGGAGAAATTGACAAATTATAGCACTGATTATGCAGAAAAGGACACATCCTTGCCTTGCGCTTATTTTCACCACTACTTTTCCTTCATTCCAGCTTTTTGAAACAAATTTAATAATATATTGCTTGCATTAAGGGGATGCCTTTAGGGCTGCAACTAACGATTATTTTCATAATCGATTAGTTGGCCGATTTATTGTTTCGATTAATCGGTTAATACCCATAAAATAGTGTTGTGTATAATTTAGTTAAAAAATGCATCTCTATGCAGTGGTAAATATAAATAACCAACTATATGGTTAGGGAGCAAAATATCTAATCCACTCTGAGAATAACAGACAGAAGAGATATACTGTATATACTAAGTCCCTGACCCTTTCCAAATACGCAGCGGTTGAAAAAGGCATAGATGTGAACGTGTCCCATAGGAAACCATGTAAATGAACTGTAGTGTGTTTCTGCAAAAAGCACCAAAAAACACATAGATATGAACCAGGCCTGAGACGTTTAGTAACATAACGGGGTTAAAAAAAAAAAAATTAGCCCTTTATAGTACAAAAAAAAAGCAGATAATCACTACTGTAAGAACTGTGAAAGGAATATTTACAGTAGCGATTATTTGCTCTTTTTGTAGTATAAAGGGCTCATTTTAGTTCATTTTTAACCCCATTATGTTACTGGCCGATTAATCGATTTATGAAAATAGTAATCGATTAATTTCATAATCGATTAGTTGTTTCAGCCCTGGATGCCTTATTCGCACTTGGCCAATTTGAAGCTTTACCTGAAGTGCTATAAGGCTTAACACCAGGATTTATTTTATTATCAATCCAAAAAAACATAAAAAAGTAAAAGCGCAGCACCACTGTACAAAAATATGTATATAAATGGAAATAACAAATGTCAAATATATAAATAAATCTCCTAAAAATACCTTGTTGTCACATATATAATCCCCATACAAACGCACAATAATTATGCCGCAACATAAATAATGAAAAAGTAATATGCTAAACGCACACAGTGTAATTTAAATAAAAAAAAGTCAATTTGAGTAGAAATATCATGCATCAGTAATGCATGAGTAACGTATAGTATCCGACGTGCCTGTAAAGGAAATTTATAAGTTCTGTATATAATTGTATTCTATTTTGTATGTATTGCACACTGCCCTCACTCTGCACACGGCACTAATAATGTTTTCAGTACATGTTTACATTCTTTCAAATCCCGATTAGAATTAGCCTGCCTATGTTACGCCCCTTGTTACCATAAACGTACAATTGTAATATTAATGTGATACCTACGTAATTATGTGTATAAAAACCTTCAATTGCGTCATAATAAAGCAGAACAGTTATTTGGGAAGATACGGAGTGTATCTTTTGTGTCTGTTTCCTACTGCAGTAGTTATTAATTTGGAATCAATCAATATCAAGATAGGCGTGTGGACATGAGGTGCGGTGAGATGTGAGAGATGTGAGAGGCATGTGTGTGCTCGCTCCCACCCTCCGTCCCGTCCTATGGAGATACCGATGCTGAGACCTGTGGCTGCCTTCCCACAGTAACAACTGCAAGCTGTGTGAAGTCTCTAGCGGCCAGTCTGATTTAATCAGCATATCAGCGTGTCTACACGGGAACAGCCGAACAGCCGAACAGCCGAGGGTGACGTCACACGCTATCCCCTGCCTCGTCCGCGCTGGGAGAGAGGAAGAGCGGCGGGAAGTTTAAGTTCACAAGCCGGTCGTTTTAGAGCTGCCCGCATAGCGCCCACACAGAGGGGGAAAAACAGCGCCCACACAGCGGGGGAAAGAACAGTGAAAACTGAACACCGGAGGAGGGGAGGGGGCCCCAAGGAGACTCTCAGACGGTCCTGGAAGAGATCCTGTGAAAACGGCCAGGAGAGGTGAGAAGACAGCTTGCAGTTTATTTCCCCCATCCCCCCTCATTGCAAATAGTGGCCTGGTGTTTCTTCTTCCCCTGTTTTCTTTCGGATTGAGAAAAAGGAAAAGAAAAATAAATATAAATGGTGGTGTGCATATTTGCTTTTTATGTTCTGCTGATCTGCTGCAACTAAGGACTATTTGAGGCATAAGCTGCCCTATGATGAGCGGTGTATATGCATCCGGCTTTTTAGTGACAGGAGTCTGAGGATTGCTTCTCTTCTTTTGCCTGTGGCTGCGCTGGCTGTGCTGTACAAACTGTGTGATACAATATCCAGGATAAGAGGAGTTGTGCATGTTACCCAGCTTTTGTAAGCCAGAACCTTGAGGACTGGATTCTCTTTCTTTTTCTATGGTTGCGCTGTGCATGGGTACTGGCGTACTGGCGTCCCCCCAAAAAAAAAAAAAACTTCTTCTTAACTGTAAACGCAGTCTGAGGACTGATATTAGCAATATATAAAACAGTGTGAAAACATCGTGATCTGCATATCTGTCTTCTATATGCTCCGCTGCGATTAAGGACTGTAAACAGAAACGCTGGGCTGTGCACATATACGTGAATATATACGTACATTTCTATACACTTTTGGACTTGTGTCCTCCCTTAATCTTAACTACTCTCAACTATTCTGGCCCTGGTCATAGGCAGTGATATATATATATAGGACTGCCCCCCCCTGTCCTGCTTTTTTGGCTCATCCCCCCCCCCCCCCCTTTTTTTTTTTTTTTTTTTTTTTTTTTTTTAAGGGCCACCAGAGGATTGTTTTTTTATATTCTAGAAAAATTTACTCTAAAGCTGGTATTTGATTGGGTTGGACCCCAGAAAGGCCCAGGAGAGGCAACATGTCAGCAAGGAGGAGAGGAGAAGAGCAGGCCAACCTGGAGAGTGCTGGGACACAATCACTAAGATCAGCCAAGGATAAGGAAAAAGGGTCCCAGCCCACTTTAACAAATGGGGCATCAGCAGCTGCAGCGAAGCTGGAAAAGTATGCTCATACCCCAGTCCATAGTCCAACTAAAGGGGGACAGCAAATCCAGGCGAAAGTGTCAAATGATAGAAAGAGCCAAGGGCAAACAAACAACCAGACAGCCGCTGCGGGGGCCGCTATAGGAGGAGCAAAGAGTACAACCAATAAAAACGTAGGAGCCCCTGGAAAACCAGATTTGGCTTCAGCTCAGGCACCAATGGCTGAAGGAGAGCCGACACTAAAGGACGTGCTGGCGGCAGTTAACACATGTAAACAGTCCCTAGGGGAGTTATGTGACCAAATGAAAAATATCAAAGAGGAACTGTCCCTGATGCGCCATGAGCTGGAAAGGACGGCTGATAGAATAACAGCAGCAGAAGGGAGAATTAGTCAAATAGAGGATGACATGTACCCAATAAGCCAAGAGGTTAAAACCCTAAAAGAACAATCAGATAAATTTGCAGGGAAACTGGACGAAATGGAGAACAGACTCCGAAGGGACAATGTGAGGCTGGTAGGCCTCCCGGAAAAAAGTGAAGGATCGGATCCAATTGTATTCATGGAAAAATGGCTTATCGAAATGTTTGGAAGAGAGACTTTTTCACAACAGTTCTCAGTTGAAAGGGCGCATAGGGTCCCGTTTAGACCCCCACCCCAGGGAGGGCATCCCAGATCCATACTAATGAAATTCTTGAACTTTAAAGACAAAGTTATGCTCCTCCGTAGGGCCAGAGAGATGGGGAGCATCTTCTACAAGGGAGCCAAAATCTCACTGTACCCTGATTTTTCACCTGACTTGCAGAAGCGTAGAGCAGATTTTATAGAAATCAAACGCAAACTCCAGAAATTTGATGTTACTTATGCTTTATTGTACCCAGCTAGGCTACGTGTGGTAGCAATGGGAGAGACTTTTTTTTTTGATTCCCCAGCAAACGTGACTACATGGTTGGAAGACCGGAAAGACCAATTAATGATTAAAACGAGGGGATGATGGGTTTAGGGATAGAGGAATAATACAGAGGGAGGAGGGGGGAGGTGCCGCATGGGAAATTATTTGCACAGGGACATGAGGGTGGAAGGAGCCACATAGCACAAAAGCAAGGAATGAATGGGCGGGGGGAGGGGCGAAACATAGTTATCAGTGTGTGTAAGGATGGGGGTGGGGTGGGAGGAGGGAGGAGGGTGGGAGTGGATTTGCATATAAGCATGGGGGGGGGGGGGGGGGGGGGAAGTATGTGGGTAAAGGGTGTGTGGTAACGGTCACAAAAAAAGTCCTTAGGGATAACCTAGAATGGTATAAGGGGGGAGGGGGGGGTGAAGATGCAACAAAGTAAAACATGGGAAAAATATTTAATCTACACGGAGGTAAACAGTAAACGAAAAATATTGTTAGATAAACACTTAGTAAAAAGACTAGCACTTTTTCACGTAGAAAAGAATATTAAGATAGGTGAAAGATTTTCTTGTTCACAAGGGGTAGTTATTTTGGCTAAAGGCCAGGTTACCTTTCTCTCTCTTCTCATCTTTCCTCGGTTTTCTTCTTTAAACTTTTTATATTTTATCATTCCTCTCTTCCGGGTCCTATGTAGCGGTAGGATGGGTGAGCATTATAATATAAGTATAGTATGGGTATAAGATGGGATCAACTGACCTCTGCATTAAAATCTTTCACCCCTTACAGTATCCTCTGCATTAAAATCTTTCACCCCTTACAGTATCCTCTCCTCTAATAAGGGCAGGGGGGTAGAGTGTTTGGGACATAGCATTGTCTTTTTGGGTATGTATCCTTTTTCCCCGTTTTTCCCTTTTTTCCTTTTTTTTTATTTATTTTTTTTTTTTTTTTTTTCTCCCTCTCCCCCCCTGTCTTCCCCTTTTTTTTCTTTTCTCCCACGTTGAAGCATGCAGACTAAGATACTGAGTATTGGCTCCTGGAACGTACGGGGGCTGGGCACACCGGCAAAGAGAGCAGCAGTGGCAGAGACCCTGGAGAGGAGTGGGGTAGGACTGGTCTGCCTACAGGAGACGCACCTAACTCAAGACTCTAAGTTACAAAACCAAAGTAAGAAATACCAATGTCAATTCCACTCAGTCCACACTTCTTATTCAAGAGGAGTGGCTGTGATGGTAAGGAAAGAGTTGGGGTTTTCCTGTCGGCAGATCAGTATAGATAGAGACGGACGGTATATTTTTTTGCACTGTGTAATTGAAAACCGAGAATATGTTCTAGCAAATATTTATATTCCCCCTCCGTTTAAACTTGATGTAATGTATAGGCTATTGGAATTTTTAATTGACAAAGCTGGGGTACCGGTTATAGCAGTAGGGGACTTTAACGAGGTTATCAATAGAAAACTTGATAGGTTCCCACTGGGTGTACATGGCCAGAAAGTAGAGGAGAGTCGATTATACCAGTTTTTACAGGAAACAGGGCTCTTTGATATGTGGAGGGCGCGGAATCCAGGTGTGCTGCAATTTTCATGTTACTCAAGCTCCTATTCCACGCTCTCAAGGATAGATCTAGCTTTGGGAAACAAAGAAGCATGCCAAACCATAAGGGATATAGAATATCACCCTAGAGGAGTATCCGATCATGCACTACTGGTTGTCTCAATAAACTTAGAAGGGAAAATATCCCCTGCAGTATGGAAAATGAACCCAATTTGGTTCGAACTAATAGGGGACCCAAAGGAGGTGTTATTAAAATTGGAAGAATTTATAAAATTTAATAATGAGTCAGTGACAAGAGGTATAATGTGGGATGCTTTGAAGGCGTATCTAAGAGGTATTCTCATTCAATCAGTATCAAAAATTAAAAAGATCACAAGGGAATGGGAAAGTAGGAGTAAGAGAGAGCTGATGAAAGCAGAGGGAGATTACGTCAATAACCCCACACCTGATACACAAAGCATATGGTTAACTAAACAACAGGAATATAAAGATATAGTCATTAAGAAATCAGAGAATAAGAGATTGTTCCAGAAACAGGTAGCTTACGGAGAGGGGGAAAAAGTTGGAAAAATGTTGGCACATTTAGTGAGAACCAATTCTCCTCCCTCCAGCGTCCCTGTGATCAAGACTGAAAAAGGTGAAATATCATCCAAAAAGTCAGTAATTACAGAAACTTTTAGACTATATTATGAAAAACTGTATAGATCGCGTGGGACGGTGGAGGAAGGGGAAATGGACACATTCTTCAGAAACGTTGATATTCCGGTTCTCACAGATGAAGAAAGAGGGATAATGGAGGCACCGCTAACACTGGAGGAAATCCAACTGGCGGTGAAAGAAATGGCCAATCAGAAATCACCAGGACCAGACGGCCTCCCAGCAGAAACCTATAAACAATATGGGAAAGTACTACTGCCAGAGCTTCTCAAAGTATTCAACTGGGCGAAAGAGGAGGGGAGGTTGCCAACGTCTATGACGGAAGCAACAATAATAGTTCTACATAAGGAGGGGAAGGACCCGTTAGAGACTAAGTCTTACAGACCTATTTCCTTGCTCTGTGCGGATGCTAAAATACTCGCAAAAGTTATGGCAATCAGACTAAATAAAATTATTTCTAGACTTATACATCCGGACCAAACAGGATTCATCCCCTGTAGATCTACCAGTATAAATATCAGGAGGCTGTATCTCAACATGCAGATACCAACAGAGGATACAGGGACAAGGGTGGTTATGGCCCTAGATGTGGTCAAAGCTTTTGATAGTTTAGAATGGGGATACCTGTGGCGGGTTTTGAGGGAATTTGGATTTGGCCCCTCATTCATTGAATGGATTAAAACCTTGTACACGGGCCCCAGCGCTAAAATCAGGGTTAACAATGATCTCTCTGACAAAATTCAATTAGAGAGGGGGACAAGACAGGGGTGCCCACTATCCCCCTTGCTTTTTGCTCTGGCAATGGAGCCGCTGGCCAGCGTAATTAGATCAGACACGAATATACAGGGGTTTAGAAGAGGGGGGGGAGAAGAGAGAATCGCATTATATGCGGATGATGTCCTCCTCTTCCTGGGGGATGCGGAGCAATCCCCCAGGCAGGTGATGAACATCCTCATAGATTTCGGGAAAATTTCAGGGCTGACCATAAACTGGGAAAAATCTGCACTAATGCCCATAGATCCCCTAGGGAACCAGAGGACACCGGATAGCCTACAGCTAGAAGTGGTCGAACAAATTAAATATCTAGGTGTAAATATAAAGAAGAACCCTAATAACTACATCAATGATAATATTGTACCATTACTAGCTAAATTTAAATCTAAAATTGCAATCTGGAGACGCCTCCCATTATCGGTCGCGGGGAGATGTAATTTGATTAAGATGCTGTGGCAGCCACAGCTTCTGTATCTGATGCACAACTGCCCAACATGGATAGATAAAAAATGGTTCAGGAAAATCGACACGCTGTTTAGAGAACTTATATGGAAAGGAGGCCAGCCTAGGATAGGTTTACAAATACTACAACTAGGAACAAGAAAGGGCGGGATGGCACTGCCGCATCCACGAAGCTACTTCCTAGCCGCCCAACTACAACATATAGGGGGGGTTGGAGGAGGTAATAAGGATCTAATGATTGCAGGTACTCCGCATAGATCAATAATAGAGGCTCTTGAGGCAAACTCATTTTATTATAGAAACCCCACGGTGAGGCTTGGGCTAAAAGTCTGGAAAGCATTAAAAGCAGTAAAAGGGCTGGAGGGCATGACAAAACATACTCCCCTCTGGAATAATAAGAACCTGGAGGAAGTGGAGAAAATAGGGAAGTTTAAAGAGTGGGAGACAAAGGGGATAGTTAAACTAACTCAACTATACGAGGGAAAGATACTAAAGACATTCACTGCACTAAGAACAGACTATGACCTACCGAAACACTCATTTTATAAATATTTACAAATCAGGCATGCCTTAAATAGGCAATTTGCGAAACAAGGACCAAATTGGGTCAACTCTCCGGTATATCAAAAAATAGGCTCTCAAGACAAGACCAAAGGATTCATAGCAGAAATTTACCCATACATATGCGAAGGCAGTGTAGAAAGCCCAGTACGACTTAAGAGCAGAAGGAAGTGGGAAAAAGAATTTGGAACCCTGTCAGATGAACAATGGCTGAGAATACTTGAGAAGGGACACATGGTGTCGGTCTCGCCCGCACAAAGGGTCTCATACCTGATGTTATTACATAGGACATATTACACTCCTAAGAGACTCTTTGATTTCGGGTGGAGAAAGGACGCCAGGTGCCCCAGGTGCCAAGACACTGGAGACCTAGCACATATGATGTGGAAATGCCCGAAATTGTTTCGTTATTGGTCAGAAATTCTCGATACGCTGAACACAGTCTACAACGCGAGACTAGAAATGAGTCCTAGACTGTGTATACTAGGGCTGGACGAAGGAATAGTCGGAGGCCCCTGGGTAACCAAGGCAGTGATGAGATGTCTATTCCAAGCAAGAAAGCTAATAGCGCAAAGATGGCAGGCTGAAAAACCCCCAACGGAAAGAGAATGGGCGAGATTAATAACAGAAACAATATGGAGGGAAAGAACGGTATATACGAGGAGAGGAAATACGAAAGAATTTGTAAAATTGTGGAAAACATGGATGGACGAGCAGGGATGCCCAATGTAATGGATAAGGGGGTGGGAGACTAAACAGGGAAAAATACTGTATAGGTAAAATAGAGGGGATAAAGAGAGCATAGAAGTAAGGGGAATGAGACAAGAAAAGAAGGAAACACAGTAGAAGTAACAAAAGAAAGGAGGGAGGTACAAAAGAACTGCAGGTTAATGGCAATTTTTTCCTTTCTTCTCTTTTCGTTTTTAGCAAACTGTGAGAAAACGAGTTTATGGAAATTAAATGTGTGTATGTATTTTTGCTGCTTTTTTATGTATGAAGAAAACAAATAAAGATTATATAAGTTAAAAAAAAAAATTCTTCACTACTAAGCCTATCAGTGACTCAGAGGAGACCACATCCCATACCTAGTGTCCTGATGCCTGTTATGTACATGGTCCCTCCATGTCAGGGAGTCACAGAGCAGTGAAGGAAGGATGAAGATGACAGCCTCAGAACATGCATGGTATAGTCGGTCACATCTGCTAACAACTGTCTGACAGGGTCTTTTACAGGAATACGAATGGACTGCCGACTTATTTCCCTTTTTGTTTTTTCTTCTCTAGACATTGACAAGATAAAGAAAATTAGAACAGACTTCCACCTCTCACAATGGGCAAAAAAGGGAAAGTAGGAAAAGGTCGAAAGGATAAATTCTATCATTTGGCTAAAGAGACAGGTAAGCAGAACTGCAGACTCTTTATGGAGTCACATGAACTGGTTTTAAGTTGTTGCCTACATATAATCTTGAACCAGTATCAGAAGTCTAAAATGTAATGTTAAAGGCCAGAGATGTGTGTTTTTCTTTCTATATTGCAGTAAAATCACAGGGAGGCCTAAAGTGTTTGTGTGGCTGAAAAATGTTTTAGTTTTGGATGGAGTAGTAAACGGTTAAACCTCTTGTGCCATATTTATGCTGGGAAGATTTCCCTGCACTTCCTATCCTGCAGATGGAACAGGAAATGAAAGGAAATCCCCCAAAGTGAGGATAATTCTCTTCTTGGGACATTTGTACCCATTTCACCTCCTTAAAGCGGAGTTTCACCCTAAAGTGGAACTTCCGCTCATCGGAACCCTCCCCCCCCTCCGGTGCCTCAGTTGGCACCTTTCAGGGGGGGGGGGGAGGGGGTTGCAGATACCTGTCTAAGACAGGTATTTGCACCCACTTTCGGGCATAGACTCCCACGGGAGTCTATGCCTCTTCCTGTCCTGTGGTGCTGTCTGCTGGGACACACACGGGTCCCAGAGACAGCGCAGAGCATGCGCAGTAGGGAACCAGGAAGTGAAGCCGCAACGCTTCACTTCCTGATTCCCTCACCGAGAATGGCTGCGGCAGCAGCAGCCGAGAGCCGAGCGATTGATCGGCCTCGGCTGCTGACATTGCTGGACTCCAGGAAAGGTAAGCGTCCATTTATTAAAAGTCAGCAGCTGTAGTATTTGTAGCTGCTGGCTTTTAATACTTTTTTTAGGGTGGACTCGCTCTTTAATGACTCCGGCAACCCTTCTCCGAATTATCACATATTCACGATCACAATAATTCACATATCCCAGGAGGTTGCAGCAATGACCGGGTTTCCTAAACCTGGAAGAGGCAGCCAGCAGTAGAGGTCTGAGATGGCAGTGCAGAACAGAGGTTCTGACACCCGAGCAGGGGATTGCTGCAGGACAACGTGGGATCCACTGGGTAGGTATGTTTTTTTTTTTTGGGAACCTAGCAAAAACACGTAAGGGGGTAGGCAGGGGGGCGTTAAAGTGGAACGAAAGGCATTCTTTTATTTATTTTTTGCCAACGGGCAGACTCGTTATTGCAGAAGACTTGCAAAGACTTACCTGCCTGCTCATAGCATGCGCACTTTTCCTAAATAGTGCCGAAAGTGACTCCCACGTATGTGCAGGAGTGACATCATCCTGCCCTAGCCAATCAAGAGGGCAGAAGACCGGGACACAGAAATAGCTGGGTAAAAGATGCAGATGCGAGCATCAGACAATTGGAACTAAGTTAAGTTTTGCTGCCTTTAGTTCCGCTTTAAGTTCTGCTTGAAGAGGGTTGTTTTTGATATGAAGTGGAGATGGATGCCGTCCATGTATAAGCATTCAGCATCTACACACTGCCATCTCTTCTTCTCGTGTTCATTTATGTGGTGCTTTTCACTTGCATTTTGTCACAGCATGCTGCAAGTGCATTCTTTTATAAAGAACAATTGTTCTCTACCCTGCCTGTTCTTTTATTAATTATTTAAAAAAAAATTGAAAAAGCATAATAGACAGAGGTACCAAGCTTCCAAATGTGCCTGTTGTTGGACTCCATCCAGATACCATTTATGAGGAGTTCTATTGTATTTTGAGGGTCTGCCTTGATTACACCTCATAAGGTGGCATCTGTAGTTAGAATTTGTGTTGTCTGTAAAATGTGTTATTAAGAAAGACAGGTCACTCACCTACTAAATCAACCATATGAATAAATACAAATCAAGAAAAAACATCAATATGATATAAACATGACTCAAAAAAGTAAAAAAAAATATATAACATGCAAAAGAGTTATATATATATATATATATATATATATATATATATATATATCTCTATAAAAGTCCCAAACAATGCAAATAAATATAGGTAACAAAATGTTCAATAAAAAAAAAAAAGTGCAGAAAGTATGTAACTCAATCACAAAAATAAAATCAATAAAAAATAAATAATCTCCCGGCATGGTATCGGAAATACAGGAGGCTCTGCGGGAATACTTTCGCCTTAACGATGTGGAAGATGTTTCGGCAGAGACTCTGTGGGCTGCACATAAGGTGACCATTAGGGGTAAACTAATTCAAATTGCAGCAAGACGTAAGAAAGAGAGGATGAGAGACATAGAAAGAATGGAGAGAGACTTTACTTCTCTGAGCAAATTGCATAAAAGTGATCCCTCCAAAGTTTCTAGTTCTACACTAGATGCTGCTCGAGTGGCTCTAAATTTGTCTCTCACAGCGAAAGCTGATAAATCTATTAGGTGGACTGGGGCCAAGTTTTATCAGACAAAAGATAGAATTGGTCCCACGCTTGCACACAAATTGTCATCCAGGTTTCGTTCTCATGCCCTACCCAAAATTAAACAAAAGGATGGCACCTTTACCCTGAATCCAAAACGAATAATGAAGGCTTTCCAGGAATTTTATGCTGATTTATATAAAGCAGATAAAAATTCTAACCCCACTAAAGTAGGAGAATTTCTGGATAATTTGCATTTACCAACACTGACGGACTCTCATAGAGCTGAGATGGAAGCTCCTTTCTCTATAGAGGAGGTGTCAGAAGTTATCAAAACATTAAAGGGAGGTACAGCACCGGGTCCTAATGGATTTTCCTCACCCTATTATAAAACTTTTTCTGAAATACTACTTCCATACCTTACTAGATTTTTCAATGACATGACTAAGGGCACCCCGTTAGGTAACCAACTCAATATGGCATATATAACAGTAATCCCTAAACCAGATAAAGATGTCAGTCAGATAGAGAACTACAGACCTATTTCCCTAATTAATAATGACCTAAAAATATTGACCAAAATATTAGCAAACCGATTAGCGTCCTTTATAGGCATTTATATCCATAAAGATCAGGTAGGGTTTATCCCTGGTAGGCAGGGTCCTGATCAAGTGAGAAGAGCGGTGGATCTGATAACAGTTATGCAATCGCAATGGGAGGGAGGTCATAAACAAGAAGGCATGCTATTATCATTGGATCTTCGGAAGGCCTTTGATTCCGTTTCATGGCCATATCTCTTTGCGGTTCTTAGACGCTGGGGATTTGGGCCGAATATTTTAGGTATACTGGAAGCCCTATATTCTACACCTAAGGCTAGAATCAGACTTCAGGGACTTTTCTCTGACCCCATAGAGATAGCCAGGGGCACTCGTCAGGGATGTCCCCTATCTCCTCTGATATTTGCAATAATGATTGAATCTTTGGCGATAGCCATTCGTAATGACCCAAACATCAAGGGGATCCGTTGTGGTCCAGCAACTCATAAATGCGCACTGTTTGCAGATGATTTATTGCTTTTTGTAACATCCCCAACTTCCTCCTTACCAGAAATATGTACATTGCTTGATAAATTTGGGTTAATATCAGGTCTTAAGGTGAACATGTCTAAATCTCAGGCTCTTAATGTGTCTCTCCCAGACCCTTTAGTTTCTCAACTACAGGAGAAATATGAATTCAGTTGGAGCATGTCCTCCATTAAATATTTGGGAATTCATATTACTCCCAAGATTGAAAATCTCTACCAAGCAAACTATCCCCCAATGTACCAAAAACTAGAAGCTGACCTTAGGAACTGGGAGTCACATAATATAGCCTGGATGGGCAGAATTAATTCAATTAAGATGACTCTCCTACCTAGACTCCTATATCTGTTTAGATCCCTTCCAATCCCGATCAGAAGGGACCATTTAAAAACCTTTCAAGGCAAACTTACCAAATTTATATGGAATAAAAAAGGACCACGCCTTTCACACCGTACCCTGTTTAATCTTCCCAAACAAGGGGGGCTAGGCCTACCAAACCTTCTTTGGTACTACCAAGCGGCTCGGTTAGCACAGCTCTCAGCTATATACCTTAAAACTGAACAACAGGACTGGATAAAAATTGAAAGTCAAGCAGCTCCTACATTTACTTTGGAAGATTTATTATGGTGTCCTCCCAAGAGTAGACCCCCCATTCTATCTCCAACTCTCTCTCAATCTCTCTCTATGTGGGATTCACTTAGGAGGCTTCCTTCCCTGGTTTCTGAACTACAACCATTGGCTAATTTGTTCCGAAATCCCCTGTACAATCATGGCATGGATATTGATGACTTCAAATGGTGGCTAGACAAGGGGATATATCGCTTAGGACACTTTATATCTTGCACGGGCCCTCTACCTTTTAAACAATTTGTGGAAAAACTGGAGCTCCCTTCTTCGGAAAGGAGTAGATTTCATCAGATCTCCAGTTTCATACACTACATATGGAAAAATAAATTGAATCCCTTGAGAATTACAGCTTATGAAAGCTGGTGT
>CM053026.1:661667656-661685571 GCA_028564925.1 Lithobates sylvaticus | reverse complement strand
GGCCCACTGGGGCCCCAATCACAATTTTAAAAGGGCCTGGGTAGGTCTGGGGTTTTGGCCTTGATTCACTAGTTGATGTTATGGGGGAGAATGGTATTCTCCATCTGTGTTTTGGGGATGTGTGATGATTCCACATTAACATTAGAAGTATCTTCCCTCTTTTGCCAACTAAAAACCATATTAGATTAATAGTCATTGATATCTCTAGTGTATTTTTTCTGTCTCTTAGCTTTCTGTTCCCTTTCTTCCTTCTCCAAAAGATTTTTTTTGTAGTTGGTTGAAAGGGAAATATATTTCGGAATTAGTTTTATGTGGAAGGAGTTTCTCTCTGAGATCTTTCATTTCACTTCTGACTTTACATAAAGCTGGCTACAATCCGAAACTTATCCACTTAAAACTAACCAAAGATAATTACACCAGCAACCCACTAAAAATATTACATGCATTCCGCAGAAAACTCTCTTAACCACCTCAATACAGTGCATTTTCACCCCCTTCCTGCCCAAGCCATTTTTCAGCTTTCAGCGCTGTCAAACTTTGAATGACAATTGTGCGGTCATACAACACTGTACCGAGATGAAATTGTTATCATTTTGTCCCCAGAAATAGAGCTTTTCTTTTGGTGGTATTTGATCACCTCTGCAGTTTTTATTTTTTGCGCTAAAAACAAAAGAATAGTGACAAGTTTTAAAAAAAATATCTTGTTTTTTTACTTTTTGCTATACTAAATAACCCCCAAAAATATAAAAAAAACTATTTTTTTCCTCAGGTTTAGGCCAATACGTATTCTTCTACATATTTTTTGGTAAAAAAAAAAAAAAAAATATCGCAATAAGCCTATATTGATTGGTTTGCACAAAAGTTATAGCGCCTACAATATAGAGGATAGATTTATAGCATTTTTATTATTTTTTTTTTAAACTATAGCAATCTGCGATTTTTATCGTGACTGCGATATTGCGGCAGACATTAGTATGGAGAAAGTCACGTGACCTGTGACGATACGCATCGGGAGGAGGAGTCCTAGTGACGCTGCAAAGCACAGTGAGGAGGAGAAGGGCTGACAGCCCCGTATTGAGCCTGACCATCAGTGGTATTTTATGCACTTTGATCCACGGGGAAAATGTGGGTGCACTAGCCGTAGGCATCCCTTTGAGATCTAAAAATCTGTATTTAGAGCGCTGCGCAATGGTTTTTGTTTTGTGTCATTTTTTCTTTTCATGCTGACCCGGAGCAAGACATCAGGAGGAATTATATGAAGACCAGATATCCCCAAAATTCATAACTAAGGGAAGTCTTTTTATATATTTATTCCTATACATCTGCATATGTCTCCCGGATATTATATACTATTGCCGGATATTTATACACTATTGGTGAATTTGCCAGTGTATTTGTTTTATTAATTAATTTATTGTGATCAGTTGATTAATAATTAATTGGCCATTACATCAGGTTATTCCTGTATTGGTTTGAGGATTTAAAAATCCCCGTATGAACTATCAGCAAGCACTGAATATCTTTTAAGTGTATTTTAAAGCACTCTGAGGATTTATTTATTTATTTGTAGCACCAGTGATTTATTTTGAAACATTTTTTTATTTGGAGCACCAGTGATTGATTTATTTTTGAAACATTTATTTATTTATATTTAAATTGTTACAACCTCTTATGTAACATGAAGTATCAATTTTTTGCACCTGGGATTTTCACATGAGCACTCATTCACTGAACTGAATTTTATTATTAGCAGTATTTATTTATTACGCCACTTGTCATATTCTTTTAACATCACCTATATTTATTTATTTATTTAATCAAGATCTAAATAGATCAAGGTTGATACTGCGCATTATTCATACTCTTTTAGTATGTAGAGATCCACCGCTCCAGGATGATCCACCCAAACTCAATCCCACAGCTGTTCCTATTGTTAGAGAACCCAGGTGCAGGCACGGCAAAGCTAATGAATATGCAAATTAAGGACTCTGAACGGCCGCACTCCAAGAAAAACTCAAAAGCCTTTATTGGTAAAATATGGAAATCACACAAAATAGGTCACAGCAAACAAAGCAAGTAAAATAGCTGATTTCACATTACCAAATGCTTACTCATCGCACGTCCTTAATTTCACATTACATATTCAAGACCAATTTTTGGGTCTACTTACAGCGATCCTCATAAAAAGCATGAAGGGGGTTTGTAACCACTAGGGGGGTCGCTGAAATTAATTGCATTTACCCTGAGGGGATGTCATTGCGGCAGACATGGTAAGTGGAGCGGACACCGTAGAGTAGTCTTTTGATTTAAACACATTGATGTTGAGTGAGTTGTAAAGATCCAGTGTTAGGTGAGATTGAAGTGAAGGTACATACGATCCGTGCGAGTGTGTGAAAGAGTATAAAAAGTGCAGTAGTAGGTATTATGTAAAGAATGTTATAAATGTGACTGGCAGGGAAGGGGGTTAAAACAAGTAAATGTGAGTGGAGTGAGATGTGAGTTAGTGTAGTGAGGGAGAGTAAGTGAGTGCTTCACAAGTGGAGTGAGTGAAAGCTAGTGGGTCGCTGAAGGGATGTAGAGCGTAATATGTTCCCTGAAGTAGGAGTGATTAAGAACAGTAACAATAAAGTAAGTGAAGGTATGTGAGAAGGAAAAATGTAGTAGTAAGGGGTATAGTAGTAAACGTTAAAGTGAAAGTGTGGTGAGTAGTAGTAGTGAAGTAAAGAAAAGGTAGTGAGAAGAGTAGTGAGGGATTTCTAGTGAACGGTAGTTAAAATAGTAGTGAGAAAGTGAGAAGTAAAAGAGAGTATAGTGAGTGAGGGTTTAGTGAAGGGAGAGAGGAAGACCGATCGAAGGGAAGTGAGAGGTTATGTGAGAGTAGTGTGTTGAAGTCTCTGTATTCCTAGGTGAATAGAGAGAGGGTGTAGTAGTAGAGAGGACGAGAGCAGTTGTGGTAACACCATCGGTGGAACGTCTACGTGAATGGAAGTGGGTGAAGTTATGGTGAGTAGGAGAGTGATCCTCGGTGAAAGGTTGTGGATGTAGTGAGTGAGTAGATGTGAGTGTTGAGAGGGTGAGAGGTGAGTAAAGGTAGTGATGTAGTGAGTAGGTAGAGTAGGTGGTAAGGGAAAGTAGGGAAAGGGAGTGTTGGTATGAGAAGGGTTAGAAGTGGAGTGAAGTGATGTGAGTTTAGTTGGTGAATGTTAGGTTTAAAGTAAGTAGAATGTTAGTCCTAGGAACAGTAGAGTAGGTGGAGTTGAAGAAGTAGAAGGAGAAAAAGTACAGGATGTGAGTGATGGATCTGTGTGGATGTGTTTACATACTAACAGATACCGAGGACACAGTCCTCTGACAGGCTGTGGATCTGTGTTAGTCCCCTGCGGTGTTACTGGGCAATCAGGGGTGCCCGGCGGACATCCTGGCCGCTGGGCACGTGCATCGGGTGCCCAGTGACACGGCTGGCGCTCCCTGGAGGGCCGGGAAGGGGAGGGCATCATATGATGCCCTCCCGCCACTAGAGCTGCGCCGCCTGGCTGTCAACTGACAGCCGGCGGTCGCAAGGCAGTTAAATATATAGGAACAATAATAGGTTTGACCAATCCTGCCTGGATAATCTTCTGTCCTATAATGACCTTCCTACCCTCTCCTTATCCCACCGGGAATCTCTAGACAGTCCTATCACTGACATTGAGATTCAGACCGCTATAAGGTCATTGAAGCCTCGCAAATGCCCTGGCACAGATGGCTTATCTGACACCTATTATATACACTTTGCAACACTTTTAAGGTTGCTGCCTTTAATTCCCTCCTCAAGGGTCTTTCATTATATCAATTCTCAACATAGATATTAAAATATTAGCTAAAATTCTCACTACCCATCTCAATCCCATTATTGGTACCCTAATACACAAAGATCAAACTGGGTTTATCCCCTCTAGACAAGCGGGTGACAATATCCGCTGAGCTATACTCTTAGCTCATGCAGCACAATCTCGCCACATCCCTGCCTGCTTCCTCTCTCTGGATATTTGAAAGTAGGGATGAGCCGAACACCCCCGGGTTCGGTTCGCACCAGAACCTTCGAACGGACCGAAAGTTCGCGCAAATTTTCGAACCCTATACGTTATAATGGACGCGAACGTTCGAAATCAAAAGTGCTAATTACAACGGCCAATATGCATGTTAATGTCATAAAACAGGTTTGGGGACCCGGGTCCTGCCCCAGGGGACATATATCAATGCAAAAAGAACTTTTAAAAACTAACGTTTTTTCGGGAGCAGTCATTTTAATGATGCATAAAGTGAAAAAAAAAAAGTGAAATTTTCCTTTAAATATGGTACCTGGGGGGTGTCAAAAGTATGCCTGTGAAGTGGCATGTGTTTCCCGTGTTTAGAACTGTCCTTGCACAAAATGACATTTGTAAAGGAAAAAAAGAAGCCATTTAAAACACTTGCGGCTTTAGGTTTGTTCTTAAGTAGAATCTGAACAGGTACATTATGAAGTGTAGCTCCATCCCAAAAAAATCTATTTTTAAGCTTTTTGGAGAACATAGGGAGGGGTTATCACCCCTGTAACATTTGCTGTCTTTGCACATCTGTTCAGAACATGTCACCTCACTTTCCGTCCCAATGACAAATGTTTTTGGAAAAGTGGGGTTTTAATTGAAACAAGGATTGGTGATAAAATATCAGTAGAGAGGAGATACCTTTTTCCCAAATTAAATCTAACAGGATAGAATTTCCCTTCCTAGGGGTAGATTTCCTCTCACTTCCTGTTTTCCATTTGCAAGTAGGAGTCGTTTGTAAGTTGGATGTTTGAAAGTAGGGGCCTGGCGTATATACTCTGCAGAAATTTGCCCTATTAGATGTTGGTGTAGCCACAAGACTGGTGGGCACAGGAATGGGCCCTGCTGTGAGTTAATAGATCAAGATTTGTAATTGCATGCACCTGTTGAACAGGGCAGAAAAATTGGGGGGGGTGGTGGTGGTGGTGGACGGTGTTGCCACAAGACTGTAAGCTCTCACAGTTACTCTTGGTGGGCGCAGGAATGGGCCCTGCTGTGAGTTATTAGATCAAGATTTGTAATTGCAAGCACCTGATGAACAGGGCAGAAAAATTGGGCCTTTGGCGGTGGTGGTGGACGGTGTTGCCACAAGACTGTAAGCTCTCACAGTTACTCTTGGTGGGCGCAGGAATGGGCCCTGCTGTGAGTTATTAGATCAAGATTTGTAATTGCAAGCACCTGATGAACAGGGCAGAAAAATTGGGCCTTTGGCGGTGGTGGTGGACGGTGTTGCCACAAGACTGTAAGCCCTCACAGTTACTCTTGGTGGGCGCAGGAATGGGCCCTGCTGTGAGTTATTAGATCAAGATTTGTAATTACAAGCACCTGATGAACAGGGCAGAAAAATTGGGCCTTTGGCGGTGGTGGTGGACTGTTGCCACAACACTGCAACCCCTCACAGTTACTACTTGTGGGCGCAGCACAAATGTCACACTGCTGTGAAGCTTTTTTTATCAAGATTTGTAAGTACCCGCCCCTGTTAAACAGGGGCTGAAAAATTGTGCCTTAGGCACTGGTGCTGGTGCCACAACACTGCAACCCCTCACAGATACTGTACTTGGAGCACAGCAGTCACACGTGTTGCGAAGCTTTTTTTTTTAAAAAAATTGTAAGTACACGCCCCTGTTAAACAGGGGCTGAAAAATTGTGCCTTAGGCACTGGTGCTGGTGCCACAACACTGCAACCCCTCACAGATACTGTACTTGGAGCACAGCAGTCACACGTGTTGCGAAGCTTTTTTTTATAAAAATTGTATGTACACGCCCCTGTTAAACAGGGGCTGAAAAATTGTGCCTTAGGCACTGGTGCTGGTGCCACAACACTGCAACCCCTCACAGATACTGTACTTGGAGCACAGCAGTCACACGTGTTGCGAAGCTTTTTTTTATAAAAAATTGTATGTACACGCCCCTGTTAAACAGGGGCTGAAAAATTGTGCCTTAGGCACTGGTGCTGGTGCCACAACACTGCAACCCCTCACAGATACTGTACTTGGAGCACAGCAGTCACACGTGTTGCGAAGCTTTTTTTTATAAAAATTGTATGTACACGCCCCTGTTAAACAGGGGCTGAAAAATTGTGCCTTAGGCACTGGTGTGGTGGCATGGATCATTGAGGAGGAGGAAGAGGATAGTCAGTGAACATAAGAGGACAGTCACTCAGCATCAGCATAGGCAGTCTTGAAGGAATGTGACATTATAAATTATTCGGTTATATCCGCTTCAGGTGCCTGGTAGCTGGTGGTGATCCAAGACTGATTCATTTTGATGAAGGTCAGTCGATCAACCGAGGCGGTGGACAGGCGCACCCTATGATCGGTGACAAATCCTCCAGCAGCACTGAATGTGCGTTCGGAAAGAACGCTGGAGGCAGGACAGGCCAGTAGCTCAATTGCATACTGTGCAAGCTCTGGCCAGTGATCCATCCTCAGGACCCAGTAAGCCAGAGGATTTTCGGTGGGAAAGGTGTCCAAGTCTGACCTTGCCCCAAGGTATTCCTGCACCATGTATATCAGACGCTGGCGATGGTTGCTGGAACCGATCATACCTTGGGGCTGCGGACTAAAAAATTGTCTGAACGCATCGGTCAGACGTCCACCTTCCCCACCGATCCTTCTGCTACTGACCGAAGCCTCAGCAACTCGTCGCCCAGGACCAGGAGTTTGTAACCTCCCAGTTTCTGGGAACGCGTTGCACAGACCTTTCTGCAAGGCCTCCCTGAGATGTCTCATCCTCTGCTCCCTCTGCGACGGCAAGATAAGGTCCGCAACCTTACCCTTGTACCGCGGATCAAGGAGAGTGGCCAGCCAGTAATGGTCCCTCTCCTTGATCCGAAGAACACGAGGATCCTTCCGCAGGCTTTGCAGGATCAGGGAGGCCATGCAGCGTAGGTTAGCTGAGGCATTCGGTCCGGAGTCTTCTGGGTCACTGAGGATGACATGATCGCCAGCCACCTCCTCCCAGCCACGTACAAGTCCACTGGTTTGTTGGGACTGTACATCATCCCTAAAAGACTGCTGCTGCTGATGCTGAGTGCCAGGCTCCACCTCCATGCTCACACAATCCTCCTCCTCCTCCTCCTCCTCCTCCTCATCCTCTTCCTGTGTGATGGGTGGGACAGAAGGAACACTGTCCGGATAAAGGGGGCCTTGAGAGGCAAGGAAGTCCTCCTCTTCCTGCCTCTGTTCTGCCTCAAGTGCCCTGTCCATTATCCCACGCAGCGTATGCTCCAACAGGTGGACAAGAGGGACAGTGTCACTGATGCATGCACTGTCACTGCTCACCATCCTCGTGGCCTCCTCAAATGGTGAGAGGACAGTGCATGCATCCCTGATAATGCTCCACTGACGTGGGGAAAAAAAAACCAAGCTCCCCTGACCCTGTCCTGGTGCCGTAGTCGCAAAGGTACTCATTGATGGCCCTCTGCTGCGTGTGCAGTCGCTGCAGCATGGCCAACGTTGAGTTCCACCTGGTGGGCATGTCACATATTAGGCGGTTCTTGGGCAGGTTCAGCTCCTTTTGCAGCTCAGTCAGCCGAGCACTGGCATTATAAGATCGGCGGAAATGCACACAGACTTTCCTGGCCTGCCTCAGGACATCCTGTAAGCCTGGGAACCTGCCCAAGAACCGCTGCACCACCAGGTTGAGGACGTGAGCCATGCAGGGCACATGGGTGAGCTGCCCCTGTCGCAGGGCGGAGAGGAGGTTGGTGCCATTGTCAGAAACGACCATTCCTGGCTTAAGCTGACGTGGCGTCAACCACCTCTCGGCCTGCCCCTGCAGAGCTGCCAGAACCTCTGGCCCAGTGTGGCTCCTGTCCCCCAAACACACCAGCGCAAGCACGGCATGGCATCTTTTTGCCTGCGTACTTGCGTAGCCCCTTGTACGCCTACGGAGCACTGCTGGTTCCAAGGACAGAGCACTGGAGGAAGAAGAAGAGGAGGGGGTGGAGGAGAGAGGTGTGTCACAACCAGTAGCAGTAGTAGCGTTTTGGAGGCGTGGTGGCGGAACAACCTCCAACACTACTGCACCTTGTCCTGCATCCCTCCCAGCTGCCAATAGAGTGACCCAATGGGCCGTGAAAGAAAGGTACCGTCCCTGTCCATGCCTGCTGGACCATGAGTCAGCGGTAATATGCACCTTACCGCTGACCGCCCTGTCCAGCGAGGCATGGACATTGCCTTCCACATGCCGGTAGAGAGACGGAATCGCCTTCCGTGAGAAAAAGTGGCGTTTGGGAACCTGCCACTGAGGAACCGCACATTGAACAAACTCACGGAAGGGGGCCGAGTCTACCAACTGAAAAGGCAGCAGTTGAAGTGCTAGCAATTTAGCCAAGCTAGCATTCAACCGCTGGGCATGTGGATGGCTGGGAGTGTACTTCTTTCTACGGTCCAGCAGCTGGGGCAGGGAAATTTGCCTGCTGCAATCGGACGTCGGTGTACTGCAAGTACTTGGTTGTGACACACCTAATTCTACACCTTCAGTCCTCTCAGAGCAGCTTTCAGAGAGCACTGAAGGTGTAGTGGGGATGGAGATCCCAGCTGATGAGGAGCAAGGAGAGGTCCGCTTAGTTCTTTGGTGTGGGTCTTTTATGTGTGCCTGCCAACGAGCTGCATGGCAGGTCGACATATGTCTGGTCATGCTTGTGGTGCCCAAGCGGCTGATGTTTTGGCCACGCGAGATACGCTTGAGACAAATATTGCAAATAGCAGTGGTGCGATCTGATGCACTCGTCTCAAAAAAGGCCCACACCAAAGAACTTTTCTGATAACGTGCAGAGGCAGCGCCCTGCACAGGCGGAGCTCTGCGGTGTTGTACAGTTGCTGTGCTGGCCTCTACCTGGCCTCCAGGGGGCATCCTGCCTCGTTGGACATGTGACGCCGCATCCTCCTCCTCCTCGTCCTCCTCCTCATCCTCTCTCCCTTCAGGCACCCACGTGGAGTCAGTGACCTCATCATCCCCTCCCTCTTCACCACTAGAGCAAACCTGGCAGTAAGCTGCAGCTGGTGGAACAGTACTGCCAGATTCCTCAAGCTGGGTATCATCATCCGAGCCTTCGAATCGTTGGGCATCCTCCTGGAGCATGTACCCAACACTGTGCTCAAAGAGTTTGGGGGACTCCTCAGGAGGACATGGTGGGTCTAGGGAAGGGGTGGCTGATGATGCCATTGAGTACGCGTTGGCAGCTGCTCTGCCAGTACCCTGAGCCTGGGTGAGAGAGGATGAGGAGGATGAGGAGGGCTTGGTAATCCATTCTACCAAGCCTTCAGCATGATGCGGCTCCACATGTCCAGCTGCCGAAAACAAAGACGCGCGTGTCCCATGGCCACGTGCTGATGACGATGCACGACCACGTCCACGGCCACGGCCACGTCCACTAGAAACAGAGCCTGCCTGCCCTGTGTTCTTGGCTCTGCACGCTCTGCCTCCCCTTGGCGGTCTTCCAGCCATTGTAGTCGGTAGTCCTGTGGGTGCTGCTGAGAAGAATATATAGGAGCTCTGTGTGATGCCACTAACACACTAGAAGTCCTATGGGTGCTTCTGCAAAGAAAATATAGGAGCTCTGTGTGATGCCACTAACACACTAGAAGTCCTGTAGGTGCTTCTGAGAAGAAAATATAGGAGCTCTGTGTGATGCCACTAACACACTAGAAGTCCTATGGTTGCTTCTGCAAACAAAATAGAGGATCTCTGTGTGATGGGACTAACACACTTCAAGTCCTATAGGTGCTTCTGGGAACAAAATATAGCTCTGTGTGATGGGACTAACACACTTCAAGTCCTATAGGTGCTTCTGGGAACAAAATATAGGATCTCTGTGTGATGGGACTAACACACTTCAAGTCCTATAGGTGCTTCTGGGAACAAAATATAGGATCTCTGTGTGATGGGACTAACACACTTCAAGTCCTATAGGTGCTTCTGGGAACAAAATATAGCTCTGTGTGATGGGACTAACACACTCAAGTCCTATAGGTGCTTCTGGGATGAAAATATAGGTCTGTGTGATGGGACTAACACACTTCAAGTCCTATAGGTGCTTCTGGGAACAAAATATAGGATCTCTGTGTGATGGGACTAACACACTTCAAGTCCTATAGGTGCTTCTGGGAACAAAATATGGGATCTCTGTGTGATGGGACTAACACACTTCAAGTCCTATAGGTGCTTCTGGGAACAAAATATAGATCTCTGTGTGATGGGACTAACACACTTCAAGTCCTATAGGTGCTTCTGGGAACAAAATATAGATCTCTGTGTGATGGGACTAACACACTTCAAGTCCTATAGGTGCTTCTGGGAACAAAATATAGGATATCTGTGTGATGGGACTAACACACTTCAAGTCCTATAGGTGCTTCTGGGAACAAAATATATGATCTCTGTGTGATGGGACTAACACACTTCAAGTCCTATAGGTGCTTCTGGGAACAAAATATAGCTCTGTGTGATGGGACTAACACACTTCAAGTCCTATAGGTGCTTCTGGGAACAAAATATAGCTCTGTGTGATGGGACTAACACACTTCAAGTCCTATAGGTGCTTCTGGGAACAAAAAAATATAGCTCCGTGTGATGGGACTAACACACTTCAAGTCCTATAGTTGCTTCTGGGAACAAAATATAGCTCTGTGTGATGGGACTAACACACTTCAAGTCCTATAGGTGCTTCTGGGAACAAAATATGAGCTCTGTGTGATGGGACTAACACACTTCAAGTCCTATAGGTGCTTCTGGGAACAAAATATAGATCTCTGTGTGATGGGACTAAAACACACTTCAAGTCCTATAGGTGCTTCTGGGAACAAAATATATGATCTCTGTGTGATGGGACTAACACACTACAAGTCCTATAGGTGCTTCTGGGAAGAAAATATAGCTCTGTGTGATGGGACTAACACACTTCAAGTCCTATAGGTGCTTCTGGGAACAAAATATAGATCTCTGTGTGATGGGACTAACACACTTCAAGTCCTATAGGTGCTTCTGGGAAGAAAATATAGCTCTGTGTGATGGGACTAACACACTTCAAGTCCTATAGGTGCTTCTGGGAACAAAATATATGATCTCTGTGTGATGGGACTAACACACTTCAAGTCCTATAGGTGCTTCTGGGAAGAAAATATAGCTCTGTGTGATGGGACTAACACACTTCAAGTCCTATAGGTGCTTCTGGGAACAAAATATATGAGCTCTCTGTGTGATGGGACTAACACACTTCAAGTCCTATAGGTGCTTCTGGGAACAAAATATAGGAGCTCTGTGTGATGGGACTAACACACTTCAAGTCCTATAGGTGCTTCTGGGAACAAAATATAGGAGCTCTGTTTGCTGCCAGTGCCTGCCTGCCACGAACACACTACAAGTCCTATAGGTGCTTCTGGGAACAAAATATAGGAGCTCTGTTTGCTGCCACTGCCTGCCTGCCACGAACACACTACAAGTCCTATAGGTGCCTCTGGGAACAAAATATAGGAGCTCTGTTTGCTGCCACTGCCTGCCAGTGCCTGCCTGCCACGAACACACTACAAGCCCCTCTTTCTAAATGAATCTTTCTAAATGAATCTATCTAATTAAATCTCTCTAACTAAATCTCTCTAACTAAATCTAGCAGAGTGACACAGAACGATCCTGCTCTCTCTACGCCGGAACAGCATGTGACCGGCGCCGACGGCGTGGCGGCCTTTTATAAGAGGGGGCGTGTACTAAAGCCCCTGAGCTGTAATTGGCTACAGGCGTCCTGCCTGTAGCCAATTATGGCTCTTCGAGTTTCCGGCGCTGTGATTGGCCAAGCATGCGGGGTCACAGTGCATGCTTGGCCAATCATCAGCCAGCAATGCACTGCGCCGGCCGCGCCGGCCGCAATGCATTGCGGGGCCGCTCGCATCACACGAACGTGATGCGAGCGGCCAAAATAGTTCTGGGCTCGCCGAGCGAGCGAACACCCGGTGCTCGATGCGAACATGGGTTCGCATCGAGCACCGGGCCCATCCCTAGCAGCAGACATTGGGGGTTTGGTACTCATTTCCTAGAATGGATTGTCGCCCTTTATCACCATCCTAAAGCTTATTTATCCAGGTCACCCCTGGCTGATAACATGGATTCACCTGAGGTATGGGGTCTAAGCGTTAACCGTATTCAACCAGAGCTCCTGATTCTCTTCCATTTGCCTGGTGCATGACACATATCTCATACCTAGGTATCAACTTTAAAGCAAACCCAAAATATCTCTATGCAATGAATTACTCTCCTTTATTGACGCAAATTACTAAACTCCTTACAACTTGGTCATCACTGCCATTGGAATGAATGGGTAGAATAACAGTGATCAAAATGTCTATCTGTCAAGGTCTGGAGTCAGGCTCAGAGGCCAGTAGCTATAGCAGCAGAGCAGGTATTCGCACAGGTCACCGTCCTCAGGATAGCCCCACCAGGAGGTGAGCAAGCCAGGGTCCGGTAGCAGATATAGCAGGTAGGGATCAAGCAGAAGCGTAGTCAAGAAACAAGCCAAAAGTCGGTAACAAATAGTTGCAGGTTGGGATTCAGCAGAAGCGTAGTCGAGGAACGAGCTAAAAGTCGGTAACGAATGGTAGCGAAGATACGGTCGGCAGCAGGAGAGACAGGAGCAAGATATTGGCTGGTGAAGGCACAATATTCTGGCAACCAGGAAGTGCAGAGACATGGCTTACATCAGGAAGTTCATGGGAGGAGCAAAGGGTTCAAGGTTCAAGGCAAACAAGATTGATGACAAGATCATTCAAGGAATTGTCTAAGGAACTGTCCAAGGAGCTTTCCAGCATTCCAGGTGGCTCAGCAAGCAGAGTCACCGCCAGACACACCAGAGGTCCCAGGTTCAAGCCCAGGTCCTAATACTATCCTTCCTACAATTCTCTACCTATTTAGAGTACTACCAATAACGATCCCTTCACATTTTTTGTGCATTCTACAACGCAAAACCATTCAATTCATTTGGGACAAACTCAGACCATGTTTACCTAAACCAACCTTATATACCCCCTAATCCGCAGAGGACTTGGGGTACCAGACTTCACAAAATATTACTACGCATCTCAATTGGCACAACTGCCCAAATACCATGCTACTAAGGAAACTACACTGTGGGTAGCATTATGCAGCGTACACACGCTCGGACTTTATGATCGTGTGTCCGGCGGTTTGTCCGCTGGACTAGGTCCGGCGGACAATCACGTCGGACCTAGTCCAGCGGACAAACCGCCGGACTTTCCAGCGGAGTTCCGCCGGACTTTCCGACCATGTGCACTTGCCCACACACGCCCGGACTTTTCCGGCGGACAATCCGCCGGCGTTTTGTCCAAAGTCCGCGGGACTTTTGAAATGAACGGACTTGCCGACACACGATCGGAAAGTCCGTTCATTTAGAATGTGACTGCAGGTAGACGGGACTAGAGAAGGCAGTGAATGCTGCCGCACTAGCCCCGTCACCTGGTATGGATTTAAAGGGGGAATCCCTACGCCAAAAAAATGGCGTGGGGGTCCCCCCAAATCCATCTCAGACCCTTATCCGAGCACGCAGCCCGGCCGCTCAGGAAAGGGGGGTGGGGACGAGCAAGCGCCCCCCTCCTGAGCCGTACCAGGCCGCGTGCCCTCAACATGGGGGGGGTGCCTTGGGGAAAGGGGGGCCCCCACCCCAAAGCCCCTTGTCCCCATGTTGATGAGGACAAGGGCCTCTTCCCGACAACCCTGGCCGTTGGTTGTCGGGGTGGGGGGCTTATCGGAATCCGGGAGCCCCCTTTAATAAAGGGCCCCCAGATACCAGCCCCACCCTATGTGAATGAGTATGGGGTTACGATGTACCCCTACCCTTTCACCTAAGGAAAAAAGTGAAAATAAAAAAACGACACAATTTTTCAAAATATTTTATTGCACAGCTCTGGGGGTCTTCTTCCGTCTTGGGGGGTCTTCTCGCCGGACTCCTCCGCTATCTTTTGATCTTTTACCTAGCGGAGGAGCCTGGCTTTCTCCTTCGTCGCCGCCGTCGTCGTCTGGGGGTCTCGTTCCGCCTTCGGGGGTCTTGTCCCGCTCTTCTGTTCTTCTTGCCGCTGTCGCCCCCGCCGCCTACTGCGCCTTCTGCGTTGTCTTCTTCTTCTTCTTCCGATGTTGACTCGTCGCCGTATGCTCTTGTAATGGCTCAGACGTGTGGCGCTGCCAGTTATATAGGGACAAGGGGCGGGTCACCTGCTCATGTCACATGGTGACCCGCCCCCATATGATGTCACAGTCCGGAGGATGCTGGGACTGTGACATCATATGGTGCGGGGTCACCATGTGAATCCCACGGGAAAGTCCGCTAGTGTGTACGCGGCCTTAGAGTCTGTTGACTGTGACCCCCTCTCCACTGCAGATATCTTATGGCTAACCCCTGCTCAACGCCGGACAATCACCAACCCCATTACTAAGCACAGCTTTTCTATTTGGGACAAATTAAAAATCTGCTTCGGTCTTCAATCTAAGCATAACCCCTTTCCTCTCCTTCCTCCATAATCCTTCATTTTACCCAGCCTGGTCCTCCCTAACCTCCTCCTCCACCTGATCTACTGCTGGTTTGATTCAAGCCCAAAATTTATTTTAATCTACTACTATTACTTCCTTCCCCACCTTACGTGAAACGCATTACCTTCCACTATCTTCAGATGAAACATTTTTTTAAGTCATTACACACCCCTTAACTCGACGACTCCTGATTTCACAGTCTTTGAACGCAGCTGTACATCAGACCCTCAAAGACATAGTCTTATTTCAGATTTATATGCACAGCTACTCTCACACACAACCTCTTCTCCCCCATAGTACACAAACAAATGGGAGACTGACCTCCAATTGGAAGAACTGAATTGGGCCCAGATCTGGCAGGCAACCAAATCGGCCACTCCAAGCATATTGGCTCTTGAAACCAATTATAAAGTTTTTACCAGATGGTATTTAGTCTCTGCCAGGATATCCAAATTTTGCCCTCAATATTCCTCTCACTGCTTTCGTGGTTGTACTACCCCAGGCACACATGTCCACATCTGCTGGGAATGCCCCATTGCCAGTTCTTTTTGCTTGGAGGTATTTAAAATCCTCTCCACAATGTTTTCTGTCACCTTACCTCCTGATACAGCTGTAGCACTCCTGAACAGCAAACATCACATCATTCATCGCCAATTTAAACTTCTGCTCTTAGTAACCACGGCAGCAAAACAAACCATAGCGAAAACATGGAAATCTACTTCAATCTGCATACTATCTGTTAAACACAGAGAGACGCAAGCCATGATTCATGCAAAAACTGAAGCTATTCTTCTTGATAACATACCCAAATTTGAATCAGTATGGAAACCTTGGGTCGAGCATTACCTACCCCCAGGCTTTTACAACTAGTTACTACTTCCTTGAATGTATATAACACTCTCCTCACTGTTGCACTTAACACATAATTAGATAGATCTTGACTTCTGCACCTCACTGGAGACTCCTTCCTCCCTTCTCCCACCCTACACTTAACTCTCCCCTTCCTTTTTTGTCCACCATACTATTCGATTTCAGTAAGGAACATTAGGGATAGATCAAGTTGCTGATCTTCTCACCGGGATAAGCCAAGCCATTGTGCCGGAACTTGGCCCTGATGAGATCTTACAACCTTCCCCTCTGTCCCTTACCAACTTCACCTATCCACCCACTGGCAACTCTGCCCCCTTCATATATTTGTTTTGAATATACTTACAATAGTTATTTTTCCATGCTTGTTGTTAATGCTTTTTGAAATCACAGCTCACCAAGTTCCCAACTGGAATTATATTGTATCTCAATACCATTTTCATTGATTTAGCTTGTTAACTCATTATTCTTGGTGATGCTTAATTACCTGTTCTTATTCTTATTGTATTACTACATATGTTACCAATGTACGAATTTTCTTGTACTTTGTAAAACTCAATAAAATATTTGAAAATAAAAAATGAGATGGAACTGGGATGGGCAAGACTCTAAAAAGATATAAAAACTTACTCTATGCATTAGAGTAACACTCTATGTTCCTCATACCATATGGGTTAATGCGCAATATGACTAGAGATTGTTATGTTATAAACACCGTATAAACGAGGATAAATGGAATGTGTATCATCCTGAACAAATTTGTAAATTTTATTATCTCAATAAAAAAGATTGAAATAGTGAGCATGCTACAGAAAAAAAAAAAAAAAAAGATATATAAAAACTTGGGCAATATAGCCATCTTAATTACATTTGTTTTGCCTATCCAGGATATTCAATTATCTCTCCCTCAGCAATTTTTTTTTTTTTCCTTTATTTTTTTTTTTATTTTTAAAGGTAAAAATGTTTGCAAAGCACAAACATCAATATAAATAGCGCTACTATCAAAAGAATAATATACCATAAAATGTGTCACAGAAAAAATTGAGAATTCACTTTATCATAAACACTAGCAGCGCTTGGAATAATAATAATAATATCCTTCAGTGTTTTTATACATCAAAGTCCAGTGTCCGCAAATGCAGACTGATTATAAATATAAATATAAAACTTTCAGTGCATGTAAGAAGTCCCATATATAAAGTTCCTTAAAGTGCAGAAGTGACTTGTGCTACTTGCCTTCCCTGGAATACCTTGGACTGTTATCTTTACAAAAAGGGGTCATTTGGGTGCATCTGTCCTGTCCTGACATTTTAGGGCCTCTAGAAATTAGGCCGTCAGGATTGATCAATTTTCACTGATATGTAGCCTAGCTTGTAGACTTTATAACTTTCACGCAAACCAATTATTATACACTTATCAGGATTTTTTTTTACCAAAGACATGTAGCAGAATACATTCTGGCCTAAATTTATGATCAAATTAGATTTTATTGGATTTCTTTTAAATAAGAAAGTAGAAAATATTGTTGTTTTGTCAAAATTCTCTCTCTTTTTCCGCTTATATCGCAAAAAATTAAAAAAACCCAGTGGTGATTAAATACCACCAAAAGAAAGCTCTATTTGTGTGAACAAATGATAAAAATTTAATTTGTGTACAGCGTAGCATGACTGAAAAATTGTCATTGAAAGTGCGAGAGTACTGAAAGCTATAAAATTGGTCTGGTAAGGAAGAGGGTGAAAGTACCCAGTATTGAGGTGGTTAACAGCTATGGGTCAGCAGGCAATCTTCAGAGTTCTGGCGAGGCTTGCAGGTTACTGGATAGCCTTCAAAGATCACGCTAGACAGTGCCTGTTTTTTTCATAATTTTTTGGTCTCTTTTAGCTTTTTCCCTAAAAGAATTCCTCCTATTCACAAAGTAATACAAGGCTGGAAATACTCTGGCTTCAGAACTCAATTCTGATAGAAGCTGATTGTACAGATTCAGTTCTGTGAATCATCCATACAACTGTCTTCTAAATATAGTACTTTAAGTGATTGTTTGGCAGTTTTATTTAGGCAATTAGAGCAGTCCTTCAGGCATTGGCACAACAGTTGATTGTCAATATTAAAATATACATTCAGAACAACTTGTGTCCTCTGCTTCAGTTTAATCCCCATTTCCCTTTTTATCATTCCCCAGATTAATATAAAACCTGCTTTCTCAGCTTTCTTTGCTAGTGTACTATTTACTGCTTTATGAACTAATAGTCTATGAAATAAATTTGGTTCAGTAGTAGTACTAATCACCTCATGTATTTGGATCGTCCAATTCAGAAAGGTTTGGTTTTGCACAGGAGCAGTCAAGCATTGCTTCCCTTTAGATTGTAAAGCTCTATGCAAACTGTTGGCGCTATATAAATCCTGTATAATAAGAATAATAATAATAACAATAATTGTACACATTTGCAA